>VXBT01001002.1:0-101750 GCA_013400235.1 Oriolus oriolus
CCCCCGCGCACGGCTGGCGGGAGAAGGGTCTCCCCACACACCTTCTCATGGGCTGCGGCTGCCCTCTGCTCATTCCCTCACTGCTGTCCGAGTTTTCTCTCAGTTACGTCCCATTTTCCCCTCCGTTCTGATTTTTGTCCCTCTTCGATCTCTGCACATACCAGAGCAGGGATAGGGGCCTTGCCACAAACACCACGCCATCACAGGGCCACAGCTTCCCGCCGCTCATTCCCTCACTGCTGTCCCAAGTTTTCCCTCCCTCATAGCTCATTTCCCCCTCAGTTCTGATTTTCATCTTTCTTTCACCCCCACACCCCCAAAAGTAGCCTTTCCCCTCAGTGTTGTGGGCGTGAGAGGAGAGACTCTTTCGAGAGCCATCAGCCATCTTCACTTTGAGGTGGCAAAGGGCGGCTTCACCAAGGCAGCAGGTCACCATGGCAGTCTTGGCTACTCAGGTGCACAAACCCACCATATGCCCTCATGGCAGCCCTCACGCCTCCTGCTCCCTCACACCTCCTGCTCCCTCACACCTCTTTCTTTGGCTCCACAGCTTCTGGTGCACAACCAAGGAGTCCGCCTCCCTATCCCAGCCATCGTGTTGTCAAGGCTACCATAAACACCATGGAAGGGCATCCCAAATCGCAGCACAGCCTCTAGCCAGGAGAAGCAGCATGTGCCAGAGGCACTGCCAGCACGGAGGGGAACAGAGAATCCATGTTAACCCTCAGGGTTCAGAGGAGCAGCAGCGGTTAAACAGGTCAGGCTGGCTGAAGCCAATATGGTCGTTTGTTGCACAATAACTGGCTGAGGCTAAAGTTACCTTGTCCACAGTCCTGGCTGTGTTTTTCTCATCATGTGTTCTCTCTACATAGAGTCTAGACTGTGAGAAATCTGGGGCAAGCCCACTCATATGGCTCAGCCCAGTGGAGCTTTATTCATGGCAAATAGGTTTCCATGGGAAACTGTTGAAATCCAACTGGCCTTCTCTTGGTCTGAGTTATTGGCCCAGCACCGAGTGGAATGAGACTGTGTCTGTTTGTGCTACAAAATGGACAAACACGATGTTTGTTGTGGCAACTAATGAAAATGTGAGGGGTCTGATAACTGTACCTAGTGATAAAAGCTTCACACCCAAACCATGGAGATGGTGCAAAGTCCTTGGAGGTTGGGTTGAACCTAAAAGTGCACCCACTGCATCCTGCTGAGGGAGCAGGTCCCACTGGAGGGTGGTAAAGCTGGATTTGTTTAGATGTGTTCTTGCTGAAGTCAAAAGGAAAGGCTAAAGATGCCCAAATCCACCTTTGACTGAAATGAGGGGCCCTCCTCAGAGTGACTGAAGTGATTTGTATGCACTGAGCTGTGCAGAGGAATGTCACTGATTTGTAAATGTCAAACAGGCACCGAGCAGCCCACACACGAACCTCAGTGAATTCTTACCTCTGACCCGCTCGTCGGCTCCAGCAGCTGCACAGGCTGATTTAGAGCCCCTTACTGTAAGGGCTCTCATGTCTCGCACAGGCTACGGCTGATCTGAAAATGTCAAAGGGGACTGAAGGTCAAAATTTCCATAAATTAGTCCCTGGCTTGCTACCTATCACGTAATAGGATTCTCTGGCCAGTTAACACTGTGAAGTCAGGCATTCAGCCCAGCAGTTCCCCTGCAGCCCAGTTTCCCTGCCCCTCTCTGAACTGGCTCAAGACCATGTGTGCAAGGGGAAGGAGTGTCTTCAGAGCTGCTTTCCTCCTCGGAGAAAAAAGGAGCAGGACAAAGAGACACTGGGCAGGGGTGAGTGCGCTGTCCTTTCGTCCTAGAAAGCCCTATTTTAGCTTGGGGAGCAGTCAAGGGGAGACTGGTTTTTCTGATTCTTGTTTTGAGAAAAGTGCAATTCAGTCTTTCCTGGACCTAAATAATGTAAGTTTGTAAAGGTAGATTTCAATACAACATGTGTTCAGCTCAGGAGTGGTTGTTACAGTTTAGGAGTTGCTGAGCTCGAAACAGCTGAAGACACTAAGCACTGCTGAGCATCCTCCAGCACTGGTAGGGCTGTTCACTTATGACTGGCAGAACTGCTGCTGGTTCTGCAGGGCATATGTGCACACATTTGATGGTGATATTGTTATTATAGTTATTGTTCTGCAGCGCACGTGTGTGCTGTGGTGGTATTATTGTTGTTATGGTTATGATTAGTAATCTGTTTAAAGTTAGTACTGGGTTGCTCACCCACGTTGGAGCTCTCTTGTGTAAAGCACAGGGCAGGCAGGTGGTAAGAAATGCTGCTGTCCTGATGGTTGTGATGGAAATGACTCTGACTTTGGTCAGAATCCTCCTGGAGTGACAGTATCTGCTCTTGGCCAGTGAAAATCAGCCTGAATGGACACTCAGTGAAGGATACAGTGTGCAGACACAGGTGTATATGTGGTGTGGTAGAATTAGGCCTGGTGAAACAGGATGTAAATATTGCACAGTGCCCTACAGAAGGAGAAAACCAACAAATTTTTCAGTTGAGGCCATGTTGCTTTACTGAAACCCTCCTTAGTTCAGCACTTCTTAATTTGCTGGAAGGAATCACTAGGGACTGGTGCATTCCTGTGTCTTGGCTTGGGAAAAGGGAAACTGGGCCCTTGTGTGTATGGTGGAACAAGGAGGAAGGAAAAGTCTGGAGGGGAGTTTTCTGAAGCAGCTGGGTAGAGACAAACAGGTGCAAGCACAGTGGTACAAGGGCAGCAGTGTGTGAAGGCACAGCCTGGGGGACAGTGGCCTCCACTACCAGCACTAACTCCAAAGGAAAAACCCTGCCTAGCTGTGAATTTGAGTGTAAAACAACTGTAAATAACGAGTAGGGAGTCAAGTAGCAGAAAACTAGGGAATGTTCCAGCAGGACTGTATGTTTTAAGAGGCACTCTCAGGCAGAGGTGCAATCCTGACAACACCAATTAGAGAGCTTTTTGAAGCACACATTTCTCAGAGGTTCTCCAACTTTTTTTTTTTAAATTGATCTATTTGTTATAAAACACAAAATCCCAGGCCCAGTCCTGAAACAGGTGGGAGGTGATAAGTGAGGGACTGTGTGGACAGAGGGGGCAGGAACCCAGACAGCCTTCCTGATGTGAGCAGCCCTGCTTCTGGATAAAAGCTGGTATCCTTCCTCAAATCCACTGGGATTCAAGCCTCTCCATGCTTTTATGAGTCCTCTGCCTTCTGTTTTCCTAGCTGTTCTCTTAGCTAGATTTGAGTTCTTTAGGAATCTGCCGTCCCACAGACATGGCAGAGTGTCAGCATCACGTGCTAAGTTTCCTTCCACTGCTGCCAGGCTTGAAAGACAAATACAGTGAGGGAAGAAAGAGACAGGATACAAACACCTACATCAGGACTTTTTCTGAAGCAGGCTGGGTGGCAGAACGGGAAGAATGCTAGGAATGTCCATTCTGGTTCACTGCCGAACCCGATCCTTGAGAACACCCACAGTGTAACTACAGCCCCAGTAAGAATGGCTCGGGCCACAGTTGGATGTAACCGTGCTCTCGGGCTCCCTCCAAAGAAGAGCAGCCTTCCCTCTCTGCCATGTGTTCCTGACAATGGTGTTGAAAGGCGCCAAGGCAGCAGCATCACTGAAGGAAATACGACCACAGAGCAGGACCCAGGTAGGTCAGGCCCAGACCACCCTTGCCTGGCACACTGCAAAGTTGTTCATCTCAGCCCAAAATGATTCAAAGCACGAGGGTGGCAAACCACTGCTCACTGCACAGGTCCAGATGTGATACAAAGAGCAGAAAGCACATCCATATTGCTGGACCTGGAAACCGCATGCCAATAATGATTAATTTTGCAGGGCAGTATGGCAGAGTTCAAATCAAAGGAACCTTTCTGCCTGAAAAGCAGAGGCCATTTATCAAGAGATAAAATCACCTCCTGAGAGATCTACTTGTTTATTTTTAGGCAGCCCCTACATCAGAAATTTTTTCAACCTCGACTCCCAAGTCTTGGCTGTCTGCTCCAGTGAAGGCCACAGCCCCCTCAAGTGATGGCTGCACCTGCTCTGGCCCTGCTACCCTCACCAGACAAACAGCCCTCCTAGCAGTGACTTGGAACAAACTGTCTGGCAGGAAATGGGAATGAAAAGCACAAAAATCTCCTTTTCTGGGGTCAGGAGTGCCTGTTCTTGGCAATAAATCAAAGGAAGCAAATTTCCTTTGAATAGCCTGGACTTGAACAAAGACGGTACATCTCCCAGACGAGGCAGTAGACTTTGTGACTGCAGGAAAGAAGGATGATCTTTGAAGAACATGCACAGGGTTGTATGAAAATGTTGCCTTTTCATATTTGACTGCAGTGTGTAGATTTGTGCCACAATCCAGACAAAAAACCCCAACTGAACGCTGTATTACAGAATGAGCAAAGGCTCTGAAGCACAGAAAAATTATCAAGACTTCTGCTGACCCTGCTTGCCTTTGAGTAGGGTGCCACATGATGAGTATTCCATTGCCTGTGGTGTCCAGTGAGCATTTGCTGATATTGTTACATACTTGAATCAAAACACACCTCCCTGCCTTACTGCACCAGAGAAGGAGCTGCCTGTTATCCTGTGAAATTTCCTCTGCTTGTCTGTCAGGGCTGCTGTGCTGTAATCTTGGAGGATAATCAACAGCGAAACCATTCATAAATCACAGCAAACAGAAAAGACGCCGATAGGGTCTTAAATTTCAAGCCTGTGAAGCCATCATTTCAACAATGACAGTCAAAGGGGAGATTAAGAATTCTTTTACATGGAAAAGTTTTTCTTGGAAGAGCAACCCTCTCTTTGGTTGCCTGTAACTGCAGTCATGTGGATTTGATTTTTACATGGCCCTTCTGCCCGCTTGCAGGGAATGCTCTGCAACCCCAGCGGGCCTGTTCTCGCACCACACTGGCATGTGGAGGGACAGCGGCGGGATTGGAATAAGGCATCAGAAATGAAGGACTGAGGCTTTGCCCAGAGCTAGCAGAGGCCAAATGGGCTGCCTGTTTGGGAGGCAGTGGCAGGATGTTCCAGACCCCTCTTGGCTCAAGTCCATCGTGCCTCGGGGTCCAACTGCAGAATGGGAATAAGACTGGTGCCTTGTTTTATGGTGCAAGTAAAGTATTTGCAGATTAACTGTACTTGCACCTCATGGTGTTTAAAGCTGTGAGGGTATTGTGAAGTCTGTTGCCAAAAAGGGAATGCAGGGCTGGATTAACACCCCACCTGGAGGACAGGTGATGTCTTTCTGATCCAAATGGAGTCTTGTCTTGCTCTGTTCATTTGGACCAAGTGCTATGCTAGGAACAAAGGAGGGAGACTGCGTCGGTCTTGCCTTCCCTTCTGTGGACATTGACCTGCAGTGGAAGCCTGAAGAAGATGCAAGGGAAGCAGGGGAAGAAACACCAAGTGGAGGAATACAATCTGGCAAGTCATCTAATGTGCTTCCTTCAGATAGTCTTCCATTTAGAGTGGGAACGAGGTGACACTCTGCTGCTTTGTTTACTCTCCCTGATTTCTAGACATACACTGTGCTTCCTACTTCTGCTTTTCTAGCCTGCTTGCTCTTGTGACAAGCAAGGGAAAATATCACAGTGGGAAAGATACTTCTGTTCTAAACATGGTTAAAGAAGAACAGGAGCACACCAAAAGATACTCTGAAGAATTAAAAACTCCTTGAAAAAGCAAGTATTTCACAGCTTAAGATTTTCTGGATTTTTAAAAAAAAATGAAAGAAGCATGGATAACTGAGAATAACTCTCCCCAAGAAAATAAAACACTTTTTTTTTCCAGATTTTTCTTGTAAGTGATCATTTAGAACACAGGATCAGAGCAGAGATGTAAAGCCTCACTGAACAGCTTAGAGATGAAATTCTTGACTCAACAAATAGGTGTCATTATAAGAACTCTTACAGTTCATATTCTTGGCTAGCCTGTTGTGATAATGTTGTGTCTCTTTGATTTATGACACATTATTCTCTCCTGTAATGTCTGACAGTCAACGGCACATTTCTTCTCCAGCTATCCACTCCATTTAGCACATTTATAAAGCTTGGAAGGACAACCACAGCTCTCAAATTGCCTGTTGGGATGGGGCACGTTGAAAACAGGGCATGACGCAGTGACACGTGATGGACAATGGGGGAGATGGTCTCTTAGCTCTATTTCCTCCTGCTCTAAATCAGGTATGACGTGAAAGAAATTATTTGGCACCATATGGTGACCTGAGGATTGGAAGGCCGTCTTCTTCCAAGAGCAGTAGCTGTCAACCTGTCACTTGTGGAAGGAAACCAAGAAAAGCAATTCCAGTCAGCTTAAATTCACTGTAGAGGAGCTGCATTGCTGCTGAGAGTCCACAAATGGGGAAAAAGAAGTCAGAACCCACTGTCCTAACTTTTCAAGTTAAAAGTCTTGGTTCTCATATCTAAGCTAATACCCCACTGAACACCAGCCTGAGCATCTCTCCTAGTGAAAGAGTGGGAGCTGAGAATGGAGCCTTCCTGAAGGATATCGGTCCATAGATGCTGTAACTCAGTAAATTCGTTGTTGGAGGTCATTTTCTGAAAAGTCTCCTACTTGTTTATCCTCATCAGCAGGCTCTCAGCAGATCACTCACACACAGCCCTCCTCTGGGACTGTCTAGGGGTAAGCCTGTGCCACTGGGAATCCACTCAGCCTTTTCTGATTTCCGTGATCAGAGGCAGAGAGAGCCTGACCTCTGTGTGGAGCTCAGAGGGACTGACCTGGGTACCTCTCGTCAGTGTCTGCCCATGCTGTATCCAGCTGCTCAATAGATCGGGCTGAGCCAAACCCCCTGGCACGGGATTCAGGCTTGGGCAGGCTGGGCAGTCAAAGCTCTCTGCTTTCACTGAATTGCCATCAAGGTTTCAGCTTTGGTGGATGGCCAAGTGTGGTCACCTGTCCCCTGACAGCTGGGCTGAGACCACTGGAGTCATCAGCTAAATTACCTTGAATTGATGACCTGCAGACTTGAAGCTCTGCAACCCAGTTCCCATTATGCACCCAGCTCCCATTTCCTTTTGTATTTTTCTCATAGAAAAGTAACAGGAAAAGCAATTACTGGCTTTATGAAATGTAAGTTCATACAGTGTTTCCTATATGACTTCAAGCAACTCCTTGTTGAAGCAGATAAGTTAATCTGTCTTTTGATTCAGGTCACAGTATGTTTTTAGCTTTAAATCACCACAGTACAGTAACTAATAGCATTTGCCGTAGAAATGATGTTGAAAAAACAAGGAATCGGGGCAGTTATTAGGTGTATATTCCTGGTGAAAACAACCCATGTAAGGACAGTGTCAGGGAAAAGGATGATTGATCATCTGGATTTTGCTCCCTTGTGTTTTCTTGCCCACTTTCTCCACAGTGCACTATTAACTGACGCACAATTATTGTAATGAAACCTGCCAGCGGACTTGTCCGCGTGAGGAGCTCTGGCACTGTCAGGAGGGGCTCAGCAGGGCTTTTTGTCCATGAAGGCTGAAACTGCACAGCCAGAGCAGCATAGTCCCTTCAGGCATTCAACTTTCAGAAATACCAAAGTAAGAGTTTTACCAGAGTTGGGTTTTTTTCCACTTTGAATTCTTGGTTGAATGCTCTGTGTTCCAGTCTTGTCTCAGAGCTCATTAAAGTCAGTGCAAAGACTTTTGGTGATTTTAATTAGCCGTGGTCTGAACCCTAAAGCTGATCAAAATTCCCACCAAACTGTAAATGTGGAGGTGTTCTGTTTGCAGATATAATATTTGGCTACAAGGCAGGGATGCTTGGAACTGTTTTCTCCATGCTCTCTGTGCATCTTTCAGATGCCTGGTAGTTCTACTGGATTGTTTTTAATTACAGTTTTGTTTATTAGGTTAAAAAAAGTGGCCAGTTTCAATCTCAACATAAAACAGAAGCAACTGACAGCTCATGAAGTCAGCGAGTGAAATTTAGCTTCTCTTACAGTAGGTATAGTTTTGTTCAGCTGCTGGCCGCTGGTGTGAGAGAGTTTGTTCTCATGGTACATCTGCTCCACCCACATGCTGCAGCACCATGGAAAAAGTTCTAACACTGAACCTGCACTGTGGATTTTGCAGTGTGCAGGGCCAGTCCATGAAGCAATGGGAAGCAAAGAAAATCAGTGTGCAGTAGAAAAAATGTGCAGTACACACACACAGAGATTTTATTTCAAGCCTGTTCAAGGGGAAAAAGAAAATTAAGGGGCGAACCCAAAGCTTGGAGCTCAGAGTTTCTCACTGAACAGTATCGTTCTGCCTTTGGAAAGGTGTGTCACTTGTTCTCTAGACTGCCACAACACCCTGGGATGCTGTAAAAATAGCTGGCAGTGCCTGACTGACAGGCAGGAGACGTGTGACCCTAAATTATGGTGTTTTCCTTTTCATGATGAAATGAATGCTGCCTTAGACAGAGGCTGAAATACATCTGTTTGCGGTGGGAGTGCCATTTTAGGCCCGTTTCTTTTTGAAACTAGGGTTGGAATTGCCAGGGATCAGCAGAGCTATGGGCTCACAAAGAGGGCACTGTCTTTGAGGAATCTTTACATAAGCCCTGCACAACCAAGGCAACAGGAGTTTGCACAGCTGCTGCTGGAAGCAAACATGTACTTTTAGCTGACCTGGGCTGATGACTTCGGGCGTTAAATCTGACGCTTTCCAGATGTACAGACCTCTCCCACCACAGTCCCCAAACATTCAGTCCCCAGGTAAAAAGGAAAATAATAACAATAATAATAGCAGTAGTAAAAAGGCACTATAAATACCACACTGTAGTGTATATTCCAGACCTGACATTTACAGTTTGCATGGTCCAGTTCTGAGGTGAGTGGCATTATCTTCTCTAAGAGCTATGTTTTGAACCACACTTGGTTCAGAGATAATTAGTGCTGCATCTGTCTTGTATCTCATCTCTGGTCAAGCACCTTGTTCAGAAAAGGTGGCTAAATATCTGGACCTTTTGGGAACTGGTAAATATCTGTATGTGAGCATAAGACCCCAGGGAATAGCCCTCAATCTGTGCTGGGCCCAGCAGCATTCACAGGACAAAGGCATCTTGCCAAATAATCAGAAAATTAAGTTTTGTGCTCCGTGGCAAAACAAAACCGTGCACATCAAGGGACAGATTTACCAGTGAGGATGGGATGCTTGTGAAATATTGTCTCTGGACGAGTGACAGGGAACGGGCTGGCTGCTGCCCCACCCCAGGTCCTGACTCTGTGTGCTGCTGCAGGTTGCGAGCTGTGCTGTGGCAGTCACTGATGACTGCACAGCAAGCTCTGGGTTGACGTTGTTCACTTGATTCTCAGAAGGAAATGGAACCTCATCCTTGCTCCAGATCCAGCATAAATTGCTTTCCTCCCTAGACTGGTTATTTTTAACAATAATTCCTGCCCTCATGCATCCCTGCAGCCTTTGGATGTTCTTAGGGAGGGTGATTAAAGGGCGTGAGGTGCTTGAAGAGGATCATTTATTTTATTCCATTTTACTTAGGTGTGGTATTTATAAAGGCTCTAAAATTGGCAGCGAGAGAAAGGCAAATATTCTTCTGAACTGGAGACTGCCCCAACACAGACAGCTTGCAGCCCAGCCTCTCCTTATTTTCCCTGCCAGTTCTCTCAAGCATGACCTGGTTTGAGGACCACCTTCAGTGAGATCAAAAGGTGATTTTCCCTGTGCTTGCTCCACATGCCACTTCACTTTCACACCACCTGTCAGTTGAGTGGCGAGACAGGAATGAATTCTGGCCTCCCTCGAACCGTGAACAACTCCAGGCAGGACAATGATGCAGTGAAGGTGAAATTAGATCTGAGAGAGCCTACAAAGCCCTAGAGATGTGTTCTTGCCATGGTGAGCTGAGGCATCCATGGAAATGGTTACTCAGAACTCTCTCTCATCAGCCGGGGATTCTTTAATCTCTCCTCCCTGGTGCACTGCTTGTCATCCTGTGAAAGGATCCTGGAAGTATGAAGACATCCAGTTGCTGAGAGAGCATGGATGTTTGGTGCTCATTTCTGCAGGACTTCTCAGCTACAGAGCAGTACACTTCTCACGTCTTCCTTCCTTCCTCACCTTTCTTGCTTTCTGAATAACAGCAGTGCTGTGAAAGTGGGGTTTGCTCCCTTGAAACCTTTGGTTTTCTCTCTGGCTGTCAAGATACACCAATGTTTCCAAATTTTTCATGGAATAAAATTTCAAAACATCTTGCTTTGCAGAGGGAAGTAAGTTTTGCTCTGACATTTTTTGATCAAAAGTTTTGGTATGCTCCAAATTGATGTGTTTCACTTTAGTTTGTTCAATTAACCCTAAAAGCTCTGCTTTAACTCCACTCAACGCTGAACATCAGCCTTGAATTGTATTTCCTTCTAGCAGCTCTCATGCAGTAACTTATGTATTTTTCAGGTTATAATGTGTAGCTGCTGTCATGTCTCACAGACCTTAAGTCTCTGCACCATGGCAGATGGAGTCCTCGAGGAAACAGCCTGCAGGAAAGATGAGACTTCTAAACCACAGCCCAGTGAGACTGTGTACTTATAGGGAAACGAGGTTTTAATGGTTTATTGAACACATTCAAACCAAAACACAGTTTCTGATTTTGTTCCAACTGGCCCTGAAGAAAATACTACTTCTTGACTTTTCTTAATTGAAAAACAAAAAAAACAATGGGTATTTTTATTTCTTTATTGTGAAAGGAAAGAAGGTTCAACATCAGGATGTTTTTCTCCCTGAAAATTTCAGTTTTGTGAAAACTGCCTCTTTACTGGGCAGCCTTCCCAAAGGGAATCCCCAGCCAGCCCCAGTGGTAATATCAGTGCACAGTGTTTGGAGCTGATCCAAAGGTCATTCACGCCATTAGACATTTTTATCGTGGACTTGAATAAACTTTGGACCAGGCTCTTTTGGCAAGAGCATGCACAGTCTGGAAACCTAAAAATAAATCCTGATTTGGAGCCATCCACAGCTTTTCAGTCACCATGATGGTACATCGGTATGAGCTTGTCAGAGAGGGGATGAGGTGATCTGGCCTTCTCTCACCAGAGAATCTTCAGCTGTTTGTTGAAATAAACAAGGGAGAAGATGGTGTTCCACAAACTCAATGTTAAGACCTCTTGATGAAGAATTTTCCTGTGAAGCATCAACACTGGAAGCTTCAGATGGAAGGTGTTGTCTCAAGGGATGATCTGGTTTTCTCTTCAAGAAGATTTTCAGCAGTAATAGCTCCTGGAATATGTAAGACTGTCATCCTCAGTCCTAGGAAATGGAGAGGTCCCTCCATGATGCAGTTTGTCTGCAGCAGTGGTTTTGGGGGCCAGCAAAAGGGGCTGTGCTAGAAGGGAAGAAAAACTGGTCAAAGGACAGAATTTACACTTTTCTTTGTTTGTTTCCTGTCCGTGATCTGAGATGTTCCCAGGAATCCAGGGTGAGAAGAAAACCCTTGGTAGCAATGAATCCCTGTCCTCCCATTCACTGTGCCCATCGCTATGCACCATGAAGGGATGGCTCTGAAACACTGACAGGAATCTCATGCTGTAATTACCATGTCTAAACCCTTTCACTCGGAGTTCACTCAGCTCTCTACGATGACCTGAGTCAGATCTGTGTGTGGAAAAAGCAAAGTGTTTCCAGCATCTCAATTTTATTTCTACTGCCACAAGAGTTTCCTTGTGTCTGGTACTGCTTGCTGGCTGATGAACCCTTGGCTGAACACAAGTAACTGGTCACTTGCTGAGGTTGTATGAGTGGCCACATGAGAGAGAGAGAGATGGAGAAAGTTAGAGGCTCTTGGTCAGGTGGCAGGGCTTGCTTGTGCCAACAGACTGTGGTGGATGTCAGTCCTAATTCCCACAGGTGACAGCATCCTGCTGGAGCAATGTTGGTGGCTGTGGTCAAGCCACCAGGAGTCCATCCAAAGGGCTCCATCTTCAACTAGCTGGTCTATTTCCTTCCTACACATCTTACCAGATACTTTATTTTCTATCTGCAATTAGGAAGGAGTTTGCCTTCTCCATGAGGTTTGTAGCCACCACTCTTTTCTGTGGGTCCTTCATCAGCTGCTTGCTGTGATTCTCCTGATTCCCAAGACAGCTCTCACAGCTGCAGCAGTCCCTGTTTAAGGGTGTTAAGTTGTGGCAGTAATAATGCTGGCCCTGGTGAGAATACAAATGTGTAGTTTGTTGATCCTGGCCTGCAGAGCAGTACTACTGCCTGGCAACTACACCGCAAAAGCTGGCAGGCAGACTGATTTCCAGCTCACTGCTCTGAAAGGGGAAAGGGTGTTTTCAAATTTCTTCTTTCCCTCCGTCCCCTCCAAGTCAGAGCCCGCCAGGAAGCTTTGGAGAGAAGCTCTGGTGTTCATCTGTGCCTCCCAAGCTGAGTATGATGGCCAGGCTCTTTCTCCAGGACTTGGATACCCAGCAAAATTTGCTGGGTCTCAGCAGCGGGTGGGGGTCACTGGAGGTTGAATGTGAGCCAACCCCCCAGCACCTGGGGTGGTGAAGAACTGAGGTCCTGACAGAGCATGTTTTTGGGGGACTCCTGCCAGAAGTGGGGGTCACTTCTAACCATCTGCTGGTCAAGCAGGCTAATTCTAAAAGCAGGAGCAGGGTTCCAGATGCTCATGTGGTCCCACGTTGCAGGGAGCATCGCACACTGGTTCCCTGTCACTGAAGAACTGAAGCACACCCCAAAAATGCTTGGCTGAATCAGGATGTGCTTAGATGTCCTGTGGCTTACTGTGAATCACTCCTGCTGAAGGACATCAGGGACACATTCTGGGCTGGCAGCATGTCACACCTCCACTCTGCATTGCCCAAGGATGTGAAGTAATTCAGCACCTCAAGAGAGAAAGATGCATATTTCTGCCCTGTACCACTGGTACTCCCTGAATCTACAGTGTTCAGTCCAGGCCCTCTGGGACACCCAGGGACACACTACACTCAGTTATTCTAAGGCTGTATCTTGCATGTGGCTTAATGGGACTGTCCTGTCTGACAGGGAGAGGCAGAAACTGTGGAGAAATGGGGCTTATGAGCCGTGTCTGTTGCTGGCACTTGGCCACCACCCCCTCTACAAGGAAACCTGCAAACCCTTTTTGGGAGCAGCATATTGTCCTAAGCACAATCATGTGTTCACTGCATAGAGCACTTAAATGTGTGTGTGTGTGTGTGTGAGGGGCCAGCTTTTCATTGAAGCCTGGTCCCATTTCAGTCTCTCTTCCTGATTGTTCAGTGTTCAGAGGCCTGAGCTAAATATGAGTGAAAATGTGCCAGGGGGCTTTGCTGGGGTTGCTCACCAGCAGAACAACGATGCCAGCAAATTAGGGAGAAAACAAGCACCACCTGATTTGTTCTTGCCCAAGGGCAGCATTCATTTACGCATCCTGTTTGCTCCATATAACATGGGTACACATATGTTACCCTGTCCAACCAGCTACAAAAGTGCTGCAGATCCTTGGGGGCCCTTGGGAGGCCTGGCATTATCTTTTCTCAGGATGTCAGTGAAATGTTTACATCCATGGGGCGCAGTGTGAATCAGACACTGCTGCATAGTGAAGCTTTCTGATTTAGTTTAGGATGGGGCAAATGCAGAGCACAGAACAGCCCTCATGCAGATGTTCCTGTGTTTCTTTGAAATGTTTAAATTATCTGCAGGGCTCCATAAGGGAACAAAGCCCCTTATGATTCAATGGAGTGAAGGGGACACTGCTTCCTATCTGCCCAGGGATCATTTTTTAAGTGTACTCTCATGGTCTATGAATTTTAGGTAGTTTTTTTCATTAATTTACCTTTTACAGCAGTATCATCTCCAGCCTTGACAGTTTTAAGTATCAAATTTACCTGTCAGTGTGTTTGTGAAGATGATAAAAAAGCCTTCACACCTTATAGGGGCAGCATGGGCTTGGTTTGGAACTGGGTTGGTATGGGATGTCAGTTTGCACAAAATACACCCAGGAACTCTTCACCTGCCCGCAAGGAACAGCCACCTCAGGGGGAAAGGCAGCAGCTGTTTCATGCTTCACATAAACAGTGATAGAAGAATGTATGGAGAAACTTCAGAGGGGGATCTCTGTTGGCAAAAGTTAATTGCCCTGTTTGAAAATGGTCTAAAGAGAAAGGTTAATGCCCAGGGATTGTACAGGCACAACCTTGATTTTCCATCTGCTTTGATGTCTCAATTAGTAGAACTCAGGGCAAGAGCAAGGGGGAGCAACTCCTTGGATGTTTCCAGCTTTTTGGGGGGGAAGAAAAAAAAAGGTTTATTTATTAGAATAGGCAGGTCACAATTTAACTGAGAGATTGTTAAAGGAATTCAGAGCCTGTGGGATTTATGACAAGGTGATGAAAGAGGAACTCTGATAGTTACTCAATAAGCTTCTTTTTCCAAGAACATAAAGTTTAAAAAAAATAAATTTAAAAATGAGGAATTTTTTTTTTATGAATGGGTTCTTGTGGTGTGCAGGCTGCTAACACTATCAACATTGTTTCTGGGGAACTCCAGGCATCTAATCAATCTTCATTCTGTAAGAAAACGTTCCAAATTATACGAAAACCACATGGCTTCTCCTGTTTGTAGGGAAAAACCTGACCTGACCCCATCTGTGCTCCAGAATGGCTGAGTTCCCACCTTAGGACTAATTCCAGCAAGACCTGTGATCCATTTTCATTGTCCTAGCACACAGAAGAAGGTACTTTGTGTAAAGATGCAGCTTTCCTTAGGATACGAGGGAGTTGTTCCAAGGAACATGTGGAGGGAAGGATGGCTCTGGGATCATTACAGTGGATATCCAGGCCATTCCAGGCCGTTCGTGTCTTTCTAATTATCTGCCTGAGCTTGTTTCCCCTGCAGACTCCTTGCTGCCAGATCTTTCCCACCGGTTCCATTGCTGTGTCAGATGCTGGCGTGCTGTCTGCTCCTGCTCCAGCACTGCCCAGTGGGAGGCCAGCCCTCGCTGGCTGCTTCCACAGGGCACGTTACAATCCCTCTTTAAACTGCAGAGGGGTTGGGAGCAGCCACCTTCAGACAACATCTCTTCCAACACTCTGAGGGCAGTGCTATCATTTGACCTTTCTACACACACACATCGTGCCACAGACATGGTGGCTGTAACATAAATGTTTGTTATATATGTGTATATAAAAATGCAAGTTCACAAAGCAAAGGGCATTTTTTTCCTTTGAAGAAAAGGGACTTCTGCTGAAAAGATGTTATCCTTTGAAGACTAGTAGTTTGTGCCATAAATTACCCTGCTGTTTCTTCAAGATCTTGTGCAGAAGTGCTGTGCATTCTGGTCACTGGTTTCAAAGCTTGCTTCAAACCAAAGCAAACTGCAACAAGTCATCTCTGGAAAGCAACTGAACTGTGAATAGCTCTGGAGATCAAAAGAAAGACGCTACTGACAAGACGAATGAGTTGGCTCTTTAGACATAGGCTGCAGTGACAGGGCTTGCTTCCAGTTTCCAAACTTCAGCAAACATAGGAGACAATTTTAAATTCTACATCTTGGCTTATAAGAACAGAGAGCAATGTGTAAATAAAATTAAAGGCAACGTGATGTAGCAGAGTACTAGACTGGGGTCCCTCAGGTGGCTGGACTAGCTGGGTCATGGGAGCCTCTCTGTGCTTCATTTTTCCGGAGGACATCCTGCTCTTTTGCAGCAGACTTTGGCAGAGAGCAGGATTAATTCACGTAAGAAAATAATCCTTCACATAAAAAAACCCTTTTTCATAGGTCCTTACATAAAGGAAACCCCTCTTCAGTCGCCCATAGCATAAACTGCCGTCATGAGAACTGAAATCTGTCCTTGTGTGTTTTCCCTCTTGTACTGCTGCTGTCCCTCTCTGACCAGCCACACCTGAGCTGGTCACTGGCCCTGAGGGCATCATTAGCCCTTAATGGCCCTGATGTGCCTCCCCTGGGGCCTCCACCCACACTCTGTGCCTGGGGGGGGTGGGCCCTTGGATCCAATTAAGCTCAGACCTGAGGTCCTTGTGTCTCTCTGAGCTGTGCTGTAGGGATGTCTGCTCGTGCCTCCAACGAGCCATGGACTTTGCTGATCTGGTCCCTGAATTGTTGACTGTTCTTGTCTTGACCTTGGATGTTCCTTGAACTTCCCTGGTGATGACTGGACTGTGTCTGACCCTGCCCTGAACTCCCAGCCTGTGCTGTGGATTCAGCTGCCACCTCCACTGCTCTGCTCGCTCCTCTCAGGTATGGTGGAGCTGGGGCTGGTTGGCACAGGCCTGGCACTGCTGGCCTTGGTACTCTGCTTGGTGTTTGGCTCCCTCTCCTGAAAGGAGCAGCAGGCTTTTGATGCTCCCTGACAAACCCTCGTGCAGAAGATGCCCAGTTAGCAAAGGAACTGTTGTGAATAATTGTAGCCTTTCAGGTCACAGCACTCTCAGGCTTTCCTGGCTTTCCTGGCCAGATCTGCTTCAGGCTCTGCCTGTTTCAAGACTGGCCCTTTCTTCCCTTTATCTGAGGGGAGCAGCAGGTGTCTGGAGAAGTCTGGCAGAGCTGATGCTTCATGGGTTAGTGACACATTACTGAGTTTGTTAGGCTGCTGCAGCTGACTCATGTTTACCTGCCTTCCCCAGCCCATCCAGAGGCCAGAAGGCTGAGGACCTTTCATTTAGCATTAAAAAAAAAAAATTAAATCATATAAGCAGCTACAGCTGTATGGAGCTGCTTCTTCTGTGCATATCTAAGTCACATCTGGATTGTTAGACAAGGTATCCGTAATCTCACCCTCCTGCCTCAGCCTAGCAGTGTGAAATGCCCCAGAATGCTGCCTCTCCAGAGCTGGCAGCACAGATGTCCCCCACTCGTGCCTTGGCTCTGCGTGGCCTCACGTGCACACAGGGTTAGCTCGTGAGTAGCTCCAGGGTCTGGTGCAAGGCTCTTTATTCCCACAAAAAAGGGAGAAGGAAAATAAGTCCTCTGAGGTGAACCTGCCTGTACAAATGTTTTCCTACTCAAATGTTTTCTGAAATATAAAACACCTGCCATCTGGGTAAATACACCTCAAGGAGAAAGAGGTAGTGTCTGGGGCAGGTAAGCCTGCCTGGACCTTCTCAAACATATTTGGAAAAACACAGTCAACTGGAAAATCCTAAATGTTGGTGCTTCAGCACTGCTGCACTGGTCTTTGTTGCCCAAAAAGCTTTGGTTACTAGCGTTCATATGACCAAATCAAAATATTTAATGGTGTGTACAGGCTCAAACATCTCTCAGGGGACCAGTCTGTCTTATCAGTGACAGAAACAACTGCCAAGCCTGTTATCTGAATGCTGTGCTGAAAGTAACGTGGCCTAGGTGAGGGATGGAGAAATACTTTACTATATCCTGACATCCCTCTGGCCTTGGACCAGGTTTACCCTTCTCTTGACAATCAGCTTGTATTTTTTTCTGGAGTGCCAGGATCCAGTGCCATTAAAGACCCTGACATTCAATGTGCTGCACAGCAACTCTTAAAATGTATAAGAGAAAGGTAGGTCAGGGAGATGGTGAAGGCATTGTGGTTTAGATGCAAAAGCAGTGGCACATGTGCCCTCGTGACTGTTCCTGAGCCATGTGAGCCAGTGGCTTGTCCTAGGTCAAAGTTGGGGCAGGGTGAGGTCTAGATTGCCTGACTGCTGGTTTTTTTCTTCCCACCCTGCAAGCTATGAAAAAACACTATGATTTTATTTATCCAGGAGACCAAAGCTGCTCTGACAGCCAGACTGGTTCCCTGAATGTGGAAAAAAAAAAAGGCATATTTTTGAACCTTTTCTGTGGAACACACATGCACTTACTCTCTCCTCCTTAAATATCATCAAGGAAAACTGAGAAAATTCAGCAAGAAATGTGTCTTGAGCTTTCCTTGTCTACCTTCAGTGTGTTTTTGTTTCTTTCCAAAACAGTTAGATTTCCAGACAAAAAGAATTGGGACTTTGCTTTGAGTTTCTTGGCTCTTCTCAGTTCATGTTTCCCTGGCCATTCCTTTATTCAAACAGAGGCTTTTGTACATAGTATATGAAGTTGAACCGAGGGCAAATATTATTACAGTCTCATGTTCTGAACTGACACCAACCGAGCCTCCCTCTGCAGTGCTCCAGCAGGATTTCATGTCAAGTTGTTCCCCTGCTCCAAAGGTCTGACTGTGCCCTTCTTCAGCACAGTCATCTGAGTCCTTTGACTCTGCAGGGCAGGACTGTGAGCAGTGCTGTTGAGAGAACGCTCCCTGCCTGACTCAGACTGGGTTGCACAGCTGAAATCAAGGTGCTTTGTCTGGGGAAGGCGAGTGCTGAGATTTTCAATGGCCTGCAGAGTCACAAGAGGGAAAGCAACATTTAGATCTGGACCCTGACTGTGGACAGGGAGCTGCACAGAGTTCAGAAATTAAACAGGTTTGAAGGAAAGGCACTCCTCCAGGGACAGAGTGGAAAAAAATAACTGGAGGATAACATCCGAGGCCAGCCTTGAAGCTGCTAATAGGCTGTTCATTGTCTCTCCCTACTTTCATCTGACTCTTTCACCATTTTGCCTTTTCTTGATGCCCTCCTCTGTCAGCTGTTCCACTAATTACTTCCTTGCTTAACTTTGAAGCCCTCCATGGCTGTTACTTATTTTCCCTTTCAGCTGGTTAATTGTTGTCATCCTTTCCTCTTTAGCGGCAGCAAAAAGATGGCAAGCAGAAGAGGTGTGGGTGGAGGAGGCTAAGCTAGTAAGGAAACGAGTCCTATCCCTTTGTGGAGACATCCTGAAGAGACTCTGGGTCTAGTCAGATATTCCTGCAATTCCAAGAGTTGCATATCTGAGGAAACTGTGGCCTGAGACATGCTGTCACTGTGCTGGAGCACTTTGTTGTCAGAAACTTTTGGTGTGTGCTTTGGGGTCATGTTTTTCCCACTTGAGCCTTTGGAACTGGGATTTAACAGAAGTTATAGCTACTAATAAAGCCCTAAAATATACTGAAGTGCCAGACTTGATACTGGGAGAGGGAAGTCTGTATGGCTGCCCCTGGGCTTTAGGAGAAGGGCATGAAGGCAAAGAGTATGAAGCATTATGATCCAATAATTGCAATATCCATCCAACTGCTCACCCTGCCCTGGTCTTTTCTGTCTCCATCAATGTTCTTGTTGACCTAAATCTTCCCCTGCTTTGGAGTTTGTGGTTCAAATGCAGCCTTCCCTTGCCCCTCTGATGGGAGCCTGCATGTAGATGTACCTGGGTGTGGGTCTGGCTCTCCCTGGGAGCTGTTTTGGCAGGGCTTCTTTAATCTTGTGCACTTTGGAAAGTTTCCAGACTGTCTTTTTCTGCCCCCTTGCAGACTCACAGCTAATATGCACATTGCTTTAATTTGTTCTTCATATGAAACCCAATTATACCTGTAGGTGCCTGGCTGTTAAGTCAGTAATTTACTTCACGGTAGCTTAGTGTGTTTTTTAAATGCCTGGTTTGCTGTGGGGTGTCTGTTCATTGCAAGGCTGTGCAAGCCTGTAAAACAGCACTGGAAAGAATTTCTTAAGGGGAATAAAAGAGGCTCAAGGTGAACCATGCTTCTTCTGTTTACCCATAGGGCCATAAAAGAACTAAAGTGTTAGTGCTGCTTTACAAGCTTTTCAAATTTGTGGACTCTGTCATTGTTGGTTTGTGTATTTGTTAAGGATTTGGAGGGAGAGAGGAACATTGCCTTCCCTCTGTATTCTCTACATGGTACCAGTGTGGACTGTGTGAGGTGGGATGAGCTTCAAGTGTCAAAGCATCTTTAATCTCAAAACATCTTTTCCAGGCTCTCTACTGACACTGCATTTTCCCATGTCTTGTACCTCGTCCTGCACCTGATTTGGGCTGACTCTGCCCACATAAATGAAGTTCCTTGGTAGAGACTGGATATGCTTCCCAGGAAGTTTTCTGAATGACCTAAAAAAAAACCCCAAAAAACCAGAAGCCAGTGATTCAGGTCACACATGTTGGCTGCTGACCCATGTGGTAGCTAGAAGGGGTGATATTCAGATGCTTTTTGGCTCTCCTTTGCCCAAGTTTGTTGTCGCTTTTCTGCTCCTCCAGAGCTGAAGGCAGCAAAGATGGACACTCCAGATGGAGGCCTGCTTTGCCAGGGCTGTTGAGACTTGCTGAACAGATTGGATGTGTGTGTTCATCCTGGGATAAACAGAGCGGCGTCACCGAAACCAGCGAGGCGGGGCTGGCTGATGCACCGGGAGAGAAACTGAGATGGGGAAAGACCGAGAGCAGTGGGCCAGGGAAGGAGGGGTTTGGGCTGGGAGGAGGCTGCCGGGCTGCATTTCATCCTGCTCCATGGCAGCGGTGCTGCAGGGCCATCTGCAGAGAGCAGACACACTTGGATGAACCGGAGCAGCAGCTGCTGGCAGCCGCAACACCAGTTGTGCTGGAGTGGGGGGAGCAGCCCCAGGACTGCATGAGCAGTAGTAGGTTTATGCTGCAGCAGCCAAAACTTTCGTTTAAATAAACCAAATCTGTCTAACCTCAAAGCTGCAGGCATTCATCAGCCTTCACAGAGGCAGTGTGTCCTGGGGCCAAGTGGGACGTTTGCCTGAGGATTTATCCTGCAGGAGCCCTTAGTTCCCAACTGGGTTAAAATTCTAGGCAGTCTTCTGCACAAAGCTTCACCGATCTGTTTCTCAGGATGCTTGAAACAGGGCCAAGGATCTTTGTGGAACAGTTCTACACACCCAGCAGCACCAGTCTGTGATGGCCAAATTGCAGTCCTTTCCAGTCCGGCTGCTTTTACTTTATCCTCAGATTTGTGGTCCCCAAAAGTAACAACTTTCCTTCTTTCAGCTCTTTTTTTGCATGCATGTTTTTAAAGCAGAAAAGCAAAGTATTTCAAATCTTTCTCTGTGTTAGGACTGTTTCTGGTGGTGTGGCTTAGACTGGATTGCTGGCTTCAGTAAATGGTATAAATGGTATTTGCCTCATTGACAATATTCCTCTCTGCTGCCTACTCCCTTACCAAGTAACCAACTACATATCGCTTTAACAGGAGGCTCAAGCAGTATCATGGACTGACTTTGCTCAGATAGGTGCTTGGAAACGAGAAGGGAATCAAAAGACACTGCTGCCCTGCTGGGGACAGCACAGGGTCACCTCTCTTGATAATGTGCTGTGCTTTAGGTCTTTCTTAGAAACAAACAAGGCTACGCTTTCAGCTCTGAAATCTTGGTAGCCTTAGGCTTTTGGAAAGTTCTGTTTCATTTTGATTCTGGCATTTACTTTTGTTTGCTTGGACTATAAAGACCTTTTTATTCTGATCCTCAAGAGCTGTTTACCATTCAGCACATGTGGTCTGCATCTCTCACACTAAAATCTTTTGAGGACTTGGCAACCTTTTTTAGTTCTCTGATCAATGCTGGCTAAGGAACAATGGTAAAAGGCTATGGAAGTCTGTTGCCCAAAATGTGCTGCCCCTGTTCTGATTAACTAGCAGCCTCAGCTGAGGTGGAGGTTGCTGGCTTGATTGTTTTTTTCAGGAAGGCTGGTGCCAACCTGGAGTCACTATGGTGAACTGAAAGCAGGTGTGTCACTGTAAAACCAGAGGGCAGCTTTGCTACCCGCTTTTGTGTCTGCACAGAAAGTGCAGATCGGTTTTGCTTTCTGCCCTGATTTACAGCTTAGTGCTTCTGAGTACTGTTGGCACTTTCTTTGGTCAGTTCCATGGACAGCTCTTAGCCAGGGATGCATAAAGCTGGTACCGGGGCCTGTGTTCTGCCTGGACATGCTCTGCATCAGGCCTCAGTGGAATCTCCTATGCATGAAAACCAACATTTATGCCTTGCAATAGCTTTTCTATGAGCTCTCGTTACTCAGAGTATCCAAGAAACAAGACTTGGCTTCAAGCCCCCTTGTGCACAGTTGAGGGGAAGGGTGTTAACCCAGTGGGAGAAAACATCACCTTCCTGCAGCACTTCTCATTTAGCAGCTTGGAAACTTGCCAAAGAAGCAACTTCCCATCGCTAAGTATTGCACTGTAAATGTCTGGGAGAGGTGTTTGCAAAGGCAGGGGAAATGGGCCGTGCTGGGTTTTGAAGAGGAGGGAGATGAGGGGAGGAAAAGCAGCAGCAGATTCACAGTGACTGCTGAGAATGTCACAGCAACAAAGTCCTAAAGGGAACGTTTTGCCCGTGCCCTGGATCAGCCTGTGCTCCTAATGAAGCTGTCGCTGGCTGAACATGAGATGCAGTGAAGCCTCTGAGCTGGCATGCTCGGTTTGGGAGGTGTGACACTGTAGAGTAGAATCCATGTACGCAAGGAGAGGACAAATAATGGGTTTTTTTAGCGACTAAATCCCAATAGCTGCATCAGCACAGCTACCAAAGGCTTCTCTCCTTTTTTTTTTACAAACCTACCAGCACCATCCTAGGTGTTAATTTTAGAGGATAATCTACATATCTGCACATGTGGGTTAGAGCTCACTGCTGATCTGAACCTGCCTTTCTCTAAAGCTTTCAACATGCCTGAAGCTCTGCCTTTATGAGCTGCTCCTCTCTGTAAAAGAGCTAAACCAGCTGTAGAAATCCAGTTCCCTCCACCCTGAACTGGGGGAGTTTGTGGGTCAGGAGCAGAACCTGTCACCTTTTCCTGTGAAAGGTGATGTGAAGTGGTTGAGATCATCATCTTGGGGTGGCGGAAACAAGAACTGGGTCCATTACTGGCCAGTTTAAAGAGTTGCCCTTCCACATTCCATCTCACATGCAGAGGATTGCCCACCATAGGACTGGTATGTTGGCTGTTGGTGGCAACAAAGGACAGAAACCAGGCCCTCAAGGGACCCTCATACGGTCACGGTGCCAGAGCAGCTCCTATAGAGGAGGAGCTGAGGTCCCAGGAGCCCTCTCACTGTGGAATAGCCCTGACCGTGCTGGGCAGGGAGCTCTGGAAATGCAGAACACAAACCTATCCCCAGCCAGGTGGCTGCACTGAAGCACGGTCATAAAAATAACTAAATTATGTTTAATTTCACTGATGGGTTTGTGTGGCTTGTAGTGGCCACAGCTTAGCAAGGCACCTGCCTAAAATTAAGCACTCTACTATTTCTATACCCTGCTTTGCTTTACTGGAGTACAAAGAAGTCTGGTTCTCTTCCTATCAGTTCATTCTAGCAGCAAAGTGAAATAACTGTCCGCTGTGCTGGCCTGCTTGCACCTCCTGGACTCTGTGCTTAAAGAAAAAAAAATAGAAACTAGAGGGTGCAAGTCATGGAATGGGGGGAAGTCCGTCACTTCCTCAGGAAACACCTATAACAACAGTGCTTGGAAAAAATAGTCAAGAAAACCTCTCCTGTTTTGATTAAAAAAAAAAAAACCTTCTCTGCTTTAACTCCACAGCATTCTCCTTTTATTTATTTTCCTAGAGACATGGTCCAATTTTTGTATTTTGCTGAGTTAAATGAGCAATAAGTAGTAATCAGATGTTGACATAAAGTTATGTGTACACCTGCTGGCTGACTCATAAAGAACAAGAATGCTTTTAGTTAAGAAATGGCAAGAAAACTAAAATACAGCAATTAACTTCACTAATAAGAAACTCAAGCAGTTAAATGATATACATTTATTAAATCACACAGGACTTCTGAATGACCTTTTTAGTTTGATGCTGCCTGATGAAAGCAATTCTGATTTCAGTTCTGATTCAAAAAATCTGGAATTATTCAAGGTTTTCCAGCCAAACTGTGTATTTAAATCTTTCAGGTGAAAGGGAGAGGGAAGTGATGGTGCCCATCACTGTAAATTCTTATCTCACCCAACTCTGAGTGCCAGTTGGGCATGTGACTCTTGGATTATTAATGCCTTGTTGGGTTCTTAGAAGGTGTGAAATTATCACTCAGTGCCCCAATCGGGAACACAGGAGGTCTGTGCACAGGGAACTGCGGAGATGTGTGTGCACCTGTGTCTGCACCGGCGCCCCAGGCGTTGAACTGAGGGCCTGCAGTGCAAAAATGTGGGAGCTGCTGCCATTCCAAACACCAGCAGAGCTGCTGGCTGAGAGCTGGGGTAGGTGTAGGGCTGAGCACGCTGGGACCTGTGAGGATTTCTTGCAGTTTCTGTGGGTCTGAGGCACCAGGAAACAACAGCACTGAGCTCCACTTACAACTGACCCAGCCAGTTCAGATAGGTGCTTTATTTTCATATTAACTGTGATCTTTGAGTGCTCTCAGAAGACCTTTTTATTTAGACAAATACAGTCTTCCTGGTTTTAGTAGAGTCTGACTCGTTTTAATCAGTTCTCTCAAGCAGATGACTTTGCACTGGTGTTGGGCAGTGTAAAGCTTTAGGCCTCTTTGCAACAAGCCCAGAGTCCAGAGCTGTGACATGTCTGTGAACAGCATGTCAGTCTTTAATAGTTTTTCAGTCAAGAAAAGGTAAGCCCCAGCAAAGGGTGATTTTGATCCTCTCACCATGTGGTGGAGGGAAATCAGAGGGGTGGTCTTGAATTTCAAGCATGAGACTTGAGTGTCTTTGAACTGACTTCTGGGCCAAGAACGGTATCTCAGGAACAGGATATGTGAAGTGAATTTTACAGCCTATAACTGCTTCCTAGTTAAGACAGACGCTGATAAGCTGTACTCATGAGGTGTGCAGGAGCTCCAAAGGCGTTCCTGGTAATGTCTCAGCGGTCCCTTGTCTGGCTCGTTTACGGGCTGAATTAGTGCTTGGGGAGTCTGGGAATTCACGGCTCTCGGTTAATATGTATTAATCCAGAAAAACTACGTGAGAGATTTGGTCACAAGGGTAACACACAATGTCACGGTGTGGAATTAGACTCCTGACACGCCAGATATCTTCCTGGTGGTGGATGATGGTGTGATTTTGGGGGCTCTGGATGTGTGAAATGCTACAAACCTGCAAGACTGGAATGGAAGGGCAGCCCCACTCGGTGAAGGGCCAGGGTCTGGTCTGCTGTCACACTGACAGTCCTCCCAAGGAGGACCTGAGGACAAGGGCAGACCAGAGCAGTCTGGGCATGTAGCTGGAGCTTGCACTCAGACAGCATTTCTGAGCTGAGCAAGTCTGGTCTATCAAAAGGCTGTTTGACCAGCCTGCATTCCTGCTGCTCCTCTCTCCACCAGGCAATTTAATGGGGCTGCTGGGACAGAGCTTTGCTTGTTCAAATTTCAAAGAGCATTGCAAGGAATGCAAGGAAGTTGTTGGGCATGTTAATCAAAAAAAACTCATATTCAGGAGTTTGATTTATACCTGTGCACTACACACAGATCGTGCAGGCTGCTAGACTGACGCTCAGGCTACAGGTTGTAAAACTTCTCACATGGATTCTGCCCTCTGCCCCTTCCAGCCACATCAGACTGGAAGCAGCTCATATATGTGTCCCAGGTGCCTCACATGAAAGAGGGTCACTCTGGGACTGTTGAGAGGCAGTTGTGCCCTCAGAGCTGCTCTGTACCTTCTTTTTCTTTCTCCTCTTCTCCAGCTCAGATATGTTCACTTACAAAGGACTGGGACACCAAAAAGCTCTTATCCAGGATCTGACCCTGTAACAAAGACAGTGAAGTCCCTAAACTTAAAAGAGTCACTCCTGTGAAAAAACAAGAGGGTATTTATCCCTGTCTGCCACATCTGCAAACTCCAGCTGCAATCTAAAAGCTGAGCTAACGTTTTTGTTGTCATTAGTGCCTCTTTGTAGGAAATCCTGCCCTGGAATTGCTTGCAGAGTACATCCTTCACGCTAGCAAACAGCGATAAGTGGCGCAATGTGTTGCAGTGCTGTAGTGTGCCCTCCTTCTGCAGCTCACAGCATGGAATGCAGGCACTGAAAGGCCACCAAATTGCCCACAGAATGTGTGCTCATGCTTGTGACGCTCTTGGGGAGATTAGGAGCCAATCCTGAATTCTGAGCTCCCATTACCAGTGCAGCTCATTCATGAGGCCTCAGAAATTCTGGCAGCTTTGATCCTTTGAAGTCCCAGCCTGTAACTGGGGATGCCAAGCTCTGACTTCAAAGTCTGTCAGTCCCCAGATCCATAAACTGATCAACAAGCACTTGCATGTCATCATGCAGAAGGACTGATGAAGGGGTGGGGTGGGAGCGCATTCCTTCCTTCCCCAAAACTCCTGGGCCATGCCTGGAGGAGGCTGGGTGCTTTGGTGTGATTGCTTCTGGTCTTTTCCTTCCTTCTTCACGTTGTAAATTATTTAGGTGTCAGCATCAAAGATCAGAGAGAAGCACAGGAAAAAAAATCTCAAGTAAATGCTTTATATTCCTTGGGATCATCTGTCCAAAGAGCTGTGCTTGCTTTGTGAGTATGGGCTGCATTCAGCCACAAAACATCCCTGTAATAGTTTACAGCTGGGGAAACTGAGGCAGGGGCTGTTAAAACGTGACTTGGCCAGAGCATCTGCACAGTCTCTGCCAGAGCTGGGAGGAGTGTTCTGTCCCCTGACAGCCCCTCTGCATGTGCAGGAGCAGGATTCTTCCCTGCAGCAGCTTGCCAAGGGCTGCACGAGGGAGACCCTGCTCCTACACATCCCCTGCTCCTACACATCCCGCCTGTGCTTTATAACGTGGCAATGCTGCTCCCATGGCAACTCCCTGATCCCATCTACACCCAGCCTGCTGGCCACTCACCAGCGCCATATCTCCAGTGTTACACACACCCCTACCTCTCTGCATTCCCATCCCAAAACATCATCAGCCTCTTCTGCAAAACCTTGGCCCGCATACAGACATTCTGGGCGAGTTCTTATCCATCTAAGACTCTCCAAATTTCTTTCACTTGATTTTTCCTCATTGGAACGGAAAAGGGCAAATGTTTAGAGATGCTCTTAGGAGAGACTTTCTCCAGGCTCTGCTGAGCTTCATGCTGTGCTGCCCCTTTCCTGGGTCAACATACAGGAGCATCAGGCTCCCTGTGGATGCTTTCTGCTCTGCTGGATTAATCCAGCTGCCTGAAGAGGAGGGGTGTCTTGTTTGGTGTCTCTTCATCAGGTTTAACCTGCAGCAGAGTTTAAGGTTGATATAAATAGTTCTGTGCCTTGTCACGGGAGTTACCCATTTATTACAGTTCTCTTCCTTGTCAATGGCCTTCCTCAAAATTGGCTGTAGCGAAAGTTTTGGAGGCTGTGACTGCACAGCTCTCTTTGAAATGCCTTGATCTAGCATGACAGCAGCTCCCTGACCAGGGCAGGGATGTCTGATGTCCTGAAGGGCTTTGCCTGCTCCAGCCATCTAGTTTTCTAACTTAGCAACATGGCCTGCAACTCCCTGGTTGATCCTTTCTCCTGGAATGGGCCTTGTCATATTCTTGTCAGTTCTGCAGCCTTCTTCTGATTCTCCTATGAAAGACTGGTCAGAGGTCTACAGATAAGCAGAGGGGGACTATTTTTTTAACTGTGAAAGGAGAACAAGAGACTCCCTAATGTGAGTTGGACTTCACAACATTCCTTCAGGAAACACATCATAAAAACATTGCCTCCTTCCCTAGTCTGTTCCCCCACTCTCATTTTAAACAAATGAAATCCAGCCCCCTCTGGGGTGGAACACAGCATCCACTGAGCAGCCTGGGGTAAAACCACCAGCCTGGGTTAAACATGGAGCAGCAGATGATTTTGTCTCTCTTAGAAGGTTACGTAGAGTACAGGGAAGCTTTGTAGCTGGCCCAGAGAGAAGTGCCAGGCCGTGGCTCTTAGCTCAGACAAAGACTGCTTGTGCTGAGCAAAGTGGTTAAAGGTGAACTGAGGTTTGTCAGAGCCCTGAGCCAGTGGGTAGCTCCTGTCTGGAGTTTGGTTATTGTTGGCTCTGTGTAGGCTTCTGGGTGCTGGAGGAAGTAGGTGTCCAGTGAGAGGTGATAAAGTTTGTGCTCTTGGTAGATCCTCCATTGTGCCTGGGTGCTGGCACTTTCTTCGCTGTGTGCATCTGCCAGCAGGGTTTCCGTATTGCTCAGTGGGATTTAAAGCTTTCATGGGCATCTGAGAAAGGCTTGTCTGCAATCCAGCACTGAAGGGCAGAGATCAAAAAGACACCCCTATGATTACTAAAGCAGGAGGGGCATTTATTGCTTGGGTACCAAAATGAGGCTTTCAGGACCTGCCACTGGCTGTTTTCTGATGTTAGCCAAATCATGTGTTTGTCCTCACATCATGCCTCGGGTTCCTCACCTCTAAAATAAGGACAAAGTGTTCCTCAGCCCTTCCCTGCCACACTGTGCAGCTGTGGAAGAAAACCTGGTGGATACAGGATTAGATCTCATGTTATAGCTCCCAATACTGTATGGCCTTAACAGTAATTCAGTCCAAAAGAAGAAATCAACTCACAGGAAAGCTTTCAGAATGTACAGATAGCAACCTCACCAAAAGGATGAAACAAATACCTGATTTCTGAAAGAGCATGCTAAGGAAATCCTCTTTTTCTAAAGCCTTTCAAAATCTTATTTTTTTTTCTCCTAGGAGTATATATGGCTACTTCTGAATTCTCTGACATTCATACAGAAAACTTGTCATCTTTTCCTTTGGCTGTCTCACCCCCATGACCCAAAATGCCTAGTCCTTCTCGCTCAATTCTCTGCTTGGTTCCTGCAGCCTCCACATGCACGGAGACAGAGAAAATTAGCGTTTTTACTTTGGTCTGATAGGGAAAATTCATACTGGGTTTTCAGACTGGATGAAGATTCCTAGTGTCCTGCTGTTAATTTAAGAAACTTGTTCAGAAAGACATTTTAATGCTTGGAGGAGCTGAATGAATCCAAAGAGAAGCAGTGGGCTGTTGGAGAGAGAATGGGGACATCATGTTTGCCAAGTGATGGATTTAGGACTCGGTGGAACACTCCAACAACTGGCACCCCTGGGTCGCCACCCTCTCAGTGTCTCTTTACTGCCTTAATGTTTGGATTCTTACAACTGGCAGGTGCCTGATCTGCTGAGCAGGTTATGGCCCCAGTGCTATTTTTATCTACTGACTTAACAAGCAGTTTGAAGAGCTGTAGCAGGCAGGAAATAAAGTCCCTCTAAAAATACAGAGGGTAAATTTCAAGAGGTAGATTTTTAATTGCAGCTTGAGCAAACCATTTTTAGTTTCTATGAGTCTGCTCCTTCCCATCTCCTCTGCAATTTGGAGCTTCCCCAAAGATGAACTTGTCACGGTTGTAGCCTTACGGCCCCACGAGTCTGTGGCCCTGCTTTCTGTGAGCTGCTGGCATTGCTGCCAAGATCAGGCAACAGCAGCCACAGATTGTCTCTCCAAATCTGTGCATCTGCAGTTGGGCTGAGGGGAATCCAGAAAGGGGAAAACTGAGGAAATTGCTTTCCTCCCTCTTTGGGGTATAAAATGTTCTCTTCTTTCAAGTTAATTTGTTCTGCGAAAGTTCCCCTTGAAATAATTTTCCAACTACTTTGAAAGATCAAATAGATTATATTGAAAGCTACTGTAAGATGAAGTGCCCATTTGGATTTAATAAATGCTGGTTTATAGAGTTCGGCTCGTTATTTCTTTGGGATAAACCTATAGAGAATGGAAGGGAGGAAAGATTTCAATGTTTCTGAAAAATTTATCCCACGAACAGCAAAAACACACCCTAGAAATATACCAGCCGCAAAAATGACATCTTAAACACAGTATTTATGACTTTCTGTATTTGTTTTGCATAAACTTTTCTGGTTTCTATTACACAGATTGATTTATGGAGTTTATTTGGAATAAATGTAGTGCATATTTGAAACAAACAGAGTCCTGGTCTATGAAGCACCCAGGAGATACAAAACCTCTGTATGGTTCAACCTGGGAACCTCTAAGTCCTTTTTATTAGAATATCTTTTTCCACTGAAAATAAAATGCAGAAGAATAATAAGAAATTTGATGAAGAAAAGCAATTTGGGAAAACATATGTAGCCAATGTTTCGACTAAAATTGGTCTGAACTTTGTATTCAGTGTCTCGTTCTGTTCCTTAATGAAATGTTCTTTATCCAAATGGAAATTTTACCACGAATATCATTTTTCACAGATTTGTTTGGGAGGTGTGGGGAGCTGACAGGGGCTGGAGGGGATTGAAAACTTCTCAGAAAACATTTTGATTTCACTGAAATTCATGTAACTTTAGAAGACACTGAACTATAAACTTCTTAGTAACTTTTCCATTAACTTCAACCTTTAGGAGTGAAGGGGAGCAAACAAGGAGCAATCTGCCCATAAACCATCAATTCTTGATCTGTGAATGAGCTAATTGCATATTTTAGCAGGCTGGGGGGAAAACAGTAAAACAAGGATTGTCTGTATTGATTTATTTTTAAAGCACATAAGTTGCATTTATCTCTGCGTTCCTCCTGTTCCCCTGACAGGTTTGGCATCTGCCCTGTTCCTTCCTGTAACTGGATTACTTGTGTACTTTTAGTGCATTTCTAGATTGGCTGAAATAGTACCTTTTCTGTATATTTTAGAGGGGATTTGCAAATCATCACAGCACAAAGATTCTCTCAGAAACCTGAGTGATGTCCTTTACATGCCCACAGCAAAGCACCTGGGTTTTAAATACCCAAACCCGTAGCAATTGCTTGTAAGTGACCTGCAGACTGGTAATTATTGGGTGAATAAAATCTATGATTATCCTGAATTTGTTATTGAAAAATTGCTGGCAGATAATAACTAAGGCTTGTCAGCTTTTTAATAGCTAAAAATGATACTTTAAGCTGCATTTGCCTGCTGCCACAGGGTCTGAGTGGCTGCAGACAGGAAGAGTGTATGGTCATATGCTGCCCAAAACTAATCAGTGGGTTGTTCTCCCCACTGTGTCATCCTTCCAAAAACCATGTGGTATTTAATGTCATGAGTCTCTTTTTCACAAGCTGCCTAGAGTTGTCTCTATAAGAAGATCCAAGGCTGTAGTCAGGTTGTCATCATCTGTGCTAAATGAAATAAGGAGACTCCCAGCTCTCTCCCTGCTGCTGGCCTGACCGGTGTGACCCATATGGTCACTCCCTCACCCAGTCTGATCTAGGGGGAAAAGTAGCTGCAGGTGTGAAATGGCTGTCCAAATGAACTACCTGTGGAGCTGCTGCCCCATGTTTTGGGAGAAAAGAGAGAGATTTTTAATCTAATCCTTTGTAGCACACTGGATTGCAGCCTCAGCATTGTCATGGACCCATCCAGATTAAACTTGGTTTCTCTGAAAGCCAGGGCACCCTGAAAGATACGCTCTCACACGCTGTGGGTCTCACCAGTGACCACGTTTGGTGGGTTCTGTGCTTGTGTGCTTGGCTCCTGCCTGGTAATTTGTGCTTTCCCCTTGCAATCTCCTGTGTGTGACCCCCCCAGCAGCCCCACATTGCTCAGGCACTGAAAGCTCTGAGAGCACTGAGGCAATGTGGGCCTCCTACCTTGCCAGGCTTGAACGCTTAAATAAGTGACTGCCCGTAATTAGGAACCATTTGATGGAGAAATAATTGACCATGGCATGTGAGTGCTGATGTAACCAGGTTTAGGAAACATCTTTTTCAAGTTGGCTGAGTACAGAGTCATGGGGAATGGAGCCATAGAGAACAGCACTGAGAAACAAACCCTGTCCTACAGCCTGTGTGCACAAAAAGCTTTGATCCCCAGCTGTTAACTGGTGAAAGGATGCACGGATTCCTCTGGCAAGGCCTTCCTGAAGCATCTGACACTGCACTCTGGCAGGGGAAGAGCTTTGAGATGGCTGTGCTTGACCCACTGTGCCCCAAGACAGCTTTAGTTGTAGTAATAGTCTTCTGTCTCTCAAATGTGGGCTCTGCTGGAAGTTTTTTTTTTATTTCAAGCTGCCTATTCTTTGGAAGTTATCTTGAGCTTCAAAGAGCTGAGTTGAATAACTTTTCTTTGCCTTGCTTTGCTGGAGGAAAACCTGGACTGCCTGATTTCTGATGTGCTGCTTGTTGTACTTCACAGCCCTATTCACAATAGTGTGGGGTTAAAGAGTAAAATGCTACAGGTGGTAGGGTATCTGCAAACTGGTAGGAGAAACTGGAGCCTGATTGCTCTGTGCACTTAAAAATCTCCAGGCATACTGGCAGAAACCCAAATGTTCCCAAGAGACCAGAAGAGGAAAGCTGGGGCCATTGTCCTTCTTTGGCTAACATGGCACTCATTGAGGCACAAGCTATTGCTGGGGGACCAGGCTCCCACTTCCCTCTCCAGCTGCTAGTTTTCCCTCAGAAACCTGTTTTGCTCTCCTGGATAGAAACAACTGTGATGTACTTTAGCACGTGTCTTGTTTATGATGGCCCCTATCCAAAACCTACTGATACCAGAGGAATGTTTTGCAGGGACTCAGAGGGATTTTAGATCAGATCCAAACCTTTGCAGCTAGTTTTGTATTGCTTTCCTGCCAGGACTGACTGACCAGCCACCAAACTCCTGAGAAAATCAGCATGAAGTGTCAGTCAGGGTTCAGTTCCAGTGACAGCTAAACTTGCCTCTCTGGAGATGACTGAGAGCTGGTGGGCCTGAAATGCGAACGACCTCAAACAAAGCCAGCCAGTGTCCACACCAGCAAGCTTTTAAATCATACAGTAGCCTTCAACCATTAACACTTCAAACACCGTCTGGCCCTTTGGAAAGGCAGTTCATTTATTAATGTTCCTGTTAAAGTCCCTTCCACACTCTGTTCACAGGATTGCCTCCTGGATTGGTTGGACCCTGGCTTCTCGATCCCATGCAAGCAAGGATGAAAAGCAGCCCTGAAATGCTTTAGGAGGGAGGGCAGGATCCAGTGGTGGGATGCCGAGGTCTGGAGTCTCGCACCTCGCCTCCAGCTCTGGGTGAGTCATGGCTCCTTCCTCTCTCAGTCAAGGCTGGGAGACAAGGCTCAGACATGTGTGCCTGTGCTGTGCTGGCTGTAGATCCAACTGGCACCGTGTGGTTCTGGGGATGGCAGGGAGTTCCTAAATTCACAGATAGTTCCAACTCACTAGCATGTGCCTGAGAGCCAGCAAAGGTCTTGGATCTGCCATGCTCTGGGTTGTCACCCTGTCTGACAAGAAACATTCTGGGCTGTGAGCTGGAGCTGCCGAGCTGCCCTGAGATCTTTTCAAAAGTCTGTCTCTGGGTTCTCTGATCACAAGGCTGTGCAGGGCCTGTCTTCAACTCAGATTCCCCACGCAGAAGCTGACCTGCACACTCCCCTTGGTGGGTTTGGACATCTCTGCTTTCTTGATTTAAAAATGCTCTTTAGAGCAAAAGACCCAGCTATGTTGTCTTTTTTCCTGTTCCATGGACAGACACAGTGCAAGCAGAGTAAGCGTGAATTGCACCACACTTGCTGCTCACCAGCTGGCCAGGAGAGAACAGTGCTTGCCTCTGTCTGGGCTGTGGGGCTGGAAAGGTGAGGCTAGCAGCAGGAGGCAAGACAAATACGAGCCTGTTTTTGATTTGCCATCTGACCCCTGCCAGCTCAGAGCACCCTGTCTGTAATCGTGACCTAAATTAAGCCCAAATGCCATCAGCAAGGCTGTTGCTTTCTCTCACAATGCAAGTGTTTCCAGGTACCTAGCCAGAGATTTATAATCCAGCACTAATTACATTCTTGTTTGTGTCTGCTGTCATGCTGGTTTGGGCTTTCTGTGGTTTGTTAAGTCCAAGAGCGTGCCTGGCCCTTTGTGCTGCCAGCCTGTGTGTGGAGACAGCAAGGGGCACCCGTGGCTGACAGCGTAGCAAGCTGCTGGAGGAAACCTGCTGGGCTGGGCTGGCTATCTTTAGTAGCCCAAATATCATGGGAGACATTTTGGCTTGTTAAATTCTTGACTGCACAGGTCTGCTGTCCGTGGTGGGTTCACTTGATGGAAATAGCTCTGGAAGCAGCCCAACAGCAGGAACATTGCTGTTCTCTTAAATGTGGAAGGAGACAGAGGCTTGGTGTTCCTACCCAGCCAGCTCTTGCCTTGTTGATGGCAGATGACCAGCATCTTTAGCTGAGCTTAGGTGCGCTGGTTTTGCTATGAAGCTGAAAATTAGATCCTTGTAAACAAGGTCTGCAATTAATTACTGGTAATTAGCATAGATTCTTCCGTCAGGGTGCTGGAAGGAGCAGGATGGAGTGACAAGCCTTGTGATGTCACATGGTTCCACAGTGTTGGCTCTCACAGGCTGTGCTGTGCTGGGAACGGTGCTGGGTGAACTCTTTGTGAGAAGCCAGTGTCTTGTCCCACAGGGCAGACAAGCTGTCATTCTGAATTGCAAAGCCTCTCCCCAGAAATACAGGAACGGTTTCTGAAGAAACCCATCTGGGTGTATGCAAAACCACTGGCTTCTCTGAGGAGCCAAACTGAGTTTTCACTTGAATGTGCTGTGCTGGTTCCCTTCTGCCGCTCTGTGCCAGGGGACACCACCACAGCAAGACTCAGACTCCCCAAATTGCTACGGAGGAGGACCCTAATCCATATTACTGGAAAAGCAGTTCCAAGCGTTAATACATGCTCTGTTCTACCCTTTGTCTGCTTTCTGTGTTTTCTCCCTGTGCCAGGAGTTCTTGAAGTCTGTGCTGTGATTGTGACATTGGGGCAGACAAGTCAGGCAAATACTTCACACACGCACACACGCTCCGAGCAAACCAGACATCCGGTATTTAGAAATAAACAGCGTAAAGAGATTTGGGAAAGTCACTGTTCATGCCAAGACATTTAAGAGGCATCTTGGTTCAAGTAAAAGCCTCAACTCATTTCCATTTTAAGTTTTTTTCACTTTGTTTTTTAACTGGAGTTAGTTACTTCAAACCGAAATGGTTCGTTTCTGTTGCCAGTTGATCAAAATGAGGCAATCTGTCTTCCACTTGCATTTTGAGGTGCTGATTTTCACCTAAATATTTTATCTGACAATGGACAATCGTTTTGCTGATGGTAAAATGTTTTGTTAAAGTTTCTACCCATCCCTAGTAATTCACAGAAATTTAAGCTGGCACTCTTAATCTTAAACTCTTGGTTTGCATTGCTTAAGAAGAAACTCCCTCCTTCACTACCCAGTGCCCGGGTTAGCAGTGGTTGGAGGGAGACAGTGGCCATTCGAGAGGTGTCAGACTCCACTGCAGTCTCCTGTGTGCATCACAAAGTGTCACTCAGAGGGCTAAAATCTACAAACACCGTTGCATATAGACCAGACACTATTGGTTTGCAGTCCTAGAAATTTGGATCCAGTCCAGTCTAGGTTTTGCTGGTTTTCTTAAGCAGTTATTAAAGGTGACGAGAATCTTGGAGTGAGACCCAGTTAGCAATCACTAAACACAGGTGTACAAAACTGGTGAAATTATTTCTTTGTAGCAGTAAAGGAAAGTGTGGTTGTATAGTGCATGTGTCCCAAAATGTGTGCTCAGTTGTGGGATTGTGGTTTGTCTTTGGTCGTGCTGTATATTTTTGAAGTGGAATTGAGGCCAGTGGTATATACTTTGTCTCGTGTGTATTCAGATTTATGTGGAATGGATTTGAGAAAATATGACAGATGGGAAATAGATGGATGGTTTTTTCCATGCAGGCTGGCAGTTCTTTTACCTGCTAGCAGCTTAAATAATGGGAGCTGGGTGATGACCACACATTAACACTTTCTGCTGCTCTGAGTGCTTTTCAAGAAGGGAGCAATTACTTCAAAATCTGCTCTCCTTGTAGTCAGGCCAGTATTCAGAATCTAACTCCTGTTTCAGATTAGTTTCAGTCACCCATTTTTACCTGGCAGACCATTTGCAAAGATGCTCACTGCTAATCAAGACCTATTTCTGACAGATTTGTACATATAAGATCTCCTTCTCTTTTTGTAAATAGAATAGGGGTGTGGTTTTTGGAAAACAGCATGAGCAGAGTCTAGGAAGTTCAGGTTTTGACTGTGTCCAGTGTTCATCAGGGAGAATTTGGCAATAGTTGCTGGGTGCTACTGGCATAGCTGAACATCAGGAAATGGAACCACTTACTCTTACAGCCCTTGAGGATGTAGCTGGCCTCTGTCTGGGAATGAGGAGAACCTCCCTTGCCCCAGCAGAGAGATGGGCTGTTCCAGCTGGGCCTGAGTGAAGAGGGAGTCCTCTCCATCCACCATGGCCAGTGGGCATTGGAAGTTTTGAGAGGATTCAGCTCACTGAGCTGCAGAGAAATGGAGAATGATAGAGATTGTGTACAATTTCCTTGTTGAGATCTCCTGATTTCTTTAATCCTCCTTCCAGGCCTCTGTGATGCAGACGGGATTCTGTTCTGGGAGGCAGAAGAAGAAAGTAATTTCCAGAAACTTGACACCATCTTTTAAGAAGAAAGAAGTTGTAGGCTAACACTAGAACACTAGAACCCTCCAGTGCCCCAGCATGAGGTTTTCATCACAACCAAGGTAGGTCTGACAGAGTCTCTGCACCTGCAGGAGTTTGGGGGGACATGGCAGCATCCTTTTTTGCATTTCATCTTCGAGCCTCTTCCCAAAGGCTGAGGCAGCTCCCTGTCCTGGAAACCTGCACTGTCTCTGAGGAGCAGCATCACAGCACCCCGTGTTTCATGGTACTGTCTGCACAGCTGCAGATGGCACATGCAGGGCACACAGCACTGCTTATTGAGCAATATCAGCATTGTTCACTGGGCACACGGTGCACCGTGAAACATCTCCAAAAACCAGCAGCGTAGGAGAGAAATGCAAAGTGGGGGTTCTGTGGATGCAGGACTGGTACGTTTGTTGCGTGCAAGATGATGCAGTGTTGAAAGAGATGATGCTGACAAAGATGTCTCTTGTTCCCTGCGTGCTTCCAGGATATTTGAGTTAAATTCTGCCAAGGAGGACTTTTCATCCTGCAAGCTTGGTCTCTTCTGTGGCGCTGTTGGCAATTATTAAAACACAAAGCCCTTCTTGCCTACAAATCCATGTGCTTGATCTTTCCAGCCCAAATCCTACAAGTAACATGCACTTGTCCCCAGGGCAACTTGCTCAAATAACCACAGCTCTGCCGGAAAAAGGGCCATTTGAGCCTTGGGGAATTGGGAGGAGAGATTGAATTATTCCCAGCATCCAAAGACCAAGAGGTTCCTCCTTCTTCAGCAAATGTTTTCAGTTCCCACTTGGTGAATTATTGCTAGGGATTTTTTTTTCCCTTCAGTGTTTCCATGAATGTGGTTGAGGCTCTGATCCAGGAAATGGGGGGAAAAAAACCTCTGAAAAATGTATCGCACCATTTCAAAACTCAAGTGGAATTAATTAAATCCAAATTTCAACAGTGTGTCCAAAGTTGAGCTGGGCTCAAGACACATTTCAGAAGGTTTGATTTCAAAACAATCCCTTTGCGCACATGCACATAATTTAGGGAGGTTTCTGTGTACCCAGCGCAAGGCAGGAACAGGGACCTGCTGGGTACCTGAGCTTGGAGAGGAAAGGTAGTATTTGCAGGCCATCCAGAAAAAAACCTTTTTCTGCCTGATTCAGTTTATCCTAATCCTCTGCTCAGCAAGCTGCAGGCTGGAAAAAGAGTCAGGAAATAATGTTGTGGAGAGAAGAGCCAAACCATTTGAAATGGAGATGCTGTGGCTGGTACACTCACAGTTCTGCTTGCTGGAGAAGTAAAAATAAGTAAAAATAGCTAAGGAACAGTAGAGAAAGTGTCCAGGGCGTCAGGCTTGGGCTGAAGCAAAAGGGTTTGGTAATGAAAACTTTTCTGAATGGTGGGGGATGCAGGACTTTTCCCAGCTCCACCCCTGAAGGGGGGTTACCTTGGGGGGTCCGAGTGCTTCCATCCTTTTATCTATTAAATTAAGGTAATGTAATTTACTGCCCCAGGGAAAACATGATGGATTTTTAAAAACAGTGCTAGTAGGCTGGAGCTTTCTCAGATGTTTTTTCAAAGCCCAAATGCCAAATTCTTTCCTCATTTTCATGCATGTGTCCCAACTAGCTGTAAGAGAGTTACACATGGGTCAGTGAGGAGTAGAACTGGCTCTTTAAAGTAGTATTTAACAAATTCTTTCTGTCATGCCTGTTCCCTGGTTTTTCACTCATTGTGGAGGAAACCACTATTTCTCATTTGTTCTTGCCTTGCAGTGGTGACCTGGGAGAAAGTTGAGGGGGAGGTCTCCTGCATGAAAGATCAATTGTGCCTCTTTAGTCTCTGCAAATGGGGAGATTTTGCATTTAGAGCCTGAAGATGGGGGCGGTTCTACCTCATTTCTGCCAAGCTGCAACACATGTTGTCAATATTTTTCCTGCAGATCTTCTGCCTGGGCAGGGATGATGTGGGTAAATGTTCTGATGTGGCTGTATTTCTGTGGAAATATATATATATATACACACATATTTATGTGTGTGTGTGGCTATATATTTCGGTGGAATTTCAGGTGCACTGTGAATTGATGAACTCTGTTGCAGGTGAGAGCAGAAGCATTTCTGTCAGCCACTGTTTGGGAGGAGGGAACAGTAGATCTCTGCTGTGCAATGAGTTTTACAGACTTTAACTTCATCACTACAAGAACAGTTCTCTGTAGGTGTAAGTCAGAACTACCCACTGCTGCATAGCAGCAGGTGTACCTTGAAATGCTGGGGGGTATTTTGGATGGGAATTACGTTGCCTGAGCAGGCTGAGAATCCCAGAGTCATGCTTGACCCCTGGAATTAAAGCAACTGAATTCAGGGCTCTGACAGGTCTGGGAATCTGTCTTGTTGAACTCCACAGCAGCTAGACCTGCCGGTGCAACAGGGATATTGAAGGATGAGATGAGTACATTTGTTTCAAAGACCTCCCAGCCAGATGTTACCCCTGCTGTATTGCATATGGCTTTCTTCAGGCACAGAGCTAACGCTGAAACCTGAGCCAGCTGATAACAAGGGCAGGCAAGCGCCGCCCAGGTCTGTGTGGCATTACCCATCCACCTTTTCCTGGCAGCTCCAGCATTGGAAACACATGAACAGTGTGGTTCAGTAGAAGCTCAGGAGCTCGACCATGACAAGGGCCACACAAACACTTCTCCCTTTGAAATGGCTACTGGCAGCCTGTTTGATGCTCCAAGTCTTTAGTGGGTAAATGGCATATCAGAAATTCATTTCCTCCCGCTTCCTTCTGCGTTGCATCAGCAGTGTTGGAAGTCACATGGCCTGATACCTCATGGCAGCAGCACGACCTGAAACAGAACAATGAAACTGCCTAAACACTTCTTTTCCAAGCTGAAGAAATCCCATTCTTTTCTATAAATCAATAGATCAGGGAGTTGTGGCTTTGTTTTCACAGTGTGGACTTGTCTGTGGAGCTGGAACCTGAAGCACCCTCGTGCACTAACCTGTCAGCATTCAGACCCAAATCCTGCCCAGGATGCAAGTCTGCCACCTCAGCCAGTGCCGTCAGCCAGGGGAGAGGGAACAGAGAGCTTTTGCCATGGGGAGGAGCAGGGAGGGCTGTGCAGATTGCTGCCAGGACAATGGAGTAGAGTAAGACATTTGCTTGGCTTTTATCTCCTTTTTCTGTGCATCTCAGCAGTGCTGAAAGGGCTCACCATTTCCTAGAAAACCCTGAACCTCTTACCCACAGCCCCTCTGCAGCTGGGTTTGCTGAGGGCACAATTCCTCATGCTTTCAAACCATGCTCTCCCACTGTCCTTCCCTTTTTAGCTTGGTCATTTCCTTTCTCATCCCTGGAGGAGAACATGTGCTGGTATTGCTTCAGGAGCGAAGGTAATATCAGCCGTTGCTTTCCCCACCATGTCCCCTGGTACCCTCCTGTCCCTGCTTTTTGCCACTACCTGCTGGATCTCCTACTTTTCAGTTTGCTGAGGCCTCTTCAGTTAGTTGGCCCATGTGTGTCCTCTATCCCTTTGTCCATGTACCCTGCAGCCTGTTTCCTTGCAGGTTTTTCATGTCTTTCAGAGGTAAAAAGGAAAGGGAGGAAATTATATAAGTGTAAAAATACAATAGTTTCATATTCCTGTGTGGCTGTTCCTGGGATGCTTTCACATGTGGCAAACATACCCAGACAATTAATCTTGTGCACCCACAGGGTGTAACTGTAAAACAGTGCATGACGGATGAAGATGTATCTTCCTTCCCTATTGTGCTGTGTTTGGGGGATTTTTTGAAACCTCTGCTTTTGCTGTGTCAGGGCCAGTTACCCATCTGGACCCCCAGGCATATTCTAGCTGATATGAAAAAAGCAAATCCTATATGTCTTATTAAAATTACATATTAGGGCATATATATATTTATTTTTCCCTTATGATCCTTTTTTTGGAACAGAGAGGTAGCCAAAATCAAAAGAAACTCATAGCCATGGAAGAAGGGTGGGGGAGAAATGGCTCACAGCACACTTGCTCTAGCAAGGTCTGAGCTGAAGTGGTTCAGGCCACGTGTCGCAGGTGGTGTGAGCGAGCAGGTAACAACCAGCCCGTCTGAGAGTGCTCTCCAGAGCAAGAACTGCTGGACCATTTGGGTGGTTACACTGGTAAATAGGTCCTGCTTTCCCTGAGTGTCCTTGTGCCGGGGTGGAGCACTCTGGGGAAACCATAGAATGAGCACATGCTGCTGCTTCAAGTGCTGGAGGCAGGAAGCCTCTAAGTACAGGAGCAGTGGCTGCTGATTCGTGTGTCTCTTCTGTCTGAGCTGATGAGTTCACAGTGCTGCTCCCCTGCAGTTCTGGAATCTTGTTACGCTGTCATCTCTGCCATTCTTTGTGCCTGTCAGAGTTTTCTGCATTCTTCCCAGTATATCCTCAATTTCTCTGCTTTATAAGCACTTATTCTGTCCAGGCTTGCTATTTACGTGGATGGGGTTTGGTTTCTATGCAGGAGGCCCTGTGGACATGAACCCTTTGGGGACCTCAAGAGGACATACTACATGGTCACTCCAGTTTGAAACAGGCTTTGGGATAAGCTCCTTGTGCCAGTTACAGACCTGTGTCTCACAGGGGGTGAGAGCTGTGCAGGAGCTGGGGGCAAAGGGAAGGAGCAGCACGATGGACTGGGGTTTGTTTAACGTGTCTGTCCATGTTGGATGAGCTTGTGCCCAGTGCAGCCCATGTAAGAGCACCATCCCACAGCATCTGATTCTTTCTCACACGCTGATCCAGGCTTTTCCAGACCCACCTCTCTGGGAAACAGCCAGCCTGAGAGAAAAGACCTCAGCAGGCAGCAAGGATCCAGGCAACAGGCACTGCTGCTTATGCAATAGGCAAACATTGTAGTAAATAACATGTGTAGCTTTGTTATTAAGCTTGATCTTGTTAGGGGGGCAATAAATGTTCCCTGTGATCATTTTTCTTGTAGAATATCAACACAGGATAACATTGTGGCTCTGGCTTTGCTCTTCCTGCTCATTAGAGCTCCATGCTGCTTCATGCCATGGCCTCAATCTGTTGCTGTTTGCCTTGACAGCTGCATGTCCCCAATTTCCTTCAGACTCATTTTGCACATGATAATGCTGGCAGTTCTTGGGTTTTTCATGTCCCTTCCCCCCACCCCTTCTCACTTTTACAAAACCAACTTAGCAGCAAATTGTGCTTAATTTAAAAGGGATGGTTTGGGCAATATACCTGTTAGCTGGAAACCAAAATCAGGGACATCTGGCATTCATTGACTTTTAAAGGCAAAGAAATGACACAACTAAAATGCAGATACAGAGGATTTCCAGCTACTTTGGGGGGGATGTTGTTTTAGTAAATTGAACTCAGATAGATTTGTTCTACTTGCTCCTAGCGGTTGCTCTGGGTATAGTCTGGACTGGACCACTTGTTTAACTGTATACCACTGAAAAACTAGCTTTGCCTTATAAAATGCTGCCTTTTTTTTTTTTTTTTTTNTCTGCCTTTATATTCTCTGCACAGGATGGCTGCTTTAGGGCCTGAAGACACTTCTAGAGCTGTCCCCTGAGTCACCAAACTCCACTTTTCTGCCAGAAAAAGCTTCTGTATCATATCCAGAGCCAGGTACCTACACTGTGCCTGGGGGAACTTGAGCTGGGATCACTCCAGCCTCACTTCCAATTTCTAGGCTGATTTACATTGGGAGGGGCCAGAGAATCACTTGGTTTGATTTGGTGGGCACACAGGTGGGAGTGAGAGATGCTCCCCAGAGCTGGCCAGGCCCTGTGATGCAGAGGAGCTGAGTAGTGCCCTGATAGCCTGGAGCTGTGAGGCAGCTGAAGCAATCCCATCTAATCAGTAGCTATATAACAAAAAACAGCCCGTCCTAACACTACAAAACAGTAGAGCTTTATTTGAACTTGAAGAGAATAAATGAGTCTTTGGCATTATGTGGGGAGAGGAGACTGTGCTTCTTGCTGCCAGCAGTGCATACTTTCTAATTCAAGAAGGAGCAGCAAGGCAGATCCCATAGGCAGCGTCAGGCATGAACCCAAAAAAATCCTGGCTTTGCCCATGGAGAGAGTGAGAAGTTGGATCCTCTAGAACAGAGGCTACTTTATGAGGAGTCAGAACTGGGCCACACACAAACTGGGATGTGAAGGGTAGCAGGGCACTGCTCTCTGTTTTTGCTGAGGGATCCCCAGGCAGGTCAGCCTGGGCCGTACAGCTTCTATCCCAGCGAGCAGCACTGACTCCCTCATCTGTGCGTGACAGGTTTTGTGTCAGCTGCTTCAGACTCCCCACATCTCCCCACTGCTGGCAGTGGTGGAGTCTGGATCACTATGAAACCAGAATTTTATGAAGGGCAGAAGTATAACTCTCCCCACATTTCACTCACTCCCCTATTTGTCATTCCTGGCTGAATCCTTCACTCCTGCTGGATCTTCCCCTGGGAAGTGATTGAAAGAGCCTCAATAGTTTAATCCAAATTGCCCTCCAGTTCCCTGGTGATGCAATTAATTGAAAGCAGGATTTTTACATCTCTGTTCTGCTTAAGAGTATCCCCTGGCCATCAGGCTCTCCTGCTATGAGATCTAAGAGTCACTGTGCTGGCAGCCACATCCAGTATGAGCCTGGATTTCTAAGGGGATAATCCAGGAAGACATCAGGTCCCCTGGTGTGGCAGTCCCAGCCATAATCAGCCTCTCTCACAGTTGTGGGCTATTGCAGTTCAGAATTAGGAGCAGTTTCTTCCAGCACTGAAGCCTGCAGTAGCAAACTTAAACCTTTTTCCCCACAGTAATCTGCAGTGGGAGAGGCCTCCAGTGCCTCTCCATGATGGATTCTCTTTTGAGAATTTCTATGAATCTGCTCTCCTTGCCACAGAATTAATCACACTTAGAGGTAGAAAACAGTCGTGCCTTTGCTAGAGAGGATGTGCTGAAATGCAGTGAGTTCCATGTGAAAATATAATGTCTGATATAGGCAAACTCTAAGGAGACAAAACTTGAATGAGCAAAATTCTGAGAGGTGGGTGAAACAGGTGGAGCCTGGGATGAGAGTGAGCGAGGCTGTGGAACAGTGTGCCTCAGTTTGTGTGTTTGACAGATGAGGAAGAGGAGAACAAAGACTGGAGAGCTTGGGGCTCTGGTTCCTACTCCCTGTCAGAATTAGCTGTGAACAGGATAGGGAGAGGTTTAGGAATTTGGCCATAAGTTCTGACCGACAGTTCCTCCTGCCCACACGACCCTCGGCGGTGAGAGCAGACTGTGGCAGACAATTTGCAGGTGGACTCTAAGCCAAGGCTGAGTCCCAGTTTGGCTGCTCTTCCTTACGAAAGGCAAGGCATGTTTTGGTTTTCCTGGGCTGTCTGCAGAGCCTCTCTCTCCAGTCTGGGACAGGTGCCAGCCACTTCCAATGCCTTTTCCCAACGAGTTTAATAACTCTACTTCCTTCATCCTGTCTTGAGTTCTCAAAATAGCATCCTCAGGTATGACATGATACACTCTATTGCCCTGCTGTCTGCTGCAGACAGTGTCCTCTTTCTTTCTGCTTATCCCTGCCTCAGTCTACACCTAGGCCTTGGGATTGGCATCCTTTGTCATATTAGAGATGCCAGAGGGACCTGGGGATAAGAAGAGGCAACTCTTGCTGAGAGCACCGGAGTGTGCTATAGAACGCTAATTCCCACAGCACTAGGATGCATTTTGGCATGTCTTGGACTGTCTTAATTTAACTTAGTTACCACACTTGCTTTGGCATTCCAGCACAGCACATCCCACAGCAGCTGCGTTTTACCTGAGGTGGGAGACCCTGTCCTTTCAGGCCCCCTGAAAATGGTGGGTTTGTGCAGACTATGGAGCAGTGATCACAAATCTTCCTTCTCCGTTTAACCGCTGACTCTTAGCAAAGCCAAAACTCCTGAGCATGAGTTCATTAGCCCATTGGAATGGTGCTTCCTTGGCTCCTGACTTCCCTCCAAGGCTCTGGCAGCCAGACACCACCTCTGCTGCCAAGCTAAACCTTGCCATGCTGTGTGATGGGACAGGCTGCTCGGCACACAGCCAGGAATGGGCCTGTTCTCACTCAGCTATTGAGCATCCCTGCAGACACGCTGGTTATGCCAACCTCCATCCTACAGACTTCCATACAGGCTCGTATTTCCTCTAGAGCTGCCTCGTCCTTTCATCCACACCTTATGAGGAGAGGCAAACCCATGTTTGCCCCATCCTTCCCTTCCAAAAACTGTGTCTGGACTGCTGATGCCCTATAGAGAAAGTTAAATGACCCCTTGAAGGGACTGCCTGCCATGTAAACAACCTGGCCCAGGCGCTGCAGAGCTCATTTGGCTGGTTTGGCCTCTTGCAGGCTCTCTAAAAGACATCGCCCCCCCCCCTGCTTTGTGCTCCTGCCAAGTGAGCTGTGCTGTGCTGCGTCCCTGATCTTTTCTGACATTAATTACCCTTTCCTGGCTCACACTGCCCTGTTTGTGGCCAGGAAACCAAACTCACTTGCGCCTGGAAGCAAAGCAGGAGGGAAGAGAGAGTGTCTGCTTCCTCGGATGGCCAACTGGAATAAGCAGGTGTCTCTGAGCCCTTCCTACCCCAGGGAGAGTTGATAGAAGGCTTTGCCCATTGCAGCCCAGGCTGGATCCAGCCAACTGCTGAGCACCTGCTCTGCCTGCTGGAGTGTCCAGGAGAGTGAGGGTAATGGGCCAGCTCTGGATGTGTGCCCAGCATCTTCAGAAATGCACCAAACAGACCAGCAGACGTGCAGTGAGAAACAGCAGGAGGAGTAAACCCTGGAGGCAGCCCTTCTCCTTCCACAGGTGACTTTTTAGACCGCTAATTTCAAAGTTGTGTTGTTTTGTTTCACTTGGTCTGGGTGCCCATGGCTTCTTCCCTGTCACCTCTGAACAGCCCTACTGCAGCAAGTGGTATCAGTGGGGAGGCAAATGGGGTCCCAGCTCCTCATGCCATGCAGCCTGTGCGACAACCCAAGGGTGGATGCTTCTCTGAAAACACCGCTGAAGACTTTCCTGGCACCAGCCACATGCTCAGTGCCACCCACTTTCCCAGAGTGGCAGTGTTCCTGTGCAGGCCAGAGCTTTGCTGGCAGAATTGAACGCTCTGAGCTTCTGGTGAGGGAGTGCAGTTCTGCTGCTGGGCTTTTGGAGACTGCCACCAGCCTAAATCGGGAGCAAGAGGCTAAGTCAGAGAAACGTAAACACTGTCAGGACACGGTGTTGTTCCTGACACTTTTACAGTGCTCTGAAGTTCCCATCACACACCCAAATGAAACGGCAGCACTTGGAGAGTTTAACTGGCAACTCCCCAGTTACAGATTCATAGTCTGTATTAACTCCTGTGCTATAAACAGACAGAAAGGAAAATCCATACTTTCCTCGAAAAGAGCAGCAACGTTTCTCAAAAGGAGCCTGTGTGTGCTTGCCACATCTTTGAGCCTGCATCCAACATGAAGGGACCCACGAGGCAGAGTTATTTCTAAAATACAGCACCATCTAGTGCTGTACTGTAGCAGGTCACCCACCGCGTGTCCCCACCTCGGCACCCACCGCGCTGGGGTCCTCTCCTCACTTTCCCTCCCCAGCATAAGACTCTCTGCCTTTTGGAGTGAGCTTTGGTTTGGTTCGTGTGTCAGATGGCAGTGGGCTGTCTGAGGGCTGCTTCAACAAGTCTCTTTATGCCTCTGTGTGCTTGCAGCATTCCAGCAGTCTCTTGCATAATTCATGGAGAAATTCTGTTAAAACTTCATCCAAACCCCAAATCATATGTGAAATGCAGCTGGAAACCATCTTTGCAGATTCGAGCCATTGCAAACATCCCTTCCCCCTGCTCCGCCATACCTTGTATTCCTGTGTGTTAAAGCCAGGCAAAATTTCTAGTTGTGCAGAAATCCTGGGGCTGAGTGACACAAATACAGCTGTTTTTCTGGGCAGTGGCTGTATCCCTGTGCTCCACAGAGCCACAGAGGGTGATGTGCTATTGCTGAGGGTCCAGGAGGGGTAAAAAGGATGTTATCTGCAAGTTAAAATTCACAGTTTAAAGCCTTGTGTTTGCACTGGAAAATAAACTTCATGAGGGTTGAAAACTGCCGATCTGAAGTGTCTATGGGATAAAAGTGGGATTAAAAGGGATTAAAAATTCTGCAAACACCATTTGCTAGGTGTAGAAGTTGTTTGGCCAAAAGCAGAGTTGGCTGATTATTATGGAGTTAATTTCACCTACATTCCCACCACCCCATCATAAATAAACAACCTGAAATTGCTTGGCTTTTTCCTATACATAAAATTCAAGGGTTCAGATTAAAACCAAATTCCCTTCAAGTTATATGCAGGATTCACGTATGTGGTTAAGCTGTGTAACATGGTACTGAGAGCTCCTGTAAATTAGAGCAATCTTTATGGCAAAGCAACTTTACACTCCCCTCCCCTTCCAAACACAGGTGCTTATCAGGTAAAACCCTTGAGCTGTAGCAGCATGGAAGGAGAAACTAGCAGGCCAGGAAATGCTTGCAGTGGTGCTGTGGGATTGACTCTTGCTGTACAGACAGGTTTCCTCCTGCTTTTCCAGGGAGAAGGAATGTTGTATGAAGAAAGCGTTGTCTGGCGATAGCTTTGTCTGATGTAACTATGGGTAGGAGTTGGGATGGAAAAAGTTTGTTCCGTGGAAACCAATACCACAATGGGGGAGGATGCCTGAGAAACTCGTTTCTTTCACAAGCAAGTGCGTGATACCTTTTCCCACATTTATTTTGACCATGTAACCCCAAGGAAAACATATTGTTTTTCTGCATCAGGCTTTGTTATTTTCACTTTCTCAGAGGATGCAGACAACATCAGCATGAAGGTGTGAGAATTTGGAATCAGAACTGCTTGCTGTGTGCATAGGGTGACAGTTTCCTTGTGACACCAACAGAATCAAAACTGCAAAGTTTCTATTTTGGAGCCCGCCCCAGTGGCAGTAAAAATTAAATTGTCTTTTTCAATTCTTTTGTTTATTGAAGCACAAAAGCCAGCAGTGTAGGAACTTGCTTTCCATGGCTCGCAGCAAAGGCAGGGTTGGAGGATTGTTGCAGACCAGTTCTCAGACACAGCTGTGCTGAGACTCCAGGAGGTTCTCCTTTTGGAGAGCCAGGCCACAGTCGTGAATGGTGCAGCCTTGGAAATCCAGCTGGCCAAAGCATTTTGCTACTCAACCTTCAGGAAACACATTTGTAGGTGCTGTGGCACATCTCTTTGGTCTTACCTCCACATGTCAAATGGGCCCCTCTTGCTGATTTTTTGCATGAGCAGGAGCTGCTGCCTCATGCTGGAGCACACTGGATCTGTGTCCCACAAATGCAGCGTCTGCCCAGCAACATCCTGCCCTGAAGGAGAGAAGTTCCTAGACCCTGCCAAGTATCAACATCAAGGACATGTCCCACGGAGACAAGGCCACACAACAGCTTCCATGTGTCAGTGTTCCCACTGAGTCCTTCCAACAAGCAGCCCCAGTTCGGCTGCTCGCACACACAGAGTTGTGGTAAGCTAATGTTCAGATAAAAACACTGGAAAATTCACCTTTATGTACCTCTCCTTGGCACTGTCACGGCCTTTCCTGGGTCAGTGTGGGACTGTTGCCTCTCTTTGCTTCTAGACCTTTTATTTTTCCCTTTGCCAACCTAATTATGAGTGTCCCAGCTGAGAGAGTTTTCCATTTCCTTCATTTGCTAGGCAACCAAGTGTCTGTACATTTCCATAGGGGTCTGTAAACATCTCATGGTACATTCTTCTAATTAGAAAACAATGTCTGTAGTTGTGTTTACATTGCTATGCTTATTAGGAAGAAAATGCTGGGCTGGTTTTGTGTTATGTGCAACCTGAGATTGTACATTTGTGTGCTGTTCAGAGGAGTATTTAATTGGTATCTAAGAAATGTATCTTGGGGGTTTCTTGGTTTCTGAATCAACACAGACAGAGAGTTTACAGCTAGTTATTGTATGAAATTACAGATCACGTGTTCCTGTGAACTTTCCCTAAGTTTATTCAACTCAAAAAATGCAAGTTGAGTTAAGGAGGAAAAATTGCATGGTTTCAGCAACGAGCCACCTCCTTCCTTGGGAGGCACTACTTGTGATCAGGCAATAAGTTTCAGGGCAGGTGGGCAGAACTAGTAACAAATATCTCAAGGTTAATATCTGTGCAAAGGGGAATCAGAGGTTTCCCACACTTCTAGGATGATTCGTAGTATTCTAGAAACATACAGCAGGAATCCATGAGTTCATCAGTTCTAATCCTCCATATAATGCAGGCTGTAGTAATCAAAATCAATTTGAAATTAATGTCTTTTGAACTGAAGATGTGTTTGAGAAAGGAGTCCAGTTTGCGTCAGAGGTTGCCAGTAGTGAAAAGCTGATTGCTACCTTAGTGAATTGTTCCATTTATTAGAAATGTTCATTTTATTGCTACTCTAAATTCTCACTTCAACCCCCATCCACCAAATCTGTGTTTTGTCCACCAGAATGAAAAGTCTTTGGTCAGTTTTGTTCCCCATATTTCTGCTTCAACAGAATGTGAGATCACTCCGTAACAAGAAGAGTAAATTGCAGTACTGGATGCTTCTGCTTTGAACCTATTTTGTAACCTTTAAATTCAATTCATGGCTCTTGTCTGGACCTTTTCCAGTCTATCCATGTCCTGTGAATGGTGAACCCAAGCACTGTGTACTGTGAAATGCATCAGTAGCAAGTGCAAGGGTGGGGGAATTGCTCTTTGTTACTGATGATGTTTCAACACCGAGTCACAGAAATGTGGCTCAGAAGGACCATTTTTGGAGACCTGCTCACCCTCCCTTGCCTTACAGAGTGAGGCAGATTCTAACTCCCTTTGACAATCTGGACCTGGCCTTGTTCTTTATGAGCCACCCTCACAGATGGCCAAAGGCTGAGGTGTGGAGGATCACAGGTCCCTAGAAGTCCCTGCTGTGAGTCCCTCACACAGTGCAGTGCCCCTCTGCCCAGTTCAATGCTAACCCTTCAGCAAACAGTGCCCTGACCTCCCAGTTAGCACAGCAGCCCTTCTTGCTTATTTTATTCCCGGCATTTGAACTGCAGCACATTCCAGTTGGGTAAAAAGGCTCCGCTGTCTGGAGCATGCCGGAGTCAGGTGGTGAGCATACCAAGAGCCAGACAGGATACTGTGCTTCCTGTGAGAGTAAACACTGAAAGTCATGCAAAGCATCTTTCATTCTGGCTGGGCCTCAGCAGCCAGTACAGCCGCTGGAAAGGAAGGGATTTCACAGAGACAGAGAGATTATTCTCTTCTGGCTTAGAGGCTACCTGGACTTTTAATCACATTTGAAACCCGGTATGTTTAAAGGCTGCTCACTTTGTTGGCAGAATGTACACCCAAATTTCCCCCCCATCTGCCGTGAGCTTGCAGCCTCAATCAGGGATCTGCTGTGCAGGAACACAACCAGCGTGGATGCTCTGCACCTCCTAAGTTTATACCTAAGACAACACCATGGGATAACTGAAGGAGCCCTTGGACATATCCCAAGACTGTTCAAACATAAACCAAGAGAGAAATGTACAGAAAACTGAACAGTTCAGATTTGCCTTAAGTAATTGCACCTCTGGACAGTCTCTCTTAAGGGCTCTGAGCATTGTTACTGCCAGGAGAGGGACGCAGGGTTTGTCCTGTTTTTAAAGAAGTTCAGAAGTCATCAAGAGAATGTCTGAAAGTTTCATCAAGCTTCATACAGAGCAGAGGCAGAGCTTCATTGGCAGAAACTCCCTGATCTTTTAAGTCCTCTTCAGCATTCACGTGAAACTTGAATGAAACCTCCCCAAAACTTCATGGAAACCATTTGTTAGGCATTCAAGGCACCTTCCCGTGTGGCCTGGTTGTTGACACATGAACAGACTGGACCAGTCTTGCATTTCAGAAGCTGCATCGCTCTCAGTCTCAAGGCCAGCGTGAATTCCAGACTGTCATAGCGAGGATGAGCACAGGAAAGCCACTGGGATCACAGTAGCCAGCAGGTTCTGCAGCAGATGGTTCTCACCTTTCATCATAATGTTCAGGTGTTGTGTTTTATGCCATTTGGGAGCTTCCCACTGGAGTGGGCTGGAAGGAAATCAAGCCCTGTCTAGGCATGTTTGAGCTGTGTTTCAAGAAATACTTGGATTTCCATAAAGTGCAGTTGGAAATCTGGCCCTTGCCTCTTGCCTGTCTTTATTCCCCATCTGTAAATAGAAATGGCAGCACAGTGTGGCTCACAGGGATATCTGAGGAGAGGAATATCACCAGCATGCAGGAGCAGCTCAGTCACAAGAGCACGTGAATCCCAGTATCCACAGCCAGGTCCCAACAGGATTTTTTTCATCACCTTGTGGAAGGAACATTTCAGTTTTCTGACAATCAATAAAAATGAGATGATATTCTTCAAAAAGCTTTGCCTTTCATACTGATATCTACATAGTTCATGGTGTTCAAACAGATTTTCCCAAGCTGGTCTATTATATGTGTTTTCCTAATGGAGAATTCAATATTTTCATTTTTGCTTGCAAAACTGTCTCTACATCAAACTTTGTTTTGATTTTTATAGACTCAAACTCTATTTTTAGGATTATGTTATTCATTGAGGCTTAAAGCCAGCAGAGTCATCTTGGTAAGTCAGACTTTATGGCTGTTTTCATGAGATCAGATGTAACATCAGTCCAGGCTTTTGGAAGGAAACTGCTTTCAGAGCTGCCAGTTAATTTGTGAGAAGATACTGCAAGGATATTCTCTTCCTATTGTGCATTTCTTCACTAACAAAACTAAAGTGTGTTCTAATACTTTAATGTCTGGAAGGGTTTTAATATCTCTTTCCTCTTGTCTAGCAACATTTTAAGTAAAGAACCAGATATGGTACCTTTTTAACAGAACAGACAATAGCTTAAAAACACTGTGATTTTATTTCTTTTTAGTGTTTCCAGCAGATCTATTGATCTGTACTTCAACAATTGCTTTATTTATCGACCATGCAGTATTTTTAAAGTATTTTACTGCTTCTACAGCATAAGCAGAGATCTTTGGAGAAAAGAAGGCTTGGTGGGAATGTTTTGAGGGTTGTGTCCTGCAGTGCTCTCTGTCTACTGAGGTTTTCATCATAAATCCTGGCAATATAATTCCATTTCCTAGAAATGTTCTTTTGCAGATTCCAAGTTTTTTCACCAACATCACTTGTCTGCAGTATCCCAGAGAGAAGTGTATTAACATGGTAGATTCAGCATGGGAAAATGAGGTGCTGCAGGGAGGCTCTGTCAGAGTCTGTAAGGCATCAATGAATACAGATTTCCCTTGAGTGATTCCTCCAGGGAGAAGCAATCACAAATGGGTTGGTTCTACACCTTAGATTCTGGGTTGTTTTCTTCTGCAATACTCTGTTTTCCAGGCTCTCCCACCTTTTTCCCCCAGGCAGTAGGCTTGCAGTGGTGGTCCCAAACTTCTGTCTGAGCCAGTTGTGAGTTAAGAGATTTGGCACGCACGCCCACGAAACACCAACTGCTGGAACACACCCTCTTCCCTGATTTCTTATCTTGGCAAGCCCTCACTCTACATATCTGACCATTCCTTGCAGGTTGTTTCTTTCTCCAACTTTGCCCTAATGTTCTTTCTATGCTGTCTAAGCTGACCTGAAGATCTGGAGAAGAAATTCAAAGTCCTGTGTGATTAGCTGTGCCAGTAGCAATTGTTACGGCCTGAAGTGGGTTCTGACATCTGTTCCAAAAAGCAAAGCTGGTTTTCCTTCAGAATCTCTCACATTACTCCAAATAGCCACATCCTTTCAAAACATGCTCCTGTGCTGTTCATACTCTCCTCTGGAAACCACAGAAATCCTTTCTTCTCCTCTTGAGGGACAAACAAGGCATGTAATCAACTATTTGTAGAAACAGTAATAAATGCTCAACAGCTTCTGAATCTTATTCACTTGATACTTAATTGAATAAATCCCAAACTTCTTATTATTGCAAAAACTCACAGACTGGAAGCTTTAGAACTTTCTTATAAATTACAGTGCTGCTATAACACAGATTTATATTAATGTTTCTTTAATGCTTAAAAAACCCCTTACCTGTCCTGAAATGAAACATGTGAAATTAATCTATTCCAATTCCTTTTGCATTATTCTCTTCCCAAGCTGGAAACCTAACTTATCTGCATCTGATCAAGTGCCAATAATGATAGTCTGTAAGCAAAACTTTACCCAAATTCCTGGCATATTTTAGTTCCAAGATAACCAAGTACAGATTTCCAGGGTGTTTCTGTAACTGATTTTGTATTTGGTGTATATTCATATGATATTTCTCTCATACGAGAGACGAGAGGGTGATTCAGAGTTTGGTGTTGCACCTGAATTACCGGTGTTGGCATTTACTTCCCAGTCATTTCCTTTCAGCTATGGGAATCTTATTGATAGGCCTGACAAGGACTGGACAAACATTTTACCTGGATACTGGGACATTCTGTGTCTTGGGACATTGCTGTTCCGTTCAGCCCTTCCCACACTGGCCTGGGTTCGGTTTGGCTGGGTGCTCTGTGCTATACGTCTTTGAGAGAGTGAATCTCAAACTCCTTGAAGTCTCCAGCTAAGCCAGCAGAAGCACAGCTGTTTATACTTTTATCTTGCTGTTTTCTTTTTCTTTGGGGTCAATCTTATAATGAAATTTGCCTTGAGAAGCAGAGGGTAATGTGGGAGCCTTTCTGGTTCTGCACTTACTGGAATAGGTACAATCATTCACATTTTGCCCAAAACTCACTGAAATAGCTGAATATTTTCTAGACAGCTGCCATGTCTAATCACACTTATTTGTGTTTAAATTTTGACGTATGGTTCCCATTTCTGGGAAGCCTTCATGCTATTTAATGGATACAACATTATTTTAAAATTGTGGACACAAGCAGAAACACTGCTTGACATTAGACTGATTCTGAAACAAGGTAACCCTATTTAGAGTTAATTATGACCCCTTGAGGGGAGCTGGCATAAGAAGCCCTGAGAATATTTACAAAATTGGGATGTTAGTCCAAGGAACATTTATTGGGCTTGAAATAAGCCCACATCTTTTTTTTTTTCCTTTTCTCTTTTTTTTTTTTTTTTGCATCAGTTTGAGAGGAACAAGTATAATTGAATTGGCAAAGCTCTCTCTGACATTGATTTTTACAACAACTTTACCTTTTAGACAAAGTCTCACATGTTATTGATTTGAAAATTCATTGTGAATGTTTTAAGGTCTGGTTTCTGTCTTCTCTGGGGAAGAGAAAGAACAACACACAAAATGGTACAGTGTAAGGTACAGGTCAGGAGCAGAACAGTACATGCGACGTTTTCCTGTTTCCAAACCCAACATTTGGCTGTGTGACTTTCCAGAGTTTGTTGTTCCTCTTGACTTATTTCTCTCTGCATCTGTGACAGTTATGACAGGGGCACAAGCCATCTCTAGACTCATCTATGTGTGTGCCCGTGCCCACACAGAGCTCCACTCTTCAGATGTCAGAAAACTCTCTTAAGGGGGGAAAAATAGCAAGACACTTTTGGAAAATATTCCCTTCCTTTTGGTTTTAATTAGTGGTGCTCAATTATGCTCAACAAAGACATTATGATTGTATCAACAGAAAGACCCCACTGACTCTTTTGAGGGGTCTTGCACCAGAGGAAACCACATCTACAGGGCAGGCACATTTCCCTAATGTCTGAGGGTATTCAGCTCTTGGAGATGCATTTACACTTTGTCTTTCTTAAGTTTCTGTTGTGTCTGATGCCGTATTTCCCCTCTGGTTTTTTTTCCAGGCAATGCTAAATGTCATAGGACAGATGCTATTTAGGTAAGCATTAGGATATGGCTTGCCTGAATGCTATTCAGTAATTCCTGAATTTGAATCATTCATTTTCTAAAGTAACACTTCCCTGTGCAGTGAATCACTTGTGACTCTCACCCTTGTGACTGGGACCCCAGGATGGACCAACTCAGAGACTCTGCAGCCTACACAGGCTTTCCTGAGTAGGAAACACAGAGCATGAGACAGCCCTGTCTCATGTTCCCATTGCCCCTCTGCTCGTATTTGTGGTGTTTCAGAGCTGTGTTGTGTTGTGCAGGCAGCCAAGGGACAGCGCAATCAGAATGAGTCTTTGTGCTTTGGGGAGGTATGACATTCTGAGATAATTTCTTCAGCACAGAGCGAGAATTGATCAGCACATGTGGATCCTGGAACTGAAGGGGACATCTGGGCTTGAAGAAATCCCTTCAGGCTGTACATGTGCAGAGGCAATGCCATGCTACCTCCAGGCCTCGCAGAGCCCACACTGTGTGCTGGGTTTATACATATATCCTGAGTTTATTCACATTCTGGAAAGCTGCCCCAGGAATGTCTACAATCTGGCATGTAGCATATTACAGCTGCATTGCTGAAAGAACCCTCCAGCCAGCAAATCCCAGCCCGTTCCTGCACAAAGGCTCCTCTCTGTAGCTGCAGGCTCAGCTGGGGCATGGCCTCCCATGTGCAGATGTTTGCTTACCCTGTGTGTCCATCCCAGCAGGGACGGGATCTGCAGGCTGTGGGACTGTGGCTGTGTGCACCCCACCTGCATCACCTGCAGCATCCTTTGGGGTGAAGGAAAGACCCAGCAGATGGAGAACTCCTCACAATCCTCCGTGGGCATCCTTTCCTCTACTCCTTGGACTCCCGTGGGAAGTAGTTGACCTGGAGACCTGGTACCCAGCGCGCAAAGCAGAACGAAGCCAAACCACATTTCCTTGGTGATTCTTCAAGGAGGAACTGCTGCAGCGACCTGCCTCAGCTGTAGTGTCCCTAAGAAGTACAGAGGAAAACAACAGAACAGGGCCTGAGAAGAAAAAAGGAAAACTGAGCAATGTGGCCTCCCTAATTCACACATCTACCCCGATGTCCAGAGCTAACCTAAGTCCAGAGGGCTCCAGTGCTGGGGTTTTTTTAAGCTGAACAGCTCTTCTCATTAGGGACCAAGGTAATTAATTGCCTCAGCAAGGAATGGCATGCACTGCACCACATTGCTTGCAGAAGTTGCTGATGCCCAGAAGCAAAGATAATACTACATTCCCTCTATTCTCCACCCTGAGAATTCACATCAGTAACAACCCATTAGATCTCAACACTGTTTCCAAGAAATGCGGCTAAAACAGCATTTCTTTGGAGGTAACAAAAATAAATGTGACTCAAAAGAAAGCAATTTACCTAGGAAACTGAGAGCTCCAAACATCAGCATATCTCAGCTTTCTTGGGATTTTTTATTTTTATTCTGCATTTCTAAATGGCGTGGATTCAGTCCCCATAGATGAGCCGTGACGGCGCACATCTGGTTTTATGGTTAAGGAAATAGCTGATTGAATCGATACACTCGGCACAGCTGACTGGAGTAAATAAAAGAGGATTTGAAGGAAGCCTTGTTTTCCCCTGGATGGATGAGTCCATGTTCAGTGCTGTTGCAATTGCCTTGGAGTCCGTGAAGTGACACAAGGGGGGAAGAGCTGTCAGTGTATTTCTTCATGAAATGAGCATGCTTTCTCTCTGTCCAACATAACTTTGGTTTTGTGAGAATACAGCTCTTAAAAACTGTCAGTCGTTTTCTGCCCAGCTTGCAGAGTTGGTAACAGAGGGAGGTGGCAGGCTGGGCCGGGAAAGTGGGACTGACCCATGGGGTAAATGGTTTCCATCACTGGACTCCATGATCACACCTAATGATTCTGTGAGGAGTAATTGTCAAACATGAGCTTTTTTGTTCTCACAAGCCCATGGGAAAGGATGGGGGAAATTGTAGGGGAAAGCTGTGTATCCAGAAGGGTAGCAGTGGGAGGCAGTGGGGGTTCAAACCTGGCAGCAAATCCTGACTCAGTGTAAATGAACTGCAAAACTCCAGTGGAGCCCCAGAGTTTTGGAGGCCACAGGCTCATGTTTCTCTGCTTCAACCTTTTGGGCACAATACAACTGTAAAAGCACTGGAACAAAACATCTCAGTCACCTTTTGTAGCGATGGGGCAGCCAGAGAAGAGCACCTGAAGAATTAGTGGGACTGCACGATGGACCCGACTGCTCAGGATGATCTCCTGGGTGGCCAAATGCTACAAGCACCAGTTTACAGCTCCTTGTCTGCCAGATGTGTGTGAGATCCCCACAGAGCAACTGGCTGGCTGTAACCATTTCAACAACTCACCTTTAAGCTGATAATTGGGGGTAAGACACAGACCTTTTACGAATACCTCAGTTTTACTTGTTGCCTTTGTTCTCCTTGTGCAGACCATACCTAGAGTCTTTCAGCCCCTGTTTTCTCTGGAAGCCCATATTGATCACAGCTGGAAAGTTACCATCCTAGGAAGGGTTTTTCCCAGGCAGTGGGAAAGTTATTTTCTTAGGCACCTCATTGTCACTTCATATTCTGGGGAACTACATCAGAGCAGGATCTGCTAGCTTTATGGCAAATCCCTTTATTTACATGGAGGGATGGCAGTTTGGGGTTTATCCTGCTAAAACATTGCAAGGAACAGGCCTGCAAACAAAAATGCTGGTGCAAGATTCATTCCTAGCTATCCCCAGGGCTGTTTTATCTCCCACATTTCACTGCTGCAGCCCAGATCATTTCCTGGGGATGCAAATTGCACTTTGAGTTTTATCTTCTCTCCTTTCTGCAGCCAGGTCACCCTCTCACTATAAAGCCCAAGCAAAGGCAAGGTAGGTGGTTTGTTTCTAACACCTGGGGACTGCTGGTGCTGTGTTGCCCTAAAGCAGCACAGATGGGGCTCGTTTACCTGAATTTGACCTCTGAAGAGAGGCCTCTTGACTCGCCTCTCCTGGGTAATTCTAGTGTAAAGCTGGAGGTGTTCTCCTAACCCAGGTTAGGGCAGGGGCTTCCCTGTGTGTACAATTACACTCCACTTACAAAGAGAACATGAAGAAATACAGATACAGCTTGGTTTGGATGTGCAGTATGTCTCTAGTTTCTGCCATGAACAGTTTTTGCACTTCACCTAAAGTCTGACAGAGGAAGGGTCGCCTGCCTGCCAGAGGCAGCTGTACTCCACCAAGGGCTCGTGTCCTGCAGGTGGGATGCAAAGGTGTCCGTGGGAGCTGAGTTCCTGCATGGAAAGTACTTGGCTGTGTGTTCCTTGTTTGAAAACAGGGGTTTGAAGGGGAGTCTCTTCTTAGGTATTGCTTTTATGGACTGCAGTTGTAGCTGAAGGGTTGCTGAGTGTTTAAGGGGTGATGGAGACTACCTGGAGGCCCAATAGAAGAGAAACTGGTCCTGTGGCTGGGTCTGGTAGGAGTTCCACTGGAACCTGTGCTCCTTGGTACTCATCAGGCTGGGCAGGCTTCTCTCAGCTCTGCCACCCTGAAAGACTGGACTTATCCAGACCTCATCTCAGGGACTGTGAGAGAAGCAATTCATTATTAAAGGACATTAAAAACTCCAGAAATAATAGAGCTAACAAGAAAAGATGAGCCTAAACAATGGGTTGCCAGTCCTCTGAGTCAGGACTGGATGGAAGTGTGCAGGTTGCTGTAGGAAGACTGAGTTGTTGCCATTTAGTAATACCTTCTTCTCCCTTAGCAGATAACTTGGCTCTGGGAGGAGAAATGTCTGGCAGATTTACACCATGGAGAGCAGCTCTTGCTTGATAAGTGACCTTGGCAAAGGAAAGGTGGTGGGTGTCCTCACTGTGGCTGCCTTGGGGACATTAGTCTTGATCTCCTTCCTATGGCCTGCCTGCTACTGAGCTTTCCCTCTGCATCTCTGCTCACAGAGTTTGGCCCAGCATTAAGAGAATGTGTCTGCTCTTAATGGGAATTGTGTTTCTGAGTGACATGGAAGGAGTTTTCCAAACTCTGCTAGTATTTCAGTGCGTGATCTGGAGCAAAACAGGCTGCCCTGCTACACTTCGATTGATTGCTCCTGAATAAAGTGGACCCTTAATGCCTTGTCCACAGGGGCGTTAAGAAATGTAAAAAGTATTTGTAAATTAAAATGCCTGAATGAAAGGCTCTGGTATGTGTAATCATAGAATATCACATTAAGTAGGAAGGCAAATGTCAGGGGAGTTCCTGGCATTCCATGGAGCCTAGCTTGTCTCACATAAATAGATTTAATAAGCTCTGCTAGAACTGAAGACAGGTTACATTTAAGGATATTTATTTGAATTTACATAAGTATACATCAAAGAGAAAATAATGCAGGCTCTCAGTTACTTCAGTCTAGTTTTTGATAGTTAATACTTCATCCCTTCCAGCATATCATAAAGTTCCTTTTTGTGGTCTCAGAAGACCATAAGGAATTGAGTGAAAGGAGCTGAGCTTGTTACTCTGTGTGGCTGTCTGGGGGTTCAGGGTAGAGCTCTGTCTGTGTTTCCTCATGTCCTTGTTATGTCTAACTCTCCAGAACCCTGAGAAAGACAAATGACAAAGCCCGTCAGAACAGTGATTCATGACCTGGCCTTTCCATTCAGGACTAAGCAGGGACCTGGTGCAGGCAGAGGAAACTGCTGCTTTGGGAGCAGGTGATCACTCGGTGGTCAGCGCAGGGCTCACCACCCATCTTGCCCCTTTAGCTGCATTTTGTGCTCTCGGTGTGTGTGAGGGCAGAAGACGTGCGCTGTGTAACCAGGGAGCGGCGAGTTACTAACGAGCAGGAGACAAAGGGGTTCCTGGTGTCCCAGGGAAGCTGGGTGCCAAAGGGACCCTGGAGCACGGGGATCTGTATGAACAGCGTCCCCAACAGCAGCCCTGTCCCCTCAGTCCAGCAGCCCGTCCCGCTTGCTGAGTGCTGTGTAGAAAACACTTCCATGTTGGTATTTCTGTCGGAAAAAGATACATGACTCTCTTCCTCTCACTGGGAGACGTCCAGAGGCCAATATTTTAATCTTCCTGTGCCTCAGTTCCCCAGCTAATAAAATGGGGCTGCTCATCCTGCTCCCCTCTACTTACACAAAGCTTTATCTCTGCTGACAGTGAATGTTGTGCTCCAAGAACCAACCCTTAACACAGCCAGCTTGTACATCTTGGGTGACCTGGTCTCATCCAAAAAGCCAAGAAGAGCCCTTGGCAGTCACAGCTGGAACTTAAAGGCCAGTCTGTGGTCAGAAACAAGAGCGTGTTTTGTTCATACACAGCCAACTCTGCCAGCTGTTTCCACACTTTAGCAAGTGTTTCCTATTCAAACAGAAAATGGTCGATGGGAACTGAACCAGATACAGCCATTCCAGCTAACAGCAAAGAGTTACACCCACAGAGAAGTTGAAAAAGATGTTAGATGTCTCCAATGCAGTATTTACCAAATTACCAGATGTTTGGAATCCCTTAAGTCATCTAACAGGCCTTTGCAAGGTGATGTTACTCTTGAGTATCATGGCTCTCCTGAAAGAGCATTAAAGTGAACTAATTTTAGCCTTGAATTATGAGATTTTTCTCTAACAGAAGGTGTCCCTGAGGGCACGAGGGTAGACTTTTATTTCCAAACCGTTGCCTTTGTATATTTTAAATGGATCATCTGGATGAAGTTCTAATGGCTGGTTCAGACTGTCTGATTTATAGTAACAGCTGTTCACCTTTGTAAATGGGGAGACTCTTGGAGATACAAAACACATTCATGAACCTGATATTCCACACCAAGGGTCAGGTTTTCTTGCCTCGTTTTTGCACAGGTGTAAATCCAGATAGGCTCCTGTGAAGTCAATGAAATTGTTCCATGAAAGGCGCGAAAATCAGAGCTGCAGGAAATGGCAGAGCGGTTGTTTCTTTCTCCAGTAGACTGAATTTCAGAACCTACAGCAATTGGAGGTGATTAAGGTTGAGAAATGTGCCTAAGGAGTGATAGGGTGTTCCTGCTGAGTGATGGGGAAAAATGCGGATTCTTGCATGATGTCTGGGGAGCCGTTTCTTCATACGGCTCAAAAAGATGGCAATCAGAGAGCCCAAAATTAGGAAGTAAAAAAATGAAAGAATAATGAGAGGGGAGATACCTTGGGTGTCCTAATTGGACCTCTTAAATAATTTAATACCTATATTTTAAAAGGTAGGATTCCTACTGCTGGAACTTCCTGCAAAAATTTCTTTGATTTTCAGTGTTAAAGTCTGGAAAAATAATTGACCACTCTGGGTTAAAAAAAAAAAAAATGAAAACTGCTTTCAGACAGCTGTATCAATATAATTTTTTCATCTTCAGATCTTTTCATTATTTTATCTACACTTTGCCAGAAAAATAAGTTTCAGAATTTTCCATGATACTTTCATGTTTTGATTTAGCAGATACTTTTGGGTTTTGCTTGAAAAATTGTAATTTTTTTACAAAAAGAAAAGAAGCTAAGTTCCTTCAGATCCTACAGAAGCTCCAGCTCAAGCTTATCTCTGGGGACTTGGTTATGCTTTCTTAGGTGTTGCTGGAGCATTAGTATCCAAATGAACAATCAAGGCCATATAACTTCATTATTACCAAATCTGCTGTATTTCACACATTCGCACTCTCTTCACTTCCAGCTACTCAATGCATCTCTGTGTCTCCATAAAATACTCTCAGACCTGAGCTGTTGATGCCTGCTTTGATTTAAAATGCCAGGGTGATTAAGTGTCCTCCATAATCCACTAAATGGAATAAGTAACATTACTAATTCAGTATGCAATTGTCTGGCTTACAACACTGAGCTTAATATTTAATACAGTGTAATGGACCTGATTTCCAGCTACTAGATGCCTTTCCTTAACTTGCCTCTCCAGTTGTCAGTATTTGCTTCAAATTTTGTTCCACGTGAAGTGCAGCAGGAAAATTCCTCAGTAGAACTGAGGCAGAAATGAGATGTGAGCAACTGGTTTGGGTTCCTGGCGGAGGCTCCCGGGGCTCCAGCCCTGTCAGGAGTACAGGCATGGGCTGTGTTGACGTCATGTCAAACCTGTGGTGCCTCAGCCTTGCTCCTGAGTGCACATAAAGTGTTGTTTCCCATTTGGATCGTGGTGGCCACGTGGTCCTGGAGGAGAAACAAGAACAGAAGGTGCCTGAGCTCCGCTGACATTAGCGTAGGTCCCAAAGGATCTGCTAGAGGTAGTGCTGTTCCTTTGGATGGATATTTGTTTGGCAGAGTTATAATGTGCAATCAAAAAATGGAGTTAAATCAAAGACCTGGGACTCTTCCCAAAATAAAATCAATGGGAAGAATTCACCCTGGTATCTTTTAAGCAGTCTGGATACAAAGCAAATTGTTCAGAGCTGGATGCTGCCTGCCAAAACCTGCAGCTTTATTCATCTGAAATATTCCAGTGTAGGAAAAGGCAATTCAGGACTATTCTCTGCTTTGTCTGGTTTAGATCTCAAATTCCCGAGGGCAGGGGCTGCCTTGCAATGCCTGACACTGGGGCCTTAATGCTGGTCCCGCTCATCCAGTGCAGGGATAATGAAGTGAGCTCCTTGCAGTAATTCGGTCTGGTTCTGTAGGCCTGGGCAATAGGCACTCATTTTGTTTAAGACCTCGGAGATTTGGCTTCCAGAATACCTGATGATGGAGTTTTATCGCCAGTTTTACTGCTGCTGAGTTGTTGTTAGCAGAGAACTAATCTGAATGCATGTATATGTGGAAAACACAGTTTATATCACCTGGCAAATTTATACTTCACCTTCTCATCCAATCCAGTGCTAGAAACAGGATGATTTGTAGGATTTCCATGGCCAGTCACAAGAATTTCTTTGGAAAGGTTCAAAATTCCATCTAAAATCAGAGTGGAAGGTTTTTTAAATGCCAGGGGTTTATTTTCAGAGTTGACCTGGATTTGCACAGAACTAGCAATGCAAAGGCAAAAACCAGCTGGAAGTGTAACTGAGAAGAGAACAGAGAAAGCTTCTCAAGGGGATTTTTTTCTTGAAAACAGGGGAGGAATTAGATATTGTTGCTTCAAATATCTCATGAACAAAGGAGGAAAGCATGAACCTGGGAGCTGGCAAGACAGCCAGGTCAAATGTCTGCTGGCATTAATATGATCCAAACCACTGAGCCTGTTACAAAAAGGATTTTGCCACTGGTTATTCTGGGACCAGGCTGTGATGTGAGAATTCTCCTGTGTCAAAACATGCCTGAACTGACTTTCACTGCTGGACATCCATGTCTTTGCTCTCAATGCAAATGTATTCTTAATGGGGTTCCACTGGAGCTTTGTTCTTTGATAAAGGTATGTTAAATGTCTTAGGTAAGGCTCTCCATGCAGAGAAGGGAGATGTGAGATGTTTGGTTCTTCCATATTTCCATATATAAGTCACAGAAGATGCCGGAGAGCTGGCAGTTTGGTACCAGGAGTCTGATCCAATCTGAACTCCTAGAAACATCTGTAACTTCAGTAAGATTTTTTATGGAAGATCCCTGATTACAATACTCAGGCTACTTCAGATTAGCCCTCGGTTGTAACACAAATACACAGAGAAGCTGCATGGAAAATATAAGGGGAACACCTTTTTCCCTTCTGCCTAAGGATTTCTAAACATACACCACCTTGCCTTAATTGCTTACAAATTACTGGGTTACCACAAATGCTTGCACTTGGAGGTGTCAGGAGATGCTGGTGGGGTTTTTTTGTTATGATAACAAAGTGCATGTTCACAGCCACATCCTCTTCCTAAAGGGACATAGTACATGGAAAACTTACATTTCTAGTTGTGCCAGAGACTCTGGGTTTTGCTGCTGTATCACAAAGTATCTTAACAGTGTCATTCTCTCAGAAATAGCTTTGTATTGCTGTCCCTAAAACCCCAAGGAAACTCTACTCTGCAGCCAGCACTAAGGGGTACAGAAATCCATCAGGATTTCAATCCAGGGCATACCTGGAAACACGAGCATGATGCAGTGTTCCCTGTGCCTGGCTTGCTCCTTGTAGCAGCCACATTGAACTCTGTTAAAAAATACTATCCATCATTACCACCAGCTCTCCTCTACTCTTCTCATGTGCCCCCTCCACTGCTGTCTGCATTTATAGCCCCAAAATGCAGCCAAGGGCCAGAATTGTTCCAGAAGTACAATGTGTTCATGCGTGGCTTTGGATGAGGGATGGTAGAGTGGTGCCACTATTTTTCCAAGTATTGAGAACTTTTCAGCAAGCTCCGTCTGGTCGCTGTGGCGAGGTCAAAGCATTGGCAAAGACAAACTCAAAGATGTCTTTCACCATTTCTCAGTGTCTCTGGTTGGTTGGTTGTGTTTTAAAGTGTCAGCTCTTCCTGCAGAATGGAAACAACAAGGTTTTGTCTAGGAAACATCCAAATGCCTTTTCATTTTGGCCTTTGTGAAAACTTTTGAAACTTTCCAGATGAAAAACAGAAAGCTCCCCAGTCCTGAGTATGTGTATTTGTTGGTACTTCACAACTGCTGAGGGCTAAAACGTACAAGGAAGTCCGGGGATCTGTGCTGGGAGGGTGCAATGGTAGATGAAGATGCAGCAGAGTGTTGCTTTGAGCCCTCTCCTACTGCTCTCCAAAAGAAGCTCAGAGGCAAATTTGTCTTCCAAGCCACAAATGAGAAAATGCAGTGCTTCGTGTTTCCTGTACTTTACAGTAAGTTTACTGTAGTTGATCAGGTTAATTCATCTTGGCCCTGCTTCTTAGAATGCTCCCTGGTATATAATCTCAGAGGAAAAGCCACCTGTTTTTCCAATCTGCTGCGATATCTACATTTAAAAGAGGGGAATATTGTATGGAGTCCTGCTCCTGTTCTGAACTGCCTTCCTGTGTTGGGAGGACAGTTTTGCCCTGTCCCAGTCAGTCTTTTATCCGTGCAGAAACTACAAGGATGTCCTTGGAGTGGCAATTTGGTGAGAGCTCTTCTACCATTAGGGCTGCATTATAGGGCATTTCTACACTGCTTTTATCAGCAGTCACACTGATCTCCACTGAAAGCTGAGCAAGGGAAAATCCCAGGCCAGCTGGGCTGAAGGAGCTTTTTGTACCTGCAAGGCTGAGGGAAGCACTGGATGAACTGGATCTGAGCTTGTGCTTTAAGGATTTTCTCACACAATAAAAGCTTTCAGGTCTGCTCAGAGGGCAGGACAGTGCACCACTGGACTTGCTCCTAACACATTCTGGCTTGGTGCTTTTGAAGGACAGCAAGAGCAAGTAACTTTGAGTGTCTAGGAGCATCTCTAGGACACGTGGGGCTCCTTCTCTCTGTGCAAGCAGGAGGCTGTCTGCTTGACAATCTGTGCATGAGACACGGCAATTACATTGGCTGTGGCACTGCTGGGTTCTTTCATGAGCCACAGGAATGAAGAGCTCTGTGCCATGCAGGAGTCCAGTTGGTTGTGTCAGCAGCCTATCTCAAATAACAGCAAGAACAGATGACATTCCAGTGGAAACTCCTTTGCAAGGAAATACTTTGGATTCCAGATATTTGGGATTTTTCTGCATATTTGTAAAGTTAAAACGTTCCTTTACGACTCGGTCAGCGTAATTATCCATGCAAGGATTTTGTTTTTAAACTGCACTCAATTTTATGTGAATGTTGCTGTGGTTGTTGTCCATGCTGGAGCCTGGAAGTCCTTGCTGGTGACAGGAGAAACTGAACTTGCAGTGATTCAATCTTGCAATGCGCTGGTAGCAGCATAAGTGATTTGTGTGCTCCTATTAACCAAGTGACAGAGCCAGTATTTCTCTTCCCCCACCTTCCATTTCAATCATAGCTTATTGCAGTGAAAAACTTGCTTGGTTTGTCCCCGAGAAGGCTGGGGAAAAGGGTTTGTGTTCCTGCTTGCTTAATTGGGAAAAGAGATTTTATGTGGCTCCCTGCACTTGCTGCCCTTGTTACACGAATTATTCCTCTCTAGATTTGAGAGCATCCTCTGAGCAGTGAGTCATAAGGCACAGCAGACTTCCCTGGAGAGGCAGATGCAGACAGCCTTATCCAGAGCATCAGCTGTGCCCTTCTTCTCTTTTCAGACAAAGCAAAGGCCCAAGGGGGCATCCTGCCTCTCTGCAAGCATGGAGCTTTGTCTTCTAAGACCAGCTACCTAAAGACAGATCTGTTTTTCAAACACTTTGGATGAGATTTCATTTCTTTCTGCAGACCCTGCCCATTTCTGCCTTAAAGCCATCACTGTTACTCCACTGCATGACCTAAAAGTTTGCTGTCCATTTCAGGAGATACTTCTCTGTCTCCTTTGCCTGTCTAAAGTACCAACACTCAGCTTGTCCATGTGGTTGCTTTGGTAGGTGCTGCAGCTCTGGCCTGGTGGTCTCTCAAGAGGTGCATAGTACAGAGTCTGAGGGCTGGAGAAATTTGAGCAGTATCAGAACTCAGATATCCTTTCTCTTGGTTTAGCACATTTGCCAGTGTACAGCAGTCAGACGTGGTTTCTCCTTGCACACAGACCCAGAGCATCAGCATAAACATCTCAGTAGATCCCATTCCTTGCACAGCATTTCAGAAGTGTCCCTATTGCCATGGGAAATAGGCCCTGCGTGTGTCCAGAGGGGATGGTTCTGGCTGCATCACACATTCAGCCCCTGGCTTTGCCCATTTGCACTGGCTTCTGCACACACTGATGGGTTTGAAAAGCTCCCCAGTGCCCTTCTCTTGTGCTGGGCAGACAGGAGGATCAGGAGAGACTGGTTCCTTTGAGGGGGAGAGCTGGAGTGCAAAAGGAGCAGCCCACAACCCCCGACTGGCAGTACTTCATTCAGGAACACTTCTCTCTCCACAGGGGTTGGTCTGCTCTCTTTATCCACCCTCTGACATGATCCTATATCCAGGCACTTAAGAAGAAGAAAAAAGCAGCAAAACTGAAAGCTGCTATTTTTAAACTCTGCCCTTGGCTCTTTGCAGCACTCTGCTTTCCTCCCTGTGATTCAGTGTTCTTTTGAAAACTAGGCACCAGGGCCCTGTGGTTTCCTGGTACTTGGAACATAAAATCTCCTAATTCTTCTCTCACAGCAAGCTTCAGAGGCCAGGGAGTGATTGATATTTTCTATCGCTTCATTAATAGTCACGGCACAGTAGTTTCCTAATCTGTTTTTGCACTGCTTTTTATTTTGAATAATTTGTCTTTCGAATTTCCTTAGCCCTCCATGTCACGCAAAGCGACCGCTGTGTGCTCCCCTCCTGCCTTTTAACTGCTGGGTTGAGACCTTCAGGAGCTGGGAAGTTGGGGGTCCTGCCTCAAACTTCCCCATGTTTGTTTTAATAAACTTGGCAAATATCCTGAGGGTATGTTCCAGAGTGATCAAAATCCTTGGGAAAGAACTTCAGCCTAATTCCTGAGAGCCTCTGTTTACCTCCATCACTGTGCACAGTGAGAAAGTTTGTGCCATAATCCATTTTCCCAGCTTCATGGCCAACCTTGGATCTCCCCTTCTTCAAACTGGACCTGCTTTGGAGTCCTCTGTGACAAAGGCAACCCACCCATCCCACAGAGGTCAGCAGGATTAATCTGTTTGGCAGCCAGCATGGAGAATCTGTAGTGTCTGAACTGTTTTTCCATACTTCTTACGTACCTAGGCCAATCAGTTCTAGTCCAGGGAACTGCAAGTTTAAAACCTGGATATTAGACTTATTTCTGTGGTGAATAAGGTGCTCAGGGCACGGGAACTAAGCAAATCTCTGGCAGAGAAACAGGTCCAGGGAAAACCTGGGATTTCTCCTGCTGACCATGCCCATCCCCATCCCCACCACATCTTCAGGGATAAATCTATCCTGGATAATGGCAGACAATGCAGCAGGACCCATTTGCAAGGGGCTTGGGCACCTACAGAGGAGATGGGGGAAAACAGGATGAGGGGCCGGCTGTTGTGAGCCAGCTCCTCCCTGCCACACTGCTTGTAAACACCTGGAACCTTTACCTGGATATGAGCTGCTGTCCCAGATTAAACAACTCACTGTGCAGCTGGGACTCTCTGGCATGACTGCAGTAATCCTGAACTCGCTGTAAATTGCTTTTTCATTCAACCCAACTTGGAAAAAGGCAGACAGGCTGTAGTCTAAACACCCCAAGAGTCTGTATTTGCTTTGTTCCAGCACACTCTGCTCTCCTGTGATTTAAAACAATGTGTCTTTGTGCTTATCTTCTGGGCTTGGCAAGGCAGTTTTTACCTCTGAGTTTTTGTCTCAACAGGAGAAATTGCTGTCTAAGAGATCCTTTGTGGACTTCCGACCAAAACCATCCAGTGCAACACATGGTAAGTCATTCAATGTTTTATAAACTCAGACCCTCAGCTATAGCTATTTATGGGTAGAAATTGGCATATCAATAGTTTCTTTTTGGTTACAAGGGTAATGAATTCTGGCGTATGTTTTAATGACATCTCAGTTTGGGTTTCTCCAGCCCTTCCTTAGATTATAATGCCTTTGACTTTACATTTGTTCCTTCTGGTGCCTGCCACAGCAGAGCTTAGCACTGTGGTGTGTCAGCAAAGGAAGAACCTCAGCCACATTCCTCTTGCTCCAAAAAACACAGGCCCTTATTATTTGTGTTAAAGGGGAAGGTTTGTGCCCTGATGCGACACGTGGCAACAGCGTGTGAGGACGTGGCTTTGAGTGATCCTGTTACTGCACTGATGTATCTATTCTTAGTCATGTCCTCCTCTGAAGCAAAAAAGGGGTGAGACAGTGGATAAATGAGTATGACTTGCCGGGTGGCTTTGTTTAAGTTCTCTTGATGTAGCCATCAGCACTTGAGGGATGCCTGCAGTGGAGAATAGCTGGGATTTACTGCAGCCTCGGCACGTGGGAGGGATACACTGTACAGTGGTGGAGAGAAACTGTGCTGGCAACCTCTGGGCCAGTGCAGAGAGCAGGGCTGGGTTTGCTACACCAACACATTTCTATCAGTGCAGCTCTGCAGCTTTCAGCCTGTGATGTTGCTCTGTGCTCGGTGGTTGTACCACCACTTAGGGCACTTGTGTGCCCTAATTCCAGCACAGGCTTAGGAGGTAAAACCTTTTTTGTAGTTGTTTAGATCATATGAATTTCTTCTGTGTATCTGCTTCTGGTATTCAAAAATGGTTGTCATGCATTGCAGGGGCCACCTGGAAATTGGGTTGATTGTGTGAAAGGCGAAATGGTACCTGTGGTGGGACACTGGCTCACCTTCTTCCCTGAGGAAGTGCTTCCAAGCCTCTTTAGGGAGAGAACTTCTGGCTTTGCACTCCCATTGACCAAGGAGGTCCCGAGCACCTCCTGCTAGCACTGAACGCACGGTGCATGTTATGCAAATGTTTCTTATTGCTTCCAGACACAAGCTCTCCTTGGGTTTCCTTTGTGGTTAATGCAGCCCATCTGGAGTTTAAAAAAAGCAATGTTCAACTCTCTTGCTTTTGGTATTTTTTCTAGTGCTGTGCTCAGGTGATCATTGTAAATGTGTTGCTCTCACTTTGGACCTGATTTTTACAAAGCCTTTAGTTGTTCCAAGATGCGCCTGCCTTCTCTAGGATCGTTATTTTGGCTGCAGGGAAAAGGAGGGACTATAGGAAGTTCAAGGGAATGAGTAAGATGGAGCAGAACAGTCTGTAACAGCAGCAGTGTGACTTGGAGCTCTCCTGCCTCCAAGGGACACCAGCTGCAAGGGGACACAGGGAGCTCTGGGCCAGGTGAGGTGAGGAGGGCTCTCTTCCAGGGAGGCCTGATGTGTTCTGCTGCACTAAAATGCATCCAAACGTCAGCCCATCTCTCCAAACTCCTCCCTGCCGTGGCCAGCAGCGTGTCTAGAGGGATATGTTCAAATGCAGCTGTTCTGCCTGAGAGTTTTCCATGTTCTGACAGGAATGCTTGCGTTCCACCCCAGGCTTTTTTATGCAGTGAGGAGCTATGAGGAACTAATACAGTTCCTTATACCCTTACACTCCCATTACACCTTGCCGTGGGCTGCAGAACTCAGAGCAAGCCCAGCAGCTCAGAGAAGGACTCCAGGGAAGAAAGCAAGAAAGATGGACCCTTGTTCCTAGTCCACCTTTCAAACTTCATTGCCAGTGTAGCAATTTAGGAGATCTGTGAAGAATGATGGCAAAAGTCACATGGCTTAAAATGTGCAGCTCAAACCCAAGAATTTTCACCTTCAGTAAGTCTGCTAGTAAAAAAAATCGGCCCCCCTCTTTTTTTCCTTTTTTTCCCCAAGGGTCAGAATATGCCAGGACAGAATTCAGCCTTATATACTGACACAGTAACATCAAACATGAGCTGCCTCTTAAAAGCAGAATGTGGAATAATCAGAGACAAAACAAGACTCGGACGCTGGCGAGGAAGCACTCCATGCCTGACTGAGCTAACATTTCCTAATTGCAAACAGAGAGCTATGCAGGAGTTTTAAAACTTTACCTTTTGTTCCAAATCATAGTGATGTGCCCCTGTGAAAGGTATTTCCCTTATTGTTCATTCTTCAGAATAATTACCAACTAGCAGCACTGAAAATGTCTCTTCACTAACTTCTTTTTTTGATGTGTCACTATTTCAGCTCTGTAGCCATCCTGCTCTGGGTCAACCAAGCAGAGATGGGCAGAACTCTGCAGTGCTCAGAGCTGGGAAAGGGAGGGATCCTGGCATGGAGTTGCTGCTAACCCATGGCCTTCATGTTTCCTGTTGGATTTACTGTTTTGCTTTGGGATAAACCCCTCCTCTCTAACTTGCAGATCCCTGCATTTCTGAGTTCTGCCTAGCAGCAGAATTAGACTAAGCAAAATACCACAGGAAAGATGATGCTGAAAGAAGTATTTATTAACTCTATTACCAGATGCAGACTGGTAGAAAGCACATCCAGCCCAGACATATCTAACCAAACTTAGCTGAAGGTCATGAATCAGCAGAGGTCCAGCAGAGATTTTCTGACTGCATGCCCAACAGATGTGCTCTTGCTCTTGTATCCCATCTCAAATGCAGACGTCGCCTTACTGAACTCAGCATTTTTCTCTTGCAATCACCCCTGTTGAAATTCAGTGAGGTGCTAAGAAGCCAAGAGCTTATGGTTTCGAAGAGGGTGAGGAGTTTTAAAAGTTTCAACTTGAGGAAGTCTGTGAAAGACCAAGCTTTTCAGCAAGTATTGTCCACCTGAAAGTTTGTGTCTCGCAGTACCTGGGGATGGTTCTGCCAAGTCACCTTGAGCATGCAGAAGTGAGGTCTTTGGTCCAAAGCCTCCTGGAAGTGTGTGGCAGTTTGCCCAAGAACAGGGATGGGCAGTTTCGATTTCAAAAGGTAGCAAGAACAACATGACAAGTTTAAGAGTATGTCACATCCCACTGCTCTGTGTGCATGCTTATCCTTAATGACGTGCTTTTAAGGATCTTGGATAAGAATCAAAAGGAGAGCTTTGAAAACTCACTCATATAGAATAATTGCATTTAACCTATGCTGTCAGTTCACACTGTATCATCTTAAAGAATAATAAATAAGCAGACAGCATTCTTACAGTAACCTCTCACTATTCAGTACCAGGAGGTGAGGGGACCTGTGCCTCCCCAGACATCAGGTACACCCTGGGGGTGGTGGGAGTGCTTAGTTTGGGTTTTACACTTGACAGTAGCAGCAGGGGGATGAAGTTAAAATGCAATCATTCTGAGTCAAACAGTAAGGCCTAGGAAAACAGATGTGGGATGTGTGCCATGAGCCAAGATCAACTTCACAAAACTCAAAAGATTACTTCTACAAAAACTGGAGGGGGGGTGGAATTATCCAGTCAGGATTGTGATGGATGGGGGCAAGGAAATAACTCAGGAAAGTCAAACAACAGAAACTGCAACACAAAAATGTTAACTTTATGGTGCTGTTATTTTGTCATAGGTAGGAAATTCTTTCAATAGGATATGAAGGGTATTAATTAGTATCTTCCTCTGACATAAAATGGGGGAACAGAAGCTTTTATTTCTCTGAACTGCTTCTGCACTCTCTCAAGAGCAAAACTGGCTTCCTCTTTAAAATCCTGAGCATATAGGGCTAATCAAAGTACACCACTTTGGGACCATTGAGCTCACCCCAAGTATTGCAAACCAACTGGGCACCAGATTGTATTTACCTGTTTTTCTTCTGGCCTTGCTTCTACATCCAGATTGTGTTTCTTATGGTGCTGCTCTGTCACATGTCTCACTGTATTGGGTCACCTCATCAAAAATCAGGGCTAGTGAAGGAGCCAAGAGCTTTTTCCCCAAAGTGGCTATTGGTTTCGAGGCATTTAAGCACACAGGCCAAATACTCACCATTTCCTTAAAATGGACCAGCTCAGCTCAGATTTTGAGCCCCCTGATGACTGGTTTCATCTTAGTCAGCTTTTTGCTGCTGACTTCAGAAGAGTTACATGGAGTACAGCTTTCATGACAGCTGTTTAAAGAACCCAGCATTCTCTATTGTGCTGTCTCTGAGAGTCAGAACAACTTCAGCTAGGCCAGATTAACTAGATTAACTATTACAGATTAGCTGTAATAAGCAGGTATTGATTCCTACCTTCCAGACTGCCAAAAGCCACGATGGGATCAGTGAAAGGAAGCTTCTCATGTTTAGTACACCCCACAACCTGTCTCTTTGAGCCTGAGCTGTGCCCTGCCAGAGAGGGACACCTATTTCTACCCCCAGTGTCTCATCTGGTTCTTACCACACACCTCCCTGGCACACAGAGACCTGGCTGAAAACACCACGTGTGTCAGTTGTTTCCTGCATGTTGCACTGTATTTACCAAGGACTTACCTCCTTGGCTGTGGATCAGCAGTGTCCCCGTGCCACAGGAAAGGTCGCCAGCTCCATCCTCTGCTCTGGCTTCTCTTTAAGTTCCCTCCTGTGAGTGTTCTGCAGAAGTGCATCCGCTTCAAGCCCTACTTGGCCAGGCTGCCCATATCCCAGCAAGAATGTGATGCTCTGGCACTTTCTGGTTAGCCCCAGTGTGTCTCTGGCTGTGTTACCAGAACCGCCCTCGCTGGGCTCTCCTTCCTTGGGCTAGCAGGTCTGGTGTTTTGAAAACCCCATGCCACAACACAGCCCTCTTCCAAGGGACTGGTTTAACTGTTGCTGAACAGCATCCAGACACATCACACAGTCCCTCACTGATGAAAATACAAGTTCTCTGTAAAACTGACCAAAGGCAGCTTCAGCTTCTGCATTAAAATTCCTTCTGTGTTTTGCATCCAGCCCCTTGGTTGTCACTGTTGACACTGTGAACAAAAGCCTCCACTGCTGTTCATGGGGAGAAGCCCCCAGTCTAAGCACCACATTTTCCTGGAATCTGTGCAGGGCTTGCAAATATGAATCTGTTTATTTCTCTTACATATCCACTGAAAGCTTGGAGCAAGTTTTCAAGGTTTCCCACAAGCTAAACCAAGCCAAACTTTCCCTGGCTGACAATCATCAATAATATTGAACTGCTACTTATACTCTGCTGTCCTCAGATGAATTGACAGCTCTTCCCTGCCAGTGGAAGATAACATCTTTGCTCTGAAAAGATGAGGTGCCTGTTGTCTGGTCTTCCCTGCTTTTTTTGAAGCTTTTCAGAGAAGCAATGGAAGGTGTTGATGTATTGTCCTGAGTCATTAATGGAGCATGTGCTTTGGAGCTGGGTTTTTTTTTTTTTTCTTTCCTCAACTGTGTATTGCTTTTCCCCATCTTCTGGATCTGGCATTCTCTCCTTGTGGACTTTGGTGCCTTTCTGAGAAGGGCTCAGCGGTGGCAGGTTTGTTACCTTTGTTTAAGGCCTCCCAAGGACCACCAAGGTCTGAACTTATTCCAGTTTCCTCACAGAATGGAGATGTTCCAAAGAATCTCATTTACCTGTCATTTGAGGAAAGGCATGGCCTGCCTACTCCTGCTTCCTCTGCTCAGCTGGAACAGCTTCTGGGGTTGCTATGGGAGCAAGTACAACCTTGGTAGAGCTTGGTCTTACAGCTCTATGGAAGAGTGGCCATGGAGACAATGCACCAAAGCACTTCCCAGCTCGGCTGTGAGCACAGTCCTGGCTGCTGCATCATCTTGTCCAGGGTGAGAGGAGGAGAGATCCTTGTGCACCTCTAAGCCCTGTGCTCCTGGGGCTCCAGGCAACAGGCTCAGAATGAGTTTTGTTTTCTCTCTGTGAGCTCTTACCCTGCAGCCCAGAAATCCTTTGGAATTAACTGCAGGCTGTAAAACAGGCTGGGGAGACACTGGTCTCTAGTTGTTTGTCTCCAGAGATAAACCACTGTTCATACAGTCCTAGCCTCTAGCTCTTAGGATGAAATTCCCTTTCCATGCCAGAAAAGCAGCAGCTCCAGCCTACAGAAAGCTCATTTGCCATGGTTGTGCTGTGGGCTTATTTTCCTCCACAGTAGCACCGGTGTCTGGCTGGAAACCGTGGCAGATGAGGCCTGGCAGGCTCAGTAAAACCCCTCCATCCCTCACCAGAATGCAAGACAAAAGAGCTGCATCTCTAATGGACAGCTCAGGCTCATATCTCCCTCTGAGGAGAACCATTACAAAAATATTTCCCAGATATTTGGCTGGGCATTTCACAAAACTATCCAGTTTCATGATGCTAATTTTCCCGTTGTCTAGACAGTTGCAAATCCAGACAGCATTATCAGTGTGAACCTACTGCACGCACACAGACACACAAAAGCCCATTTTCCTGCCCGTGCCATTTACAGGTGTGTTCTTGCTCACGGTGGTAACCTTCTGAATTGCTCCAAAGTGCCTGTCCAGATCCCATGGGGATCCCATGGGGATCCCATTCCCCCTGCAAGGCTGGCATTTGGTTCAAGCTACACTGAACCGTGTGGATGCTCTGAAGGTTGAACGGGAGAGGGGATCTAGCCCCTCACTGCCTACCTTCTCCTGCAAGGAAACCAAACTGTGCTCAGGGTTGGGCAGTGCTGTGAGCCAAGCCTGGACATCCCTCCTTGGGCAGTCTCCTGCCACAGTGCTGTTCCAAGGATGAAAATGTTCTTTTGCAGTTTGCATGCTGGAAGTGTTCATGGAAAGACATTCTGGGGCTGCTGGCATGTAGATGAGGCCCTGCCAGTCTCTCCTGACAATAAAAAGGTCTGTGGGCATTTGTTCCCTCTGTCTGGCTTGAAATGTTAAGATCTGTGTGGAGGAACAGCACATTCTTGTTCTGCACAGCAGGGGTGCCAGCCTGCATTTTCAGTCAGGCTACAGCACCTTGCCCAGACTTTGGCATAATCAGGACCTGTATTTATAGCTCCTCTGTAACGCCAAGGGGCAAAACCACAGTAGGAGCAGGAGCTGTATTTACAAATAACTTCTGAATGAAGATGCTTAGCCAGCAGCAGCATTTTCTGTTGGTTCTCTTCTCTAACTTGCTAAATTCTTCACTTTCTTCCCAGGGCCTCTTTCCATATGTGCAAGGTTTTCCTGGCCCACTGAAGTGGTGGTAGCTCCTGGCTTGCTGGGCTGTACCTGGCTCTGTGCAAGGCCCATGTGAAACGTGAAGGGCTTGACTGCAGCACCCTTCCAGCATTTTTGGAGGGCACAGGGACTGACCCTGTGCTCATGGCATGTGAATTTTGCCAAGCAGCTCTTGGTTGTGTGTGGGTTTACCAGAGGCAGCAACATTCTTCTACTAATGACAGTCCAGGACTTGTAGTGTCTGAACAGCAATGACTTTGGTCTTTCCCTGGTGAGGGCTCCAGCCAGGCTGGGTGATTTGTTTCCAGGAGCCACTACTGGCTCCTGAAGGTGAACAAAAGGGAAGGAACTGAAGTAACCACAACGTGGTGGTTTCATCTCCTGCCTCAGAGGTATCTGTTACCAGAGCCTGGGAGGTGCAGGCAGAGAGAACCCAGTGGGATCTGAGCAGAGCTGAGATAATGTCCCAGACAGCCAGTCCATGCAGGAGTGGAGGAGGAAGAGGGCAGTTCTAGGTCAAAATCTGTGAGGCTTTGCAGTGAAAGTGTTGGGAAGGGAGGGCTGGAAAAGTTCCTTCTTCCTCCAGGACAGCTGTGGTCTGTTCCCCAGCTGAACTCTCACTCTTTGTCTGCTCTAATCCACATCTTCCCTCTGCCAGCTGGGTTTGTTTTGCAAGCTCAAATCTGATCTCCTTAGTTTGTCCTGCGTGTCTTGCTCGGTTTTCAGGACTCCAAGTTTCCACCATATACACTTTAGAGCAAAGCATCCTACTTGCCCCTCTGTGTCTGAAAAGGGAAAGCACTGTGGCTCTAATAATAGCAGAAATCTTTTAGTCCCAAGGTATTTTGCAGAAGGCTGGTTACATCAGCAACTTTACTACTGCAACTCTCGTTGTGACATTTGACTTATTGAAAACGGAAAGATTCAGCCCCATTCAAGTTTTATATCCATGGGAATAAAATTTTATATCCAGCTCTGGGGGAGAGGCAGTGTCTGCTAGAACAGTGTTAGTATGGACAGAGAGGGTGTTTCTGAATCTCTGTACCAGAGCAAAACCCTACAACTTGGTTGGGGTTTTAGATTTAAAATACCCTTTCATATTTTGTGATGCTTGAGAAATGTAATTAGTTATTCTGTGCCCTTCTGACAGAAGTGGTGAGAGCACACATCTACTTAAATTTTCTTGAAACAGATCTGCAGATGAGTCTCTGACAGACTTTACTTGAAACCACACTAACATCACCCTGTAGGCCCCGAGATTTGAGGGGTTGTCCTGCTCCAGTCCAGTGTCCTCTGGCACACTCTAGAGTAAGTCATTGGCTTCAGTGGAGTGAGAAGGAGTTATTTACCCAATACTGGCTGCGTTGGAAGGATGTGAACTTAAAAAGTGTTTGAGTAACAGGTGCCCAACAAAGGTCATCAGAAAGACAGGTCCAGAGGCAAAGCTTTTTTAACAGGTGTGCACAACCACTGTTGAAAGAGACTGTATTAACTATTTCTAAGACTATTGATATCCCTGAGGAAACCCCCTTTTGGCAGCAGCCTGGCCTTCTGTTTCCCATCAATTGTAGCTTTGTCTCTGCTGAAGCCCCCCGCTGCAAATGAGCAAACAACTGGCTGAGACAAGACGAATGGAAAACACTGCCTGTGCTGGAGAGGTAATGGCAAATCCCATGCCAGGAGGAATAATAAACAGGAGATCATTGATAGAACTGTGCTAGTCTCCAATAGGTTTTCCACCAGGCATGTAGAAGCACCTACAAAGGAGGCATTGTGTGTACTGTCACTGCAGGGAAACGGGAGAAATGAGCTGGAGCAGGTGAGGGAAGGGTGGGTGTGCCTGCTGAGCAAAACTGATCAGTACCAGCAGAATGGGGAAGGAGTGGGTGAGCGATCGCTGCGCTGTGAATGCTGAGGATCAAAAGGTGTCCATCAGGCTGCTGTTCCTTAGCCAGACCCCTGCTCTAAATCCTCGGTGATAGGCTGGGAATTGAACTGCAGGTTTGAGTCTGGTGGCTTAAGTGCGCCTTGCCCAGAGCCCCCGTGCATGGATGCACATTTTGCATCTGCAAAAGGTGCAGGTTTATCAATGTGCAGGATCTGTGCTGTGATGCAGAGCCCGGGCACGTGGAGATTTTAAGGTCATTGCACCGACTGAATGTGTTTGTTTCTAGCAGGAATGCAGAGTTAGGCCTGTGTTTGAGTGCTGTGGCAAATGTCCACCTCTGCAAGTGATACAATGCAGAAGAGATTCCCTGAGGGCGGGCTATTGCACTCCCTCCCCAGGATCTTCCTGTGACACTGTTCTACTGGGGAAGAAGCAAGGCAGCTTCAATGGATATGAGTATTTTTTTCTCTAGGGACTTCACAGAAACCTCTTCTGAAACCCCGATTACAATCTCAACCTGATTAAAAGGGATGGGGAAGGGTGTATGTCACCAGTAAAGGCACCCTAAGGCTCTGAGCATTTGCAGACAGGAGCACCTCTTCTCCAGCCTCTCTCCCTTTGCTTCCTTGGCTGCAGATAACAAGTGCTCTGGTTCCAGTTTGCCTGATTCTTGGAAACCTGAGGCAGACAGCAGCCTGCTCTTCCAACATGCTGTAGAAAAAATGAAAGGTGGGTGGGAGGGAGGAGGAGAAGAACTATTTCCTGCAGTGAAACTCGATCCTTTTCAACTTAAAAATAGGAGGAAAACAAATTCCTGTGGGACCTTCTATAAAAGGGTTTGACAGTTGCCTACTCTCAGCCCCACCTCCCAGAGCTCCCCATTTGTCTGATGTCTCCGAAAGGGCCCTCCTGAATACAAACACAGATCTGTGACTGCAGCCCTGCTGCTGGGGAAAGCGGCTCTGCTCCACGGTGGGGGTCAGCTGCAGGGGAGTGTAATGCACTGTGACAGGTAGCAAAGCCCAGGATTAAGTGTTCTTTGTGTGGACCTGCCATGCAAACAGCTTTTCCTGGGCCTCTTTCTTGCTGTAAATTTTGTTCAGACCACTATAAAGGTGCACAGAATTTCTGAGCATTTTTGCAGCCCATGTCAAACCAGGAGCCCCCAGGAGGGATCACACAAACAGCAGCCAAGCCCCCATCTGTGCTTGCATCCCCTCGTGGTGGCCCTGTGAGCTGTAAGCCACAGCCTGTGTGCGTGGCACCTGGAGGAGAGGGGGGCTCTGGGCACAGCTTAACCAGGCTTGATTGTCTGATCAGACTCCAGTGCCTCGTAGCCACAGCCATGTCCCTGCTCGTCCCTGCTGCTGGATTTCTGCTCTCCTCTGCCTCACCACCCATCCTCTCACTCCTTTCTGCATCACCACCTGATTCCAGGGCTGAGTGGCAGTGCCACAGACCCCAACACAGCAGCCTGTTTCCCCTGCCCCCTGTGCTCTCCCCTCTAAGTCCTGCTCCCTCTCTTACTTCACTTTCTCACTCTTGCTGCCTTCCACATCCTCCCTCTTTCCACACTCTGCATTGGCAGGGTAGGGCTGAAGGCAGCTAGAGAGGCAGGTTTTCTGGAAGCTCCTGTTCCTCTCTAGGGAAGAGAAAATAAAGCTTTAGGAGGCAGGAAAGATAGCCAGAAAGTCTCAACATTATTGGCAATGGCAGCCCCACCAAGAATGCTGCTGCAGTTCTCCTGCCTCAGGGGTGCTGGGCCTGACAGGGCCTGGCCCCATGACAGGCATTGATTAGAGTTGTGCCATCCTCTGCCTCATCATCTGCCCATGCTGCTATCGTGAGTCACTTCAGCTCTTGGCTACGGTCCCTGCTGAAAGAGGGAACAGCTCCCAACAGGAGTGATTCACCATGCCTCGCCAGCCGCCCTTCATCTGCTTCCAGCCAGATCACCTCGGGCTTGGAGCACTGGAGCAGAACAGCTCCAGTGCTTTCCCATGGCCTCGCTGCAGAGCTGCTGTTTTCCTCCCTGACCTCCTTTAGACCTCCCAGGTTTGTGCTGTTAACGCATTCTTACGATTCCTCCCTCCTGAGCCAGTAACAAACCACTCCTGGTGCAGATCTTGGGGCTGTGCTCTCCATAGGGTGCAGAGCCCGGCTGGAACAGGACTGTGCATCTCTAAGTTCAGAACCACCTTCGGTCCTCCTGTGAGTGTGGGGATCACTGTGCTCTGGAGCCACATGAGCTGGTAAAGCCACCCCACCAGAGCGAATTAACATGACTAGGTACTTTTCAAAAAGCAAAGGGGTTTTAGACGATGGGCTCAGGCCAGTTTCTGCTCTGGGTAACCACATTATGCCTCACTGTGCCTCAAATCAGCCGTGAGCTAACACATTTGTGCTGTGTGTGTCCAACACAGGCAGTTACCACAGCTCAGCTGATGAGCAGTAATTCATTAAGCCTCTCTACCTCAGTCACTGCAATCATCTTTCCAGCCTTAACAGAGCCAAATATATTCCCACTGTGATGTCACAAGAGTACAAAATTCATCTTTAAAAAAAAAAAATTGTCTATCATTGCTCATCCCTCATAAATCTGCAGCTCTTTGTCATCCATCCAGGCCAGCAACCTGTCCTTCCAAAGGCTGTTTCCACCTGCGTAGCCCAGAGTTGTACCTACCTAAGGAAAACAGGTGGCTTAGATGAATGCAAACCTCTCTCTCGTACAGACATGAGATCAAATGACTTGGATTATGGTTGCTCAACAAGTAATTACCCTTCAGCTGAAGCAACCCCACCATTGTGTGCATGCTTACAGCTTGCCCAGCTCCTTCTCTGAGCTTGCACAATGTGGTTGCCTTAGTAAGAATCTGACGCTTGCTGAGCTAACCCAAACCAGCCAAGGCTCTGGAGCCTCTGTTTGGACAGTTTGACGTGTTACTTGTACTGCGGCTTCTTCCTTCCTCTGCATCCAAAAAGTCAATTTTCCTCTTGCAGGCTCTTTAACTGTAATCACCAGGCTTTGCCCTGGCACAACCCCTTTAACCAGCTCTTTATCACCCCAAGAAACAGCCCTCTCCGTAGCACCTATACACCTACACCCCTGGCATCAGCTTGGTGTACCAGTCGAGCTCACCAACCAGTTGTTTTCAAACTGTCTTTAATTAAACACCCATTAATTTGTCTGTAGAATGATCTGTGTGGACGTGCCACAATAAACCCTGAAGAAGGGAAACAGTCCATACCTTTGACAGAGGAAGCAAGCACGCCTCAAGGTAGGCTGCGATCCAACTGCATGGAAGGCTTCATACAGAAATGTGTTGGGTTTGCTGAATTTTTTCTTTTCTTTCTAGCTGGCATAGGAGAAAAGAGAGGATAGTTTCCAACAGGGAGGATAAAACAGTACAAATTAAATCCATTCTCTGGCCAGTGTAACAATTGTAATTTCCTGCTATTCCTTGGAAACTGTACAACCCAAGAGGGAGATATTTCAAGACCGGTGTGTCAGGGGTAGAAGCACATGCATCTGGTTATTTTTAATGGCAGCTCTGTCCCTAATTTTCAGTGCTGGCCTTGATGAAATGCCAGCTCTGTTTCATTAACCTTTTGTCAGTATGGCAAAGAATAAAAGGTGGCTCCCAACTTTAGCACCTAAGATAAAGCTCCTTTTCCCAAAAAGCCATTAGAAGTCCTTAGCTACACCAGGCAGAGTTTTGGGTATAGAATGGAAAGAAAAAGGAAAAAACCCTCTGTGAAGGTTTGTGTAACAGAACCTATACAAGTCTCATATCTGCAGTGTTCATTACCGTCTGAAATGTATGTTAGAACCAAGTTGCAATCAAGGTAACCATTTTCCTCTATAAGCCAAGAAAAATACTGGGTTTATTTTCAGACCATTAAGAACAGTCTCTCAGAACAGCCCTCCTTTCCTTGCTTCATATGGACTGCTTAAAAGCGAAAGAAAAGGCACAATTCCACAACCATGGCTGCTGGGAGCTGCACATGGGTTAGACCCCAACAAACAAAATCTTCACTGTGCCTTAGAAGTGCTTTCTCAGGGTCTGAGACTTAATCCAGCACCACAGCCAAAGGATTAGAGGTCTGGTGGTAGAGCTGAACAAGAGACAGGATTTTTGTTCTGTGAGAAATAAGGCAGTGGGTTGGGGGTGGGAAGAAGGAGGAAACACAAGGTCAGATTTGTTCCAAAGCTCCAGTTTGTCGGGATGTCAGCACTAATGAAGCAGCACAATGCAGCTCCAGCCCTCTCCTCCCTCCATCTCCTGCTTTGTAGGTATGACCAGTTCCTACAGCCACAGCCCCTGCCATGGTTGCTACCTCCTCCCTCAGCTTTTTATGGAGACATAATCCTCTGCTGTGAGCTCTGCTTGAGAGAGAGTCTGAACAATGCCTGCAGCCTGGCTGGCGGCTGTGAGTTAGGGGAAGGCTCCTGGTTGTGCTGTAGCTGTTGCATAGCTCAGCACAGCTCTGGTGCACCCAGAAAGCTGCGTCCAGAGCCCCAGCTTCCAAGTGGTGAAAGACAGAGCTGTTTGCTCTCTGTGCTGCAACCTCATGAGGTTTGGATTTAGCTTATCATGTGCGATCAGGATCACTGCTCTTAAAATGTCAGCAGTGAGCTGTGGAGCAAGAAGAGGGGGAGCCCTCACCCCAAATTCAGTAAAGGTCAGGTATTTGTCTTGGGGCTGGGAGGTTTAAGGGCTGCTGAGGGGTGGAATTTTTCTGAAAGCATCTATTATCCTGGCAAAGGACAGCTCACCCAGGACGGTGCTGGGCTGGCCAAGGGGCTGCCACAGCATCACCTGGCTGGGAGCACTGGTTTGCACTGGGGGCTGGTACCAGCAGAGCGGGGGGGACAGGCAGAGCCATGCCAAATACACATCCCAGGGTCTCCCTGAAGGCCTGCATTCACCAGCAGCTCTGGGGAGCACCACCTGCCTGGTGTGGGGTGGCTCAGAGGCCACCATAGAGGGGCACCTTCATCTGAGGGGAGAGTTTGGACTACATAAGCCTAGGACAGAAAAGGAGGAGCAGTAAGTGAGGGCAGAGATCCCAAAAGCTCGTGCTGGCCAGGGTGAGTAGGGGCACAGGCTTGGCACAGGTCCGAGGCAGCCGTGCTGTGTGGAGCAGAGCTCTGCTGGGAATCTGGATGCTGAGTGGCTGCTCATCAGAACGGGAGCCCAGGTGGCCAGGAGAGAGGGCTGTTCTTTTCAGGCAGCGATTGTGACTCTGCCTTTGCAGGGGACGGAGCTGCGTTCGCTCTGGGCGCTTCCAGCACATCCAGAGCGTTCCAGACAGCACATTCCTGTTGGCACAGCACTCTGGTTTGGTACCTCCCGGGCTGTAACACTGCAGCACATGTGCCTGCCAGGCCACCAGCTCCAAGTCATCCCAGGAATGAGCACGGCAGTGAGCTGAGGGAGGGCCTGAGCCGTGGGCTGCTCTCACAGCCAGGCACAAGCCTTGTTAGAAACAAGCCAAGGAAGCAATCCAAAGCAGGGCAAAGTAAATTACACTAAGAATTAGGACTGGAGAGGCTGGAAATGCTGATTCTCTAAGCAGTGGTACAATCCTAGCTTCAGCTTCTGGCATGTTTCATGTCTAAACACTCCCACCTTCGTTGCAAAAAGCAGTGGGGCTCAACTGCACGCACAGGTCAGGATAGATTGAAAGGAATGGCTTCCATTTACATGTAGTCACCTCCAGGCAGGGCCCTGGGCTGCCCACTGCTTTGCAGAGAAACAAGTAACTAGCCTGGAATCTGGTATGCCAGGTCTGGGATGGAGCCTGGGAAATCCTTGGAGTCCCACCTGCTTGTACCATAGCCCAGTGCCTCCATTTCTTGTGACCTGTCCTGTCACAGTGACATGGAGACAAGAGCAGAGATGGGTGCTGATCCATTAGAAAACCCACCAAGTAAAAGCAGTTGGCTGGAAGCCTGCTTTCTTGCAAACCAGAACATTTCTTGTCCACAGCATTTAGCACATTCAAAGGCAAAGCCAGCACGCAAAAGCCAAGGACTAGAGGCCTGTAATTTGCCTTTCCCATCTCTGGGTTGCTGGAGTTGAGTGAACATTTCATAAGTTTCATTATGGTCTCCAGCTGCAAGCCAGGTTCTCCAGGACATCCGCTGCAGGCAGGGGTTTGGACGGAAAGAAGAAGAGAGAAGGTCTTGTGCACAAAGCCTGGGATGGGTCTCAGTTTGAGGTTTGAGTGAACCTGGGCCATTTGGGTGGGACCCACTGAAGTTAAGAGGCACTGTGTGGTTTGGATTCAGATCTTGGCAAAACTAAGCTCCGGCCTTGATGAGCGCGTCTTGCTCCGAGGGCCTGGAGGGCCCTTCCTGAAGTGACACTGAGCAGCACAGTAAAGGGATGAGTGCTAAGAGCTCCTGGACTCAGGCAGTGAGGGAAAGCCACGGCTGTTGTTCCCAGCTCTCCTTTCCTTGTGCTTCTGCCCTGGTTGCACATCTCAGTGCAGGTGGTCATTATTCTCACTCCTCACAGGCATGTGGAGTTTCTTCCCTGCCCCTATTCTCTGTAAACCAAGGCAGTAAACTTGGAACCTGTCTGGGATGGGATTTAGCCACAAAGGTGGACCTTGGTGTCCCCTTGAAGCAAAATCCCAAAGCTGCAGCAACAGGATCTCATCTCAGCATGGCATGTTAGGACAGACGGGCTTAACAGTAAATGTGGGCTTACACAGACCATGGCAGAACCCACCAGAGCATTCTTCAGGGCTGAAATGACCAGCTGCAAAACATATCCATGTAGCAGGGGATGCATGTGTGAAGATGTTCACATCTTTTTTTGGTTTTGGATAGGGTGAAAGGATGTTTTTCTCATAGACTGAGAATAACAAAGAGGATTAATCTCTGGGAAAAAAAATGGGGCACTATGCTGAAGTGGGTTTTCATCAGTCTTGTGCTATTGTGTGCATATCTCGGGTTTACTAATGATCCAAATGAAAAGTAATCAGGAAAAGTGCTTGGAGATGGAGATTTTCCTGTATTTATTTTGGATGCATGTCCAGTGGAAAAATATCTTCCCAAGCATTTTGCTTGGCGACGTGGCCCGTTTCATTTGGAGAACAATTGATGATGATGATGAGTGGTGTTAGATGCGATCGCTGTTCGACAGCTTTTTGACTTGCCTGCAAGTCAAAACAGCAAATTCCATGCGACTGCACACGTGTGCTGAGGAGAGGGTGGGGAGACAGAGGCCTTGGACACCCTGCTTGGTGTGTTCACTCGGGTCTGTGCCAAACTCCTCACCAGGCCCCACCGGCTTCTTAACACGTCCCTGCGTTCGCAGCAGCGTCTTGCTCATGCCGAGGGGTTTGTTTCCTCTGCAGTTTGATGGGATACCACTGGACTAACACTGCCCTCCTGCCCTGGGTGTAGTGCAGGGAGAGGTTTAACCTCTTAGTGGAGAGCTCGCCCACGGCTCTGCGCACGGTGCGTTACGTGCCTACAGGAGCAGCCTGCTCCCGCTGGCTGTTTCATGGAGTATATTCTCAGCTGATGCTGTCCTGGCTCTGTTTTCACACCTTCCCAGCAGTACCAGCTGTAGCCCTGCCCGTCCCTCCTCTCCTCCAGCTCCAGAGAGGACAAAGAGAGTGACACACACAAAACCATGGCTCCCTGTGCTGGCAGCTCAGCAGAGGGGAAGGTTAAATCAGTGAATACCATTTGTCTGGTTTCATTTCTGAAAAAGGAACAGTCTCCTGCCACAGTCATTCCTTCCTTTGCCAAGGACTTTTCAGAGCAATGGCCTCTGGTCTTGGTGGCACAAGGGATAAACCCAAAGCAACTCTGCTGAAGTCTTCAGAATTGCTCCCAGGGTAACTGAGAGCAGAGCAGGGGCCCTGAGAGTTTCCTGAGCTTCACAGCCGTAGCCGCAAGGCAAATAAAATGAGATTAACCAATTACAATTAAAATGAGAGAGAACTGCTTTTGACAGTAATTTTGAATTTCCCCTAAAACCACTTCCAGCTGTGACCTGTGACTCGCGCAGCGTTTGCCTGAGATCTGCCCCGGTTGTTTGTTATAACTGGTGCTTTCAAGGACGCTCAGTCCTGCCTAACAAGAGGTTTCCTAGGCAAAAAAAAAAAAAAAAAGAGAAGAGGAACTAACACAGGGCATCCCTGCAGCGAGGCCCAGACACAAGAACCCTTCTGGCAAGCAAATCAGAGCAGTCAGGCAGTCTCCGGGGAATTAAGCAGGGTAGTGCTTGCATCAAATTCCCGCAGCCCCACACGGCTGTGTTGCTATCATGCAACTGTGAATCCCACCCTGGGAACATCCTCATTCACGCTGGTGTGGAGCAGATCTCTGGTCTCACAAAGAAGCTGGCTGTGCACAGCCTTGCCCTTGCAGAAGAGAGCAAGGCTGTGTCTATAAGATAGGAATTGTTATCATTATTCTTATCTAGAGCTTCCAAAAGGTTTGTTATGCAGCAGTGCCACACAACCAGCTCTCACCTTAGGAGCATCCAATCCTTCCAGACTGCTTAATACCCTAAAATGAGTAGGTGTTTTTGGAATCATTCTTTGGCCTGTGCTACCATCCTCTAGCAGAATTTCTCCAGGTGCTGTTCAAAAAACAGCCCTGGAGGAGATTTTGGAGGAATAACATAACTGGGTGTGGGTTTTCACCCAAATATTATCAGCAGCCTGTGGTCTCCTCTCAGCCAGTATGCTGCTGCTTCTCCCCGTCAGGAGACTGGAGCTTCCCTTTCGACAGGATCAGAGACCGGCACTTCCTACAAATCTTCTCATTTCCAAGCAACTGCACCAGCAGCCCTCACAAGATTCAAGGCTCAGCCTTTTTGGGAAGGATGTTTTGCCTTTAATTAGAGATGAGGTGTTTGTTAGGAGATGCCTGCAGGTTTCTGCCTGGGCTGGTGAGTGAGTAGCTCCCACTGTGAGCACCATCGCTGTGGCTACGAGCCCTGTACATGCTGCATTCCTGCCCTTCCAGCATTTCCATATCCTGCCTGGGAGGAGGCTGGGACTTGCAGGGAAGTGGATCTTGAACTTTCTCCATCATGCAGTGCAGCAGGATCGATTTCCATGCTGCAGGGAGACAGGGCTGCAAGAGCAGCAACTTGGGCCCGTGATTAGGGGTGTAAAATTATACATAAAGTTGCTATTTTTACTCTTCAGGCACAGAAGGTGAGAGGAAGAGCGGACAGAGATAAAGGTGCATCCTCTTAAGGCTGCATTACCTGAGTCAGAGCCTGTATTAGATTATTTATACTGTGATCTGCCAGCTTTGAAAGCCCTCCAGGTGCTGTAGCACTCTCCTTTCTCTGTAATTTCCTTTGTCATTAGTGCTTTTTAAGAAACTACTTATCCTTTAGAGATGAGGTCTAAAAGCAATTTTGGAAACAAAAATGCTGTTTGTTACTCCCACACCAGTTATACTTATTTAATTTGGAATGGATCAAGTGCTATTCAGTGCTGTTATACCTGGGTGACTTTCAAAACACTTTTGTGTTAACAACTGTCTGCCCACGCTGGGGTATTCTTGTCTCTGCAAACACCAGGATTTGCTTTGTAAAGTACCTGAGTTTATATCTGAATTGCTGCAGTTTCTTCTTAAAAACTTCCCATGATGGACATTTCCCATTTCCCTAGGTAGCCCATCCTAGAGCTTTCTCTTTAGCTGGCTTTACCTACAGTACTGTCTAAAACTTCCTGGCTATAAATTAGGCTGATTTCTTCTTGCCTGTCCCAAGGTTCTGCAGAACAGTTGCTATCCCTTTTGCAAATGTTGGAAGATCATTATCATGTTCCACTCATTCTTCTCCCTTCTAGACTAAACAAATTCCCTTCCTTCCACCTTTTTTTGCAGGTCATGTTTTCAGAACCTCTTTATCATTCATTTTATTCTCTTTGCACACACTCCAGTCTATTGTCTTGTGAACGAATACTGCCCCAAACTGAGGGGATGGAATCTCCCACTACAGGGCAAATCTTTTCTAAACCCTTATCAGCTTCATAATATCGTGTTTGGAATAATAGCCTATGCAGCCAGCATCCCCAAAAATTATTTACTTTTTCAGCTATGTCTTCTTTGGTGATATTCAGGCCAAATCTTAGGGTGCCATTAGATGTGCTCTTTGCTTTCAATTTAGACTCCATTCATGAGCCTCAGTAGCCCCTCTCTCTGCCTGAGTCCTTCCATCTGTGGAAAAAAAAAGGAGGGTGAAAAATATATCCTTGATATACTAAACAGCCCCATACCCGCCTCATAAGATCTTACAGCCCTCAAAATATTTGCCTAATCTCCCAGTATCTTGGCAGGGCACATAGGTATTAGCGCTCCCAGGTGTTCTTATCCACTGATCTCAAAATATTCTCCTTCTTGTTTTAAACACGGGGAGAAGGAAGTGTTTGGAAGCTCAGTTTTCACAGGCAACAAAGATCCCCCGCTCCATTTAAAGTCAGTGGAAAGTGTGGGTTGCAAGCCAGCGGGAGAACTGGGCTTTAAGTGACGGGCTGGGGTCCCCTCGAAAGTTAATCCCACAGGCAGGAGTGAGAGCCCAGGTTTCCTGAGCCTGGCTGCTGAGCAGAACCCGGCTGCCTCCCACTCAGCTGTCTGAACACACCTCGTGTGGTCAAACTCATCTGTGATCCCCCAGGAAAACCTCCTCGGCCATGGCAGGGATCTCAGTGCCCTGGAGAAGAGCTGGGTTCATCATCTGCTCCCCAACTTGAAATCTTGTTCCTCTCGTATTTGTTTGCGCTGAAAAGGCTGTTAAAGAAAACAAACAGCACCTGTGCCAAGCTCTTCGGTTCTCCAGCAGTAAAAGATATTAATAGTTTCCAGCTCTGTGTTTTGCATCCTGCCTTGCTAGAGCTCACCTGCTCTCTGTGAACCGGGAGGCTGCTCAGTGCTGCACACCGAACAAAAGGCTGGTTTGTAAAAGACAAATCTGGGGGAATTTTTTAAATTCCAAAAATAGACAAGGGGGGGAAATGTGCCAGCAAGATGGATCTCATTTCATTTCCCAAATCCCTCTGGTCTCCAGAGTTCATTCTTTGCTCTTAATGTTTCATGCTATGGCTTATTTTAGTGGAAATAGTGGAAAGTTTAAAACATTTACTTAAAGGCAAAGCTTCAGCTGGCATAAACTGTCACAGCTCCCTTGGCTTCAGTTGCCTTCAACAGAGGAGCTGCCCTTTAGCATTTAAATTGCTCATTAGAGAATGGAAAACTGTGTTGCTTGAAATCATCTGCAAATACTAAGGAGAAAGGAATAGAGAGGAAGGGGCCACAGTATGGATTTCAGCTGAGAAAGTGTCTTTTCACATGGACAGGTGCAAATGCAGAGCACTCCTGGCACTCACTGCTCTTCAAGTCTTTCCTCAGATCCCCCTCCAAATCGGCTGCCAGTGCCCCACCAGAAGCCCTGCGGGGCTGGTGGTGCCAGATCTCACTGGGCAGAAGGAATGAGGCTGCAGGAATCTCCTACAGGGCAGCACAGGCTGCTGAGCACCACCAGCCATGAATGGCCGTGCCCCAGTGGTGCTCCTTTGTGCCACAGAGGTGTGTCCAGAAGCACCAAGGGGTTCTGATAAATGTTCTTCTGGAACACACAAGCTCCTTGTCTAAAACCTCTGGGCCAGCCCAGAAAGGTGCTGGTTTAGCTGAATGGCAAGGATGGAGATTCCCTCTTACACCTGGCAGTGCCCCATCCCAGAGCCATTCCACCTCTAAATTCCATCCGTGCTGGCCTGCTTTGCAGCCTTGGTGATCCCCCAGGGAGGGCTAGAACAGCACTGTCACAGCTGCCATTCAGTCGGTGCTTTTACAGGGAACATCTGCAAGCTCTTCCTTTTGTTCAGCATATCCTAAAGGAAAAAGAAGAAAAAAGAAAGAAAGATCAGCAAAGGTGCAATATGTTTTTCCTTTTGCTGTCAAGTTTAACAAACAGCAGCCATCTGAGCCTGCCCCATTTTATGAGGCTGTGTTCCTGCACTGGTCCCTTTCTTGTGTGTCCTGAGTGAAATTGAACCAACCTCCCAGATTCTCTGGTAAATCACGTCAGCAGGGCTATTCCTGATCGACACCAGCCTAAGACCAGAGGAGACTGCCAAAGCCCAGAGGATGGGAGCAGTTATTTTGCCAGCACCCTGGCTGGATTTGTGTCTCTGCAGGAATGCGTACACTTCCCTTTGCTTTTGCAATGGCACCAGTGTGTTGACGAACTGCAGTGCTGCTATTTATCCCTTAATTACTCCCATGACTCACATTAAAGTAACAATTTTCCATAGAAACAAACACAGGCAGAGCTGACACCGCTCGAACTGCTTTTATTCTGAAACACACTCTGTTCTTTGGGTTTTGAGGGTGGCAGCTCTGGAGGCTGTTCCATATTCCTGGTGCTCCGTATTCTTGGGTTTTGATGGAGTTAAGGGGAATGAGATTCACCGGGTACTCACTTGCTCTGGGTTGGGGAGGAAGGGTTGGATTACAGCCCACGTGGGGCTGAGGACCACTCAGCATGCTGTGATTTCAGGGGAGATGGGTGTGAAGCATAGCTCAGGACAGGGTGGTTCTGTCCCCAGTGGTTCCTGGGTGTTCTTAGGACATGTTCATCTGCCAGTGTTCTTGCCAGGACGCTCCCTCCGCTTAATTTGCTCGTGGGCATTTCAACCTGGGCTGCTGCTCTGTGTTTTCACTTGTCTTGAGAGGCTCAGTCAGAGAGAGAAGCAGGAGTGCCATCCCTGGATCTTATCTGGGGATGTTCATCCTGCTCTCTGCGTCGTTTCAATTACAGGTGCCACAGCTGGGTGTGATCATCCTTGGCTGAGTCAGTTATTTAAAATGACTAATGAAATAATTAGCTGGCAGATCTCAACTGCATCCTTTGGGCCAACCTGGCATCAGTTCTTGTGTGGGGTCGTCATGGACTTCAGATCCCATGCCTGACCCTCATAAAGCATTATGCACACAGGAGATGTCAAGAGGGATCTTTTTCTTTTCCAGACCTGCCTGCCTTGCCTTGGCACTAGAATTGTCAAATATCACCCTAGTTTTGTTCATCTGTGGAGCCAAGAGAAACCAGGCAGAGCCAAAGCTGTTTGATTTCTCTATTTGCAGCTGCCATTATTTTTAGCAATTAGATGTCCCTGGTGATGGTGTTCCAGTGCTTCCCCATCGTGTGGGGCAGGAGCAAGGATTTCTCATTGCTCAGAGCTGTGCATGTTTATCCTCAAATCCTCCCACGAAGGGAGCCCTTCCCAGGGCTTTGCCACAGGCACTGCAGGCATGGCAGGGTGAACACATCCCTACTGGAGGTTGTTGCCAAGCCTCCCTGTAGCCAAAGAGGAGGAAAAATGGCCCCACACTATCTCTTCCCAAGGCAGGGAATTGTAATGTCCAGTGAGATGTAGATACTGGAGTGCTCAGAGCCCTCAGCCAGGAAACTGGGCCCCTTTACAAAAACTGCTATGCAGTCACATAAACACCATTCCTGCTCCAAAACGCTCCTAGCGTCATGGAAAAGGCAAGAGCAAGCAGGTGGATGGAGAGAGGAGGGACATGGAAGCACAGGGTGATGACAGCAGCAGCACTGTCACGGCACCCAGGGCCAGGAGGTGGCCAGAGGGCACCTGCTTTGCTGTGGGCTTTGCTTTGCACCCTGGGGAAAGGAGGGAATGATGGAGCAGAGCCCTGGAAAGCTGGAGTGGGCTAGCTCCAGGCAGGCAGCGTGCTGCTTTTGCCACTGTGTGTTTTGAGAGATTGTGTGATTTGATGTAGAGTCTGTTAGAGTTGGCTGTAACTTGCTCATGCTTTGTCCGTGCAGATAAAGTTGTGTTCTTCTTATACTTCTCTGCTCCACACGCACACTCTAACTCTGAAAAGTGTGGTTTGAAAAAACAAAACAAAAAAAAATTTTAATGCAACTTTGGCTGTGCAGCCTTCCCAGGAAATGCTTATAGAAACTGTCTGCGCAGGAAACTGCTGCAAAGGGAAGAAGAGGAGGGAGGCCAAGCCCAGCAGATCTGGATTCTTAGAGACCATGTGCAGCTTCTTCCTCTCCAGCTCCTCAGGGCTCTTGGCTGTCTCTTCATGTTGCTTCCAAGGCCCCACACATTACAAATGTCTTTCATGAGGGCTTGTCAGCCTCCCACCATGCCCGAGTCCCATCAGGTCTCTTCTCCTCTGAAGAAGAAACTTGTAAGGGTTCAGTAGCCATGACTGAAGCCAGATTTTCGAACAGGGCCAGCTCTCCATAAACCGCTGGGCTTTTCTGAAAGTCTGGCTCTGAGGAAAGCCTTTATTTCCTTTTTATTTTTTTTTTTCCTACACTAGGGCTGAATCAGTAACATAAACATTAGGCTGAATAGGCTGAATACCTCCTCCCTAGAGGGCTTCTCTCTTTTTCTGCCTCCTTTATCTCTGCCAAGGTGCTGATAACCAGCGTGTGCCACATGGAAGCGTATCCCTGGGGCTGACAGAGCCCTCTTCCGTGGGCATTTTCTAACCCAGGCTGCAGAAAGAGCTGGGAAGGAGAGAGTTGGAAACAAGCCTCCCCTGGAAGATGAGATGGAGCAATCACAGCCCTTCCAGCAGGCAGGGCTGTATTTAGGCAGTGTAAGCCCCTACTTTGTGCCTAAACACCTGAAGTTCCCAGGCATGAGACCAGGTTTTTGGCTTTCCCTTAGACAAGCGTGGTTCTGGCCCAGTCAGAGAGACAAAGTAAAGTGCATCAGCTCACCAAATGTGAGGAGAGCTACCTGGGGCAGCAGGGAGTGGGACCTGCCCCTGTTTTCTTTCCACAGCTGCTTTCGAATCAGCTTTGAATGATGGCAGCTGAGAAGCACCCACCAGAGAGGGACCAGGGCAGGAGCAGAAGGGACAGGAGAGATGCCAGGTAGGGCCATGGTGCCCATCACCTCCTTTCTGTCCCCCACAGGACTCGTATTCCTCATGGGTCAGCCCCTGCTGGACTGACCACAGCAGTGTCATGGAGGCTGTTCCCATGGGCACAGGGATCCATGCAGGATCAGTGCAGCAAAAAAGAACAAACAGAAGCAAAGGAACTAGGAAATGCCTCCCCCACGAAAACCTCCCCGGTTCCTGTGTCCTGCCACAGGGTTATTGCCTTGACTTGCCTCATACATTTGCCAGCAGCAGATTCTGCTTTCAGTGAGTGACTTTAAAATATTTACCTTTTTCTGAAGCAAGAAGGCAGAGAGAGGATTTCCTTACTCCTTCTCCTGGTTTAAAAGAAGGCTTAATTTGAGATGCGAAGCACCCATCAGTGCACCTTCCCACCTCCCCTTGAACTGGACTGTTCACCTTGAACAGCCAGGCTGCAGCCTCCCTTGCACCAGGATGTGGTTGTGCCCAAGGCTCTCATCCTCCCACCATGCAGAAACATCAACTGAGTAGCATCTACCTAAGTTTTCTTTTGCCTAGAGGTTGGCATGGGGTGACACCAGCTAGTGGCTCATGTTTTCACAGGTAGGGGCTCCAAATTTGTTCCAGAAAGAGAGTTTCATTGCCCCTAACTTCTCCTGAGCCCAGCAGCTTCAAAGACATGTCCCCCACACTCTATCATAACAACATTTAGAAAGCAGTTTGAATTTCTTCCAGCTGGCCTCATGTTACAGAGATCCCTATCAGCACCCGGGAGGAAAGAATTAGCAAGGAAAACAGGCGTCTCTTTAAACTTCACAAAGAAAACGAAATCGCAAAGAAAAAGGCCACGTAAAAAGCATAGATGTAGCCCAGCGACGTCCAAACAATGTGCTCTTTTCCTAGGGTTGTTTGAGGTAGAAAGGATCCTAATGCTTGGCTTTTCTTGTGTCAGCTGGAGACTTTGAACACCAGCGGCAGGGTTTTATCAAAGCCAGATGCATGTGCACAGGTACTGTGTGTGTGACCTCCCTCCTGGCCACTGGGAACGAGCACCCAGAGTGAAATTAACCCAGGCAGGAGCGTGTGCCGGGGGGTGCAGGGAGCCACCGGAGCCGACCAGACAACAAACATGGACTTTCAAACGCATCTGCTTGGCTTTTCACGCCAAACTCCTTTCATGCCCCACCACAAGGGACTTCTTGTGGCTCTCTCTTCCCCCAGAAAAGCATCCCAGCTACAGACTTTTCCCATTTACCAGGAGATCAAGCAGTCAGGCTTGGGGTGAGCAGTGGGAAAGCCTGGAACAGGCAGCTCTCCTAGTAGCAGAGAGCTTCCCCCACCCAAGGCGCTCCCCAGACCTCAACCAGCCGGGTTTGTTGTGGTTTCTGCTGAGCTGCCTCCTCTTGCGGAGCTGTCCTGCGCCCCAGCCCAAGCCCTGCAGCCATCCTCGGCATCTTTCTGTTGGTCACAGGCTGACGTGCTGACATGTGAACAACTCCTTTTAAAGAGCAGATACCCTCCGTTTCAAAGAGCAAAGTCCCTTGGGCAGCTGGGGAAAACTGGCAAAGGACACAGACTGAATTTGTTTTTGCTTTGCGCTCCCTGTGGTGCTTCACACGAAGGGGCCAGCGGCTGGAGATGGGGCTGGGGGACCCAAGCTGGTGCCTTTGCATGTTAGAAACCATTTCCGTTAGAAAGCCTGACAAGCACTGTCTGTTTTGGTATTTGTGATCCCCACAGAGCTATTTTTCTGCATTTCCCAATACTTTCTCTTCTTCCCTATTCAGGCTGCAGATGGGCCCAGCCTCTTAGCTGGCTCCCTTCAAAGGAGGGCATTATGCTATGCCATCATTTATCACACTGTTCTTTTCTCCAGCAAATTTCCATTATGATTGGAAAAAAAAGTCTGGCAGCCATCACCTCTGCTCTTAGCTGAACTTTGGTTGGTTATTGAGCTATTACTCATAATTTAATTGTCTTCACTTGCTCTATCTAAGTAAAAAGATGGGTAAATCAATAGATATGCATAGATTAAAGGATGAAGGAGTGGGGGAGCAATTTGGGGTGATTACTGGCCCAAGTCAGGTTGGAAAGGGAGGGAAATTGCATTGAGCTGCACCAATTTACACCCTCCAAGATACTGACTTTCTGGGACCATGAAACATTTCTCACTACAGAACTCAGCTGAGTGTCTGCTTGGGTTTAGTGTGCAGTTAAATGAAAATTCGCAAGATGCAGTTCAAGCAAAAGTTACAGATTGATGTTTCAGCTTCTGAGAGTCCAAAAACGTGAACTTGAGCATATGTAACTTCAGAGACTAACCTAATCTTCCCCTCTTGCTGAGAAGATTCACATAGCAACAGTGAAAGGGGCTTTCTTCAATTTGCTTTATCCTGTGTGTATTTAAGATAACCCTTTTTTTTCCAGAATTTCATTTAGCTACTCATACTACAAACACAAGGACAGATGGTCACCAGATCAAACTTAATCAGCATTCTGTATGCTGGATTTTGAGCTTAGAAATTCATCTGGTTCTAGTAAAGCACAGTCTGAAACCTGCCTGATGTTTAACTCAACCACAGAATTGTATTAAATTTCTAAGCCTCCCCATCCTCACAGGAGATTGAGATGGGAACCATCAGGCAGTTTTTAAAAGGGGTTGATTAGTAGTTTAATTATCAGAGATATCTGCTCTATTACTAGTGTCTCACTGGAGAAGAGCGTTTTTAATGGGAGGCTGAAGCCCAGTCTTACCCTTTGTGTCTTCCTGGAATTCATGACAGGACTAAATCCAGCCCTGGAGTCAGAGGATGCAGTTTTGTTTACATCCCCTTACACCACACTGAATTCAAGGTCTAGACCTTGGCAGTGCACCCTCGGTCAAGGCAATTTGAATTATTTTCCCATGGCTTCTTCTCATTCCTCCTTTCATCAGGCTCTTCCCTTCTGTGCCTCTCTTTGTTGTTCGTTGTTGGGCTGAACTCCACATGAGTGTCCCCATCCCAAGGAGCTGGTCTTACATGGACAGGACAAGCAATGAGCTCCCACAGGGAAGGGCTGTCAGGCTTCTCCATGCCCGAGAGCACACAGTGTCCAGGTACATCAGGAGCCATAGCAAAGCCTCCTTTTCCTGAAGTGAAGTCAGGATTTGATGACCTCTGTGTCCTTAAATCCTCTGTCCTTCAGGTGTGGTGACCTTTTTGCCCTCTGCAAAATCCCTCCTCTGTTTTATCCCCCATGCCACAGCCTGCCAGAGGTGTGTGCACCCCTGCATCCAATTCTGCCACCTTTATTTGCATAACTGCGGCACGGGGCTGCCTGGCTGGGAACCAAACCCCACTCCAAATGGCACAGAGGCAACAGCCATCTGTGTCTTTTTCACGTTCGGTTTCATTGTTTTAGGATCAAATCCAACCGCTGCAACCTACAGTAACTCTAGACTTTTCAAGGCTCAGAGCTTTCCATAGAGCACGATCTGTGGTTACACTGTGGAGAAGCAAACCTGGGAAAAAACTTGTTGGACTGGTTCAGAGGTATTTTAGTTAGTGCAGAGGGCTGCCAGTGGTGAAACCAGCACTCCTGGAGCATGAATGAACGGAGGGTGTTTCATTCTGTGCACGCTGGACAATTCAGTCCTGACTGGGCATTATGGCTGCACTGGGCAGGTCGCTCTTGAGACGTATTTCCATTGTCACGTAATAAATATAAATGCTCTTTATGAGACACTCATGGATGGAAGGCATCTAGTGGTTGCTAAAGGTTATTCTGATGATGTATATTCAAAGCCCTCCTGTTTGGCATTAATTAGCACAATGTTCTATTTTGCAATTTCCCAGCACAGACACATCCAGATTCCTGCTAGGAATTGGAAATGGCATCATCCACCACCCACTCCTCCACCCAAACCAGACAGCACTGATACAATCCCTCCCTCCCATGAACCCCCCACAACCCCATGGCAGGGACATGCAGGGGCTTGCAGGATGCAGGATTTTTTTGCATTACAAAGCCTAGACATTGCTTTCTAAGAGGCCTCAGGCCTGGGATCTTCATGAAGGTCTCTCCCATGGATCGCAAAAGCCCAGTGCCGTTAGCTGGGGGCAGTCAGAAGCTCCTGATTTGGCATGTGGACTGGGGTATTTCTGATGTCCGGGTCGAAGATTGCTGGCTGCAGGAAGGTGATGCCCTCAGGAGCTCCAGCCCCTCAGGAACTGATGGGAGTTTGCGACTCACACACTGATTTGAACTCTTCGTGTCACAGCACTGGGAGGAACTGGTATAAACCATTCCCTTATGTGTTTCCCATTTCTCTGGTCTTGGTTGCTCCAAGCCTCCTACAGATGCTTCCTAATGCAATACTAAGGCAAATGTGCAGGAGGTCCTGTGGGAGCTGGATTCTGCCCTTGCGAAGTCCAAGAGAGAAGGGAATGCTTGCACTTTTTCTACCTATTTTATCTCTGTTGGGTGTCTGAAAAGCATTTTCCACCAGCCCCAAGCTGCAGGGATAATTAGATGCTGTACCAACCAAACTGCCAAAAGATGAAAACTTGTGTGTTTCAATATTGCATGGAACATGACTTAAAATAGCTAAGCAGATCCTGTAATTAGGAAAGTACCAACTAACACTCATATCCTCCTCTGCTCTAGGCATCCCACCTTCAGGGTGTTCATCCCGCCTTCGAGATGTTCTGAGCTCCTTGCACTGGCCTGGCAGTGCTTTTCCCGCTGACTTTGGTGCATCCTCAGTGCAAAGGGACTTTTTTGCTTCTTTCTTGTGAGTGGTTCTATCTTGCCTCATGTAAGGACCATCGGACTCTGAGCTCTAATGCTGGAGCATTTTCTTCTGCGTTGATCTCCTGGCTCCTCCCCCGTGACTGATGGGACAGCATGAAGCAGCCATGGGGCACAGTTACAGTCCTGCAGCTGTGACCCCTTGCACCCACCGTGGGGGACAGCCACCGCTGCATTCTGCCTCCGTTGTCACCATCCCTGTGGCACTGGAGCTCCACAGCAGCTCCGCCTTTGCCAGCACCACAGTCCCTGCACGTTCTCCCAGTGCTGGAACAGCCAGGCTTACATGCACCAGTTCATTTTGGGTTTTATGCCTCCAGCTTCCCTCCAGATAAATGTATTTTTTTAACTCAGAAATACATTCGTTCCAAGTCGGATGCCAACTGCTCCCAGTGCCAAGAAGATGCAGCGCTCCTTCTGCTCGCTCTGTTTTCCTGTGAACTTTATCAGTTTTTGCTTGTTTCTCTGTGACCTTTGGAGCCCATTCAAAGTCATCTGCCTCTTGCTTTGATTTTGTTTCAGTCCAGTGCAGGTTGCCAGCTGATTTGCTGCCTGTTTTAACACATCGCCAGCAAATCACCACCTCTTCATATTGTTCAGTCAGTCATCAAATCCAGGCTTGCCAGCTCTTTTTGTTAATGGGCTAGGAGGGATTGTTACATCTAGCTGATGGGACCAGAAACCTGCTTAATTACAGCTAACAAATCTTTAAAGCCTAAATGACTTTTATGGCCAGTGAGGGGTCTGGCCTCTGTTACAGACCCAAGGTCCACCTGGATGTTGGCTGAACCTCATCTTCCCACTGGTTATCCAGGCACTTCAGCTGCCACACACACTGGTTCCACTCCTGAACATGTATCCCCCAAGCTGTTGCACCAGAGATTTGGCTTCTGCTCGTTCTGGGATGGAGACAGTTTTAATTGTAGAGCCAAGTGGGACCTCCTGGGTGCCCTCCTACAGCTGGTCCCAGTTATAGGCAGCCAGGGATCAGGGGGAGGAGGAGCTGGTGGCTTGCAGCCATGGTTATTCCTGCAATATTGGCAAGAGCCAAGGCGGACATGGGAGCCCCAGGTGAGGTGCAGGGTCCACAGGCCATGTCCAGGCTCAGCTCCAGCACCTCGAAGCCCACAAAGTGGGCTGGTTCCACGTTATCCAGGTATTCCTCAGGAGAGCTGTATCGAGGCTCATTTGTGGTGAAAGGCAGCAGTACTTTCTCCAAGACTTAGGTATGTTTCTCTGCACATTCTTGTGTTCCCTTTCCAGCTCCAGGTATTGTGCTCAATGGCTCATTGAAGACCAAGATTTCCTTTGTGGGCCAGGACTAAAATCCATATTTCTCTCCAAAACAGAGGACAGTCTGAAGGGAAGGGGTATCCAGTTGACCAAAACCGAGGCTCATCCAGGCACCATGGGCATCTCCCACAGCACCATTCAGGAACTGAGGTATTGATTTCTTTCTCGAGCACAGACGTGGTGTACGTAGCTTTAAACTATTCTGACTCCATTTTCTCTGTATGGGTCCCAGGCCTCCAAAGAAGGGGATTTAGAGAGATAAGTGCTCACTGATCAGATGTAACTTTGATGAGTTTACATAACGCAGCGGTTGTAGCGTTTTCAAAGGTCGCTGCACATTTCTTGGACTCACCTCTGAGGTTTAACTTTTACTCTTCCTCCTTTTGTTGGTTCCCTTCCCATAAATAACCAGAAGGAAAATGTGAATGTTCCATCTGAGGTGGGGAAAGTAGTAGCAGCGTGAGGGCCTTATTTTGCTGTTCTGCTTTCAAACTTCGCAGCGTAAAGACTGACACTGGGCTGTGGGCCAGGCACAGCAGAGAGGATCCCTTGAAGAGGGCAAACCCCAAATGTGCCATGTCCGACGTTAGGTGTCTCTTGGAGTTTGAAGCTGCTTGCATGGCCCCAGGCTTCTCCTGAAAGGCTGAGGATGAGGCCCCACGGGGGCTGGGGGTAGCGAACAGCCCGGACGGGTCCATCCCACGCGGTCCCGGTGCCCACGCGCGGCCGATCCCGAACCGATCCTGAGCCACTGCGAACTATTCCCGAACCGATCCTGAGCCACTCCGAACTATTCCCGAACCGATCCCGAACCATTCCCGAACCATTCCCGAACCGATCCCCGACCGATCCCGAGCCATTCCCCGCTCTCCCCGCACCCACGCGGGGCAGGCGCCGTGCGCGGGGGCCGGGTGCCCTCTGCTGGCTGCGGGCGGAACTGCGCGGGGCCAGCCCGTCGGGGCCGGCCCTGGAGCGGGGATGCGCTCGGGGATGTTGGTGACCTGAGCTGGCTTTAGAGAGGGAGAATAAACCAACCGTGAGAGCTGGAAACCTCCAGCATGGTCAAAGGAAGGGGTCGCGGTCTCTGTGCCTGCAGGTTCAAGGCAGGGTGCTGCCCTTCTCTCTCACTTTGCAGGGGAAGGAACCCCAAGCGGGTCCCTGCTACAGCCCAGGTGAGGCCTGAGGTGGGGGCTGGAAGGGGACAGCAGCACAAGAGGGGCAGATTGGAGGTGCCCAAGGCACAGGGGCAGAACTGTTCACCAGCACGAAGCACATTTGGGGCAGTGATTGCAGAAGGGACGTAAGAGCAGGGGCCAGAATCCAGCATGCGTTTGTTCCCCGTGTTTCTCAAATAATCCCTTGGAGATCAACGGGGTTTCACATTTTTCCCCATCTGTTCTTAATCTGTTTGCCTGACAGATGCCAAACCACCATACCCTGCATGGAAAAACACAAAACAAAAAACAAAGCTTTCTATCTTTTCTGCTTTTATTCAGAAACATTCCCTGGAGCCCAGCACTGTTCGTGCCCCAGGCGTGTGCAGGGGCCCAGGGAGGAACCTGCCCCTGGGACAGATCTGCTGTCAGCAGGGGCTCACAGAAGGCCCAGAGAGTCTGTTCAGGGCACAGACTGTCTGTGATGGAGCAGCTTTGTGTTTATGCAAACCCGATGGCTCTGGTTGGTGATTATCTGCTGCTGGCATCCCTCTGCTGCCAAGAAGCCTCTACCAACATCCCTGTCCTGCTGTTCCAGGCGCTGCAGATTTGTACAGCCTGAGGCAGTCCCAGCCAGGCAGGAGGTGGGCAGAGAGAAGGGAACTGCCTTGCTAAAGGTCATAGAGCAGAAGGAAAACCAGCACTCTGAACCCTGCAAAGGCTCCAGACAATTTGTCAAGCAGCCACTCATTCCAGTGTTATCTCGGAATCCATCCCGGCAAAATCTGTTGAGGACGTGTGCCACAACATTTTAATGGTACCCATAAATACTTTATTTAAGGCTGAGACTTGGTGACTACAGCACTGTCATTATCAGTGCCTGGAATGAACCATCTCTGATAATAAATAATCCAGGATAACTCCCAGCATCAAAATTTTTTCTGTCCTAAGCTGCTCCTGTCTTCATCCTATCAATCAGAAAGTCTGAGTGTTTGCAACACTTCATACAGTAAATGAACTTTAAATTTCTTCTTTCCAAATACTGAAACTGGCTCTTTCCACGGCACTGCCATGTAATTTACAGCCTTATCACCACCTCCTTAATGGCTGCCAAGTTCTTTGGGGTCCTTTGAAAGTGAACATGATAAAAAGATATGAGCTGGGACTGACCACAGGTTGCAAGTCTGCAGGTTCCTGCATGCCTTTTTTGGTTTTTTTTCATCAAGCTGATGGAAACCAATCCTGTATCTTTAAGGCAAGATGACAAGATTTTAGAATTCTCCTGACTAGTGAGAACAGAGAATTGATAGAGCTCTACAGCAGCCAAATGCCAGCACATCTCTACATCTCAACTTCACCATTAGTCTCAGCTAAGAGAGAGAAAGGAGAGATTTCCTCCTTGTGTATCATTTGCCTAATCAATCTGAAACACAATCCTGCAGTCTGAAAACAGGTCTGAAACAGTGACAGTTAAACAGCTGTGCAGTTTATCTATTGCCCCAAGAACAGAATATTTAGATAAGATTTGGCTAAGCAAAAAAGGAGGCTGGGAAAAGATTCAGCAGCTCGAATAGGAAAGGGAAAATGGGACTGTCTTGGGCTGTTAGCATCACAGCGAGCCCTGCTCTGGTCAGGCACTGCTTCCCACCAGCCCAAGTCTATGTGAATTTAATAAATGGAAACATCCTGTGCCTCCCCAGTTTGGCAAAGGTAGGATTTGGGGTGAAGGAGATCTCCTTTGCTTACTCTGCATGTTTTGCCAGTATCCCCCAGCTCCCTGAAATGTCAAGAGAAAGATCAACAGAGTGAAATGTAACCTCCAAGAGAAACACGATATTTTTTTTTAAATGTCCTCACAGCAGTAATCATAATAAAAATACAAACCTGAGGTTTGTAAAAATCTAGCAATAAAACCACAGACATCTTTACAACTCCCAGATACCCAGTGCTCCCCGGCAGCAAGCGCAAAAGCCCTCCCAGACACAAGGAGCAAAACTCTAACTGGGGACCAGGCCTAATTGTTTTACAGCCTGCAAAAAAAAAAAAAAAAAGCCACACATGACACCAATTCGCAGGTCATTACCAGCCACCATCAGGGAAGATAAAATAAACTCCCTTCGTTTTCCCTCACCTAGAGACCACGGAGCAGCTGAGTTGTAGGGAGGTGGAATGCTGTGCTTACAGGCAGTACGGGGTTTGGGTTTATAAGACAAGCTCAGATCTTTGTGCTGTTTCCTGGTCATTAAAAGCCCTTTTTAAAAGACAGATTACAGGCATCTGTACTTCCCGAGCTAGCAGTGAGCATGTTCTGTTCCACAGGAATAGAGATCATCTCTCTTAAAATGTGAAGCAGGCCCTCAGGCAATGTAGCTCAGCTTCCCAGTGTGCTCTGGCAGGTTATTTAATATTTCCATGCTTTGAATCTCAGCAAAAGGAATCCTATATTTAGGTATTTTCCAACCTTAATACTTCTATGAGTTCTCCCACTCTTTGTCCAACCAGATTGAAAGCTCTCTTCCCATGGGCACTGCTTATTAAGAGGAGGCAAGGGAGGACTGTGGCAGCAGAGGGCTGCGCAAGGTGATCAGACTTAGCAATGGTGGGAAATTATTCAGAGGGGGGAAAAAATTCAGTGTAGGCCAGGTTTAAAAAATCCAGAGTAAACACAGCCTCAGCCTAGTACTGTACAACTGTACTGTACAGCTGTCAAGTCACATTGCAGTAGGTTTCTTGATGCTGATAATTTAATGATTCTCTGGCCCAAGGGTACATCTCCCACTGCGAATGCGCTTCTCCAGAGCGGCTTTATCACTGACCTGAAAGGCAGCAATCATGGCTTGTGTGTAAATGTGTGTGACGAGCGCTAATGCACGCTAATGGCTACAGCACATCCAGCGGGGCTGACAGCACCGACAGGCGTCTGGATGTGTGTTTTGCTCCCTCAACACAGAGGTCAGCGCTTTTTTCCTGATGATCTTTGATAGAATACAGTAGGCAGAGCCTGAGCATACACATCTAAACCTGTCAGTGATTGCTTACAGACTGCAGACTATATTTCTTAAATTTTTTTTTTTTTTGGGGGGGGGGGGGGGTTTGTGAAAGTCTTAAAATGAAGATGTCACAGGTTTTCTTTTTCCCTAGAAAAAATGTTTGTTTTTTTTTTTTTTTTTT
>VXBT01001002.1:106883-147634 GCA_013400235.1 Oriolus oriolus
CCCCCGGGCCGGGGCGGCCGTTGCGGGGCAGCGAACGGCGCGGCGGGTGCGCGCAGGGCGGCTCCGGGCCGGTGCGCCGGGCGCTGGCGCTGGACCAAAGCGCTTCCTGCGCGCTGCTGAGAGCATCCAGGGCCCTTTTCTGGTCACTGGAGCACAGGGCATGAAGGGGCTGCCCTGCGTCTCGCTGTACCCCCCTCGTGTTTCCATTTGTGCCGGCTCGGGGGCAAGGACGTGTCTGCATTTCTGTTTGGGATGTGCCCCAGAGCAGGAGAGCGGCCGCCCGTCGCCTCCGCCGCTCAGCTCAGGCTTCGGTGGGGCCGCTGCTCCCGCCCGCACCCACCGGGGCAGGTTTCGCACCGCATCCTCCTGCATCCTTCGCAGGCGCCTTTTGCGTCGCACCTTTTCACTTCACAAAGGGACAAGAGTGTCGTTTTCATGAGTAACACAGGGCCGGTAAAGGGCTGGACGGATGGATTGTGTACATTTTGGAGTGGGTAGGGAATAACCTTCGTGTGAGAGGAGGTTTTTCCTTCGGAGGAGAACGCCTGTCGTCTGTGGTTATGGCAGCAGAGGAGCGCAGGGCGTCTTCAGACACGGAGATGCTTCCAGACGCAGTTTCCCTGCGCAGGACATGGGGTGGGACAGCAGGGAGGGAGGAGGGGCCCTTCCTGCCCTGAGCAGCAATGGAATGCACCTGAGCCCACTTTATTAAATTGAGTAAAGCTGAGACAGTGAAGGTAAATGTGACCACAGAAGCTGAAGCAGCCCTGGGGGTGGAATTGTCTGTTTTGATCTGCATTGCAGGTGCATAGGAAGCATCCAGGGTACTTGTTGGATTTACTTAGATGGTAAGATGCTTTAACTTAAAAAGCTGTATTGTGCTTTTGCAATATCAATTATACTCCTTAATTAAAAAATAAAAGACAAATGGATGTGACTGTAAATACAGTGCCTTTTCCCATATAATTTGCTCATTAGTGAATGCAATTCTGTAGTGCATTATTATGACTGAGCCTCTGGGAGAGTGACATTTATGCTCTTAAACTGCACATTGCTTTTTGGTCTGACAATTTAAAGCAAGTGCTTTATACTCAGATAATGGCTGACTTGTAATATTGTTGATTTTTCAAGCTTTTAGTTGTACTGAGGCTCTGGCAGTCATTTTTAGTGGAACAACAAAGATTGGAAGGTCATAAAAGAGCAAAATATCAGCTGGCTAAACTGATGCATAACCACTTGTTTTCATCCTGTTGGTGTACTTCTGCTTAATATATTTGTAAAGTTTCCTCCCTCATCCCCTTAGAAAAGACGAAGGTCTCATGACCAATCCAGATACTTTAAGTAGTTTCCAGTCCAGTAGTTGTTGCAAACTGTAGAACAGCAATAATTTCATTCCTTGCAGTTGTTTTCTTTACATCAGATTTCAGATATAGCTGCATACTTCCAGGGCTTTTAAATTATTTTTTAAATGTGTTTTGTTACGAAAATTCCACTGTTCCTTAGTGTGCCCTAATTCAAGAGGCTGTAGGTGTTAAGGGCGATATATTTGTTCATCCAGATCTACCACATTAGTCAGTCCTTTAGCTGCAGGAGGCAGAACACAAACTCCCCAGTGCTGTTATGGCAGAATGTGGACCATAATGTAAAGTGAAATAAAATATTTATTGAACATTATAAACAGCATAATAAGAGGGAGTACAATTGTAATTTTTAGGCGTCTCATTTCTGTTCTGTGGCTTAAAAGATAGTGATTTAAAGCAGCGAAACTGTGAAGGACTGTTTTGGTATTGGGTAATCAGATTATTGTTAATCTTTTTACTCATGTTTAACTTCATTTTTCATAGCGGAGTTTAAAAAAAGGTAGCAAGTTGTAGTTTATTTTATAGAGAGGACAGACATCATCTTTCTGAAAATTTATAAAGCTGAAGAATTTTTTTTGCTGACAAGTGATACTTTCTGTGCATATTTACGTATACGTGTCTGTTAGTAACTAAAAGTGATGGGTTTAGTTGAGCAGCACTTTACTGAAAATTCAGCAGTCAGATAAGTTGATGAGGGGGAAAGGTTGAGTATGGGACATAGTTTTTTTCTTTTTGCTGGTTTGGAAAGCAAAGCCACCAAAAGGAAAATGTCAGGGTGTTGGCGTTGAGGACAGCCAGGTGCCTGGCAGGTCTGTGCTCTGGCTTCCTGCGGCCCACGGGGGACACGAGTGGCTGTGACGCACCCGACAGCACAGACACAACTCTGTCGCCGAGCGAGCGCGGCCGCCGGGCTGCTGCTCTGCCAGGGGCTGCTGCAATGGGCCAGTTGTGTAACCACAGCCAGGACTGCCAGGAGGGTCTGCCAGAGCCAGAGCCTCCCTGGGAACAGCGGTCCAGAGCCCGTGCCCACGGCCTGGGTGGGGTTCACGTGGGAAGTTGCCCTTTGTTCAGGCACAAACCGTATCACCAGGGCTCTGCTTTCCTCTGCTGAGACCAGCCCTCCCCTCCGTTCTTGTGCACGAGTCGAATGTACATCTGAAGAGCACATGAAGATGGCAAATAGTGCATTGAGTGGAGCTGAGTTGGAATGTTAACCCCTGGTTACCACCTGCTGTCCCTCACCTCTGTTCCTTCACCTTTACCATGCCTGTGGTATTGTCAGTGAATGTGGGCCTGATTTGTCTCTGTGCTCGTTTTTAACTGATGCAAAAAATACCTTCCTCCTAAACCAGGATGTCCAGCAGTGTGATAATGGGTGTTAGTCTATCTCCATGTGAGCAGTGAATGATTTTGTTTAATAACGTTTTACAGTTATCTACCAGCTCATTTCTCCTGGTGATGTTAAGGACTATGGTACTATAAATAGGAACAATAATTTATTTACCACTAGACATCAGAGGCATGACAAAATATTGCTGAAACTGATGTTTTCAGAGTGTATCAGAACTTCTGCAAGCTGTTTGTTTGGGTGGTTTTAAATAATCATTGAAAAAAGGCTTTTCTTTGAATTGCTATTTCTGTCCTGCTATTGGGGAGCATGTTTGTTCTCATTTCACTCCAAGGAAACCTTTGCTTTGTATTTAAAATGTTAAAATACGTTGCTGCTTGTTGGTTTTAATTATTTGATTGAGAGATGGGGTTTAAAATCAGTGTTGCTTAAAAACAGTGCTGGACTGAAAACTGTTAAATGTCATGGCTTCTCTGTGAACAGAATGGTAGCTGTCTCCAGAAAGGCTGAAAATATGCCAGGGAACAGTAGCTCCCTGTAATGCGAGTCCATGCCCGGAGGGAGGGCACAAAAGGCACAGCAGATCACATTTCTGTGGAGCAGAGGTGTCGAGCTCGGGAAGAGTCCATCTGTGTGGAAAAACCGTGGGAATGGTGTCAGAACCGGCAGGTTCCCTTTGTAATAGAAATGTGTCTGCTTGTTTCCTTTCCAGCCTCAGGAAAGCTTGATTGAAGCTGTGTAGCTTTATTGTCTCAGTTTGAGATACCTGGGTTATGTAAGTGAGGGGTATAAAGCGCTTCTGTTTGGAAACCTTTGTCTTGGCATCCTCTTTAACACCAAAAAAAATCTTGCTTGAGAAAGGACTTGGACATAGGTCATCACCACTACCAGATTTCCTTCATCAGCAGCTCTCAAAACCTTTAGCAAAGTGGAGACCAATTTTTGTGTGTTTGATCATAGCTGCTGTTCTAAAATAATAAAAATCAATGCCTTATGGAACAGCATCACAGAATGCATTAGAGAAAAGCATCTCCTCAGCCTGCTACACTTGCCTGGAAATGGTTGTGCAGTTCTGTAGAGTTGCTGTTACAAGAGCTGCTCTCTGTGAATGATCTCCCAGGACAGATTTCTTTAGCTTGCTGTAAGGCTTCAGTGCCTTCTGCTGTGTTTCACAAATATTCCAGGTAAACTCTGAAAATCATAATTTCTGCAGTTCATGCAGTGGGAGCTCAAGCTCAGGCAAGTGCCTGGAGCTGGTGCTGCTGCAGGGAGAAGTTCTGCCTGTACCACCCCCCTGACCTGCTTACAGATTCTATTTTTTATTTTTATTTTTTTCACCTTCCCCAGGCATCTACAGTGCTGCACAGTGAATCCGTCACCTGAAAACAGCCAGTGGAAAAATGGGTTTGTTTTCAGCTGCACCAGTTCCCTGACCTGGTTCACTGAATGACCAGGAAGGTGATTCTGGAGCATTTCAGAAATGCAGCACTAAATTCTTGCTCGCTGTATGTGAGTGGGATGGGTGAGACAAAGTCATGGCTGGGCTGGGCGGTGAAATAGTCTCATGTCTGTGTGGTGGTGGGTTTTTATCGTGTTAGGGAGAGGGAAAAGGCCCAGCCAAGTTGGTTATGTGAAACCAGCGCAGTAATTTTTTTGGTTTGTGTTTCAGCAGGCTTCAGAAAGGGCAAATTTTTATATTGCACAAATACATTTTCTTCAGTTTCTGGTGCAATTCACATATTCTTGGTCATATAGGACAAAATTAAAAGAGGACATGCAGTGTTCATGAGTGAGTATTTGATATGTGAAAAAAGCCTGTGACTGTTCCGTAGTATAGCGTGATTTCTAAGCCTGAATTTGAGTTTATACTTAACAGATCCTTGTATCAAAACCACCCACAGCCCACCTTACTAACTTAAGTCCTGATTCAGCTTTAACTGAAGCTGGAGAACTTCCTTAATGACTTTGGAAAAAAATAGAATCAGGCTGAGGTTTATGTGTAACTTTGATACTGTGTTAGTCTGGGAGAACTGAATATTAATTTTCTTGTCATTCTTCTGACAAAAGAATTTGGTTTACTAGAAAGACTAACACATCTTTGCAATATTGTGGCTGCCTGGTTGTGATTGGGGTGCAGTTTACATTCTGTGGCTTTGATGGAGGTTATATTAAAATACAAACTATTTTATCCTCAGAATGAAGGGGTGAATAAAATAGAAGAGCCATTCTTTAGGAGCTAGAGAGCAGAAGAGATGCAACCTGTTCCTCTACATGACGGTGTAGTCTTGTTCGTGAGGGCTTTTATTGTCACTTCATCATTGTTAAAGGGGTTCTTTCGAAGTAGTCAGTGTCATTTAGATGACACCTTCTTTGTTTCCCTAAAGTGAATTAGGCCCAAATTAGGTAATTTTCAAAGCTTCCTGCCAGAGTAAGGCATTTGTTCCTGACAGCTGTACAGCCATAGCTTTGCACACCCTGGTATTGGTCACAGTAACTGTGTCTGTATGAAATGTCACTGCAGGACCATTTGATTGGGTTCTCTAATAGTGTCTGTCACAGCAGTGATTTTAACATCTGATTCCTTTCAGTCTCTTTCGTTGTGACAGCTCCGGGGTTGGGTGGTCTCAAGGACGGAGAAAATACCACGTGAGCTATTCCTGTCCGTGCTCCTGACTCCAGGTACACAGTCAGACACGTAGGCAGTCAGGGAGTTCTGTGCAAAAGTACCAGCTGGTTCCTTTGGAGCATCCAAAATTAAATCATTGCTACCAGGATGCTGTCCACTCAATTATTCTTCCCGCTGCCTTACCAGCTGCTGTAGGAGTAAGAAAAAGTCATCTTCTTACTAAAATGCTGAAATGTGTGCTTGCAGGACATTCAGAGATTAACCGTAAAGAGTTTACACAGTCTCTGATCAGAAAATGATGGGAAAGTCAGGCTGAGAAACCACTGAGTAAAATAGCATCAAAAGCAGTAGAAATGGAAAAGGAGCTGAGAAAGCAAAATCATGTCCTTCCTCTGGGAGGACAGTGGCACAGTTCCTTCTTCCTCTCCATTTTCTCCAGGAAAGAACTACTAATTTTGCTGGGTTTAAAACACACAAACGAAAAGAATATGAGAACAAGTTACTGGGTCAATAATGATGTGTAAGCATTGTTATATTTTAATGCAGAAGGCTGAGGAGGAGGGGGGAAGAGGTGTTGCTGCAAGAGGTACTCGTTACTGATAAGGGAGCACTGCAGAAGGGGAGGAATGTCCGGAGGTGAATGTGTAGGCTGAGTGTATTGTCTGAAAAGCTTGACTTTGGCAACACTGGACTAGTTGAACTGGCTTAGTCTGATGCACAGGTGAATGAGGGGTGAGCAGAAATCTGAAACTGTGGAAGTTTGTCACTAAGGTGTGTTATTGCTGGATCTGCTTTAGTAGAGGTGTAGTGGTGTCATAGAATCGGTTTGTGGGGGACTTGATGCAAACATCCAAGCAGAAAGAGAGCAGAGCCCTTGAGTTGGCTCTGGAGGCTGCAGGGTCTCCTTTATTATGCCCTCTGAAAGGAGCTGAGCAAACACTTTGGGGATGGCGTTATGTCTCAGAGCTGGAGAGCTGATCTAAGCAAAAAACAACAAAGTGACTGTCGGTAATTTCAGCATTAGAGCTGTATTGTTTAGATAAGTTTGGTCAGTTCAGTGGCAATCTTTGAAATAGGGTCTGGCTAAAACTTTGGAGGTTCTTACAAGAGGAATCCACTGTCCTTACTTAGTTCTTGAAATTGTATTTTGTATAGCAAGCAAATGACGTTTTGGCAGCTTTTGTTACATTTTGAGGGGGCACTGGCCAGAGAGCAGTTGAGAGGAAAATGTCTGCCCATACATATTTCAAGGATATGAGTTGGCAGGGAGCTAAAGCAGCTTCTCAGGTGATGGTCACCCCATCCACGTAGAAGGAAGTTACTGTGTTCTGTTTGGTGGATATCAAACGGGAATGAAAATGTTGTTTGGGCTTTGTTCCATCCTTTGGACTTGTGTCTAAGGTCAGAGATTAGCATTTCCCTCCTCCTATCTTGCAGCGGGGTGTAGAGATGCTCTGATTCTGTGCAAAGGCATCTGATACGCAGCCAGATGCTCGTTGCCTTGAAACATTTTGAACTCTCTCCAAATGCTTAAGATCCAAAAAGGCCTGGAGCCTGCACATCCTCTGCAAGGCAAGATGTGGCTGTTAAAATCTTAGTGACTGTTTATGGTGAGCATGTGATTAGGTTGCATTTTGAAAGCTCCTGTTTAATATTTTTTTCCTTTTCCATATCAGATTTTGTGTGTGTTCCCTTTTGAAGAGAACATGCGCTTCTAAAGAGACAGAACAGATCCTTTTTAAGGTGAGCTTATGGGAATGATAATTGAGGTTACCTTCTCTGCTTTGCTGGAAGATGGTGGCTGAGGTAGATGCTGTCACGATTAAAGTGTCGTACTTAATGTTCCCAAGGGAATTCTGCTTGACTCATTCCATTTGTTCCTCCCTGGCTATATTAAAGAGAAATTGTGAATCCATTGTTTGGAGGAGTTGAGGCTCAGTCTCTGAGCTATATATAGAAACATTTGGTGGTGTGGTGGTCCTGAGAAATGAGAAATTGTGGATGTTTGAAGGGTGGAATGTCGTGCGCCATCCGCACAAAGCCTCTGGTGCTGGCAGGTTGGACACTTGGTGTTCAGGGCCAGTCCTGCTGCCAGAGAGGAGGTGTGTCACCCTCACCATCACCCCTGGACACTGCAGTGTCCCTTTGGTGTTCTGTCATCCTTCCCAAATGCTGAGTGCGTTCCCAGGGGACTTTGCCAAGCCCTGCATTGCACAGTTCCTTCTGTGTAAGAACACAGCAAACATTCTTTTGTTTGGAGACAAAGGGGAAGGGGGAAAACCATAGCGACGTAACTTTGTGCCGTGTACGCAGTCACAGCGTTCTTCCCAGCACTGGTGTCGTTTGTCTGCCGGGATCCAGCCAGAGCCTGGTTGCTTGGAGAGCTTGTCCCACCACTTCCCATGGTGGGAGGTGGAGATTGCTCCTCTGGCCTGTGAAGGGCGCCATTGACTTCTGCATTTTGATGTTTCTCTTGTGGTTTTTGACCTTCTTGTTTCAGAGAGCCTGAGATGAAATCAGCTTAGTGCGATCCCAGGAGTGCTTTATAGGATTCCCTCTTGGAAACCCCAGTGGGACACACACCTGAATAGATTTTTATTTTTTCTTTAGGCTGACCCCTCCCAAGACCCTTTTCTGTCCGATCTCAGCTGCCCGTGGGAGCGGTTGTTGGATGTGAGTTGTGGCTCTTCACACAACATGCAGTGTATTGAGCATTGTTAAGGAACTGAGAGTAGCTGTAAATCCCACTAACCAACCTCCCTGGAACTAAGTCAGAGGGTCTGCATAGGGAAGTGGTGGGAAAATGTTCACTGACTTGTACTAAAACAAATTTTTATTTCTTTTTAATTATATTTGTTTCCTTTTCATTACCTCCTGAGTCTTCTCCCATTTTAAAAATGTTCAGGCTGATTGCACAGGTCAGTGGGTCTCACATTGCATCATCTCCTATGAGCTGCTGACAAATGTGACACTAGAATTTGTGTGATAAAAATATGTTTGCCTGAAAAAGCTATCAAAAATATTTTTAATATTTTGCAGCTGAGCTTGGTTGACAGCTAATGCATATTCAGTTGGAATCCATGTACTCCAAATCTCAGACTTGAATAATATTAGGTCTAATTATGTGTTTTAAGATTTGGTGTAAAATGAATAGTGCCATGGAATATATTGTTGTTAAAACTAATTTGTGCAGATTTCAAAGCAAATCTATGTCTCTCTGTATAGTGACTGTGCAAGACTCTTTCCCTTTCCCTGGTTTTACAGGAGATGGTTTTGTCTGTTTCCCAGGGCACAGATCTCACAGTGCTGGCTGTGCTGCGTAAAAAGGCCTCAGTGAGTGGGTGAGTGGGTTTGGAACTGAATCTGCTGCCCACACATCCATGGGGGCTGGGGCTTCACCTCTCTGGCCTTCCCTTTCCCTTGAAGGAAGGGAGAGAGGACAGGCAGACAACCAGGCTGCTGTGAGGAGGAAAAGCACAAAAAGGCTCCAGAGGGTTGTGAGAAACTGCTTTGTGCAGAGGGGCTGCAGCTAAAACTGATCGTGGGTTGATTTAATTGATCTCACTGATTAACTTACTGCTGCTGCAGGGAAGATGATGCTCTGGTGCTGGTTGTTCTTATTTTCTTCCTAAGCCTGTAACACTCGCTTGCCTCTGATTATATTTGTTTTCTTCAGAGCAGGTAATCCTGGTGTGATCTTTCAGATGCAGGAGATCAAAGTGAAAAAGCAATTGAGGAGATTAATAGTGAGAGGCCTGTTGTGGTTTTTTTTTAACATTTAGAAACTGGTTTTTAATGAACATGTTTATTTGCAAGGACTGAGCTATGAACATTCACTGTCTGTTGCAGGTGATGAAGTATTTTCCTATTCAGGGAAGTATTTTCCTGTTCGGGTTATGGTTACAGGTGTAAAGCCACCATTAATACCCATTGTGAGAACAGAAGCTCTGGGGTATTGTGCAGAGGCTGTTCTTTCACCTGCTCCTGTCACAGCTTAGGGTTTCTTTTGGAAAATACATTCCTCGATTAAGAATCCCTTCTGAGCCTCGGTGTCCCGCACAGTCAGAGCTCCAGCTGTGGCTTTATCCTGCTGTCGTGCTCAGTCGATCAGAGCAGAGTGAACACTGAAGAAATGGGATGATTCAGTAAGGCTCCCATCTGTCTGATGTCAGCTTTGCAAGCAAGGGGATGTCACTTTGAAATTGTATCACAGCTGAAATATCCTCACTCCTCAGAATGTGTGGTGCCCCACAGTAACTGCTGTGACTGTGCAGTCCCCCTTCCAACAGCCTTCCAGTGCTGTGGCCACGAGGGGCCACCAGTGTGGCAGTGATGGCGGGTTGCAAAGTTTGTTAAACCACCCTAGAAATCTCTTTCCAGAATGTGTTTGGTCCGTAATTTTTGCTCGTTTGCTAATGATGGTGATTGTGAAACGACCCATTCATTCAACAAAGCAGAGCTGGCCCTGCTACCCACATTCTTGGGCACTGAACTTAATCTTTGATCTCTGTTACAAGGTAACCAGGCTGTTTGGCACGGAAGTGGATTCCTTAACATCTTTCACATGTTCACTTTTTTTTTTTACAATCAGATATTTGTTTCTGTAGGGTTAAGTCAGTTGAAGATGATGTCAGTTCAGGTCAGTTGAAATCAGGAGGGCTCTGTGTGTGATTTCTACACCGCATCCCCAAGTGCTTTAGTGTGTCACCAAGATGCAGGAGCATCAAGTCTGGTGCTCTTTTGGGGAATAAACGTATAAAATTAAACGCAGGGCTGTGATATGTTTAGGAATAACAAAAGTGTGTCACTTGCTCTGAGCTTATGCTCTACCAATTTTAAACTGGTAGAAACAAATTCTCTTCATAAAACTGCACACCAGAGAGTCCCAATGGAGAACACTTACCATGCCAAAGCAAACCCATCAAGGTCCATCTTGTGCTCAGTGTGTGCTCCCATAATTCCAGGCATGGTTGCAGTGCCACTGCAGGTGCTTGTCCAGGCAACAGGAGTCCTGACTCTTCACTTATCCTTGTAACCTAATTACCATAATGATTTCTACACATATAACAGAATTTAGCCTTTCCTGCTGTATCCATTGTTGCCTTATCAGGACCAGTCCTAACCCTGGCAGCTCAGGGGTCTTCAAGGATGTCTGTCAGCATCATACAGTTGGCTGTGTCTGTCTCTGAGTGCTGTAGCCAAGGCCTGCTTGTACAGGGCTGTTCTGTAAGGGAAACCCGGCAATGTAACAGGTTTCCATGTACTCCTAACCTGAGCAAGAAAAATCTGTTTTCTCTTTGAGTGAAGCATAGTCCTTGTTCTGTGTCATTGGGCCCAGTGTTGAGGAAACCCAAGAGCAGCCGGAGTTTCCCTCGTGCCAGTCCCAGCGCCCACATCTCAGTGCGGGCACCCGTGGCAGCCACATCCATGGCAGTGCCACCAGCCTGGCTGTGTTCAGACCCCTGCTTTGCTTTTTTCCTTAGAGCTGCTGCATTTTAGTGCTTTCTTCCTTGTTCTTGCCAAGGATTTTGCCAATCCTTGTGTCCCTGGAGGTAAGTGGAAACCCTCAGCAAGAGGGACACAATAGCCCATTTCTCAGAACTCTGCTTTTAACTTGTAATGGGATTAATGACTTAGACTGTCTGAAGTTAATCCTTTAAATGTGTTAACTCCAAACAAATGAGTTCCCTGCCCAGCCTACAGTATAATTAGGCTTTTGATGAACTTAGAGCACTTGTAATCGAAATAGTCCTGAAGCAGAAAACGCTTTTGTGGCATTTGATGATCATACATCAATCAGTGTGTTAACGGTAGAATTCAGCCATTCCTGCTGGTCCTGGCTACAGAGGGAGGATCCCTGTATGTGCAAGGTAACTCACCATCACAATTCCATGTCTGTTCCCTGGCAGGGTCAGGATGGCCACCTCAACCCTGGAGAACCAACTGCAGAGTGCCCAGAAGAACCTGCTGTTCCTGCAGCGGGAACACGCCAACACCCTGAAGGGGCTGCACGCCGAGCTGCGCCGCCTGCAGCAGCACTGCACAGGTACCTCCTTCCTTGGAGCGAGTGACTGCTCCCCGCTTCAGCAGTGAAACCTCAGCAGCAAAGCCCACAAGCAGGGTGGATTTAGGGCCTTCAGTTTGTGTCTCGTGGCAAACTGGCTGATCAAAACCAAGATTTTTTTCTTTTTTTGCTTTAGAAAGCTGATAGATAAGTTGTTTTACACATTAGCTAATTTGCTGTGAATCACCTATTCTTGCTTTAGGCTGTGGGAAGAGTTAATTCTGTATTTATTGAAATCTGTCATTGTAAATCTGCTCACCAGGTGATGTATGGGCTCCACGATGATGTTCTAACAAAAATAAACAACTTTTTTTCCTCAGATTTAACCTATGAGCTGACTGTAAAGAGTTCAGACTTGTCAGGTAAGGAATACGTGGCATTTTTCTTTTAATGTTTGTGTTCAATTTACTAATCTTTTCCAATGTTTGTATTTTCTTTTCTACTCTCCAGACTTAGTTATTTATGGAGTAAATGTCAAAAATTCTTTCCCAAGGTCACAGAAAATCTGTGAAAGAGCCAGGAATAGCACCTGGAACTGCTGACTCCACTAGACAGTCAGTTCCCTGCTTGCCATATGGGAACACAGGACACAAATTTTAGGGGCAGAAGAGTGAGACTATTTTTAAAATTTAGCTGAGCTGGTGCTGTAATTAACCACAAAGCTTTTATTTACATACGTGTGTGTGTGTGTATACACTAGATCCTAGTTATTTTGTTTGTATTGTGTTAACAGCAGGTGAAGAGCAGGAATAAGATAACTCCCTGAGATTAACCCCCTGGATCAGGGATGGTGTGGGATGAGTATTAGCTGAAGTCAGTCTTTTGGATTCCTCTTAGGGATGGCAGGAGGAACCCCTGTTGGACTGTTTTACATAGTGGCTGTTGTTAACTTGAAACACGTCTGCTTCTCATGTTCTTCTAGAAAGTGGTGGTTCACGAAGTGATGAACTCAAAAGTAAGTGCAAAGATCTTGAAGCTCAGCTGAAAATCAAAGAGGCTGAAAACAGTGAATTGTTGAAAGAACTTGAACAAAAGAACGCGATGATAATGGTGCTGGAAAACACTATTAAAGAAAGGGAAAAGAAGTATTTGGAAGAGTTAAAAATGAAAAGCCATAAGCTCAATATGTTGTCCAGCGAACTGGAGCAGAGAGCGAGCACGATTGCGTATCTGACCTCTCAGCTGCATGCGGCAAAGAAGAAGCTGATGAGTGCCACCGGGACTTCGGAGGGGACCCCGTCTGGCAGCCCCGTGCTGTCCAGCTACAAACCGTCCCCTCCCAAGGACAAACTGCCGGAGACGCCGCGGCGCAGGATGAAGAAGAGTCTGTCGACACCGCTGAACCCCGAGTTCGAAGAGGCCTACAGAATAGGGTCGGAGAGCCGGAAGCTGGTGCTGCGAGAGCCCGTGGATGCCATGCCCGATCCCACACCCTTTCTGTTGGCCCGGGAAACGGCAGAGGTGCATCTGATTAAGGAGCGGCCGTTGGTCATTCCACCGATCCCATCGGATCGCGCGCCCGGCGAGTCGCACAGCCCCGCCCGCGAGAAGCCGCACAAGGCGCACATCGGGGTCGCCCATCGCATCCACCACGCCGCGCCCGCCCAGCCGCAGCAGGAGGTGGAGACGCTGGCGGTGGATCAGGTCCATGGAAGCAAAGTGGTCAGAAAGCACTCGGGGACAGACAGAACTGTCTGAGCACGCCACGGAAGCGCCGTTCTGTGCTGGTTATGCACTGTGAGCCTGTAGGGTAAATAGCACCTGCGGTGAAGTTTCTTTCGATGCCCCATGCATGCCAAACTCCTCCCGGGTACATCATTAATACATTTTGCTCTAACGAAACCTCCTAGGACTGTGTTCATATGGCAAGGTATATAACCACTCCATGCTGTGGCCAAATCAGGGGGACCTGACTGCTTGCTTCCAAGTGCTGCTCCGTTCAGTGTAATGCACATGTGGACAAAGGCATGGGCTGAGTTAGTGAGAGCACCCCTCCCTCACACTGCAGCCACACGTGTTGGCTGTTAACATTTGACCTGGCGGGGGTTCTCTTGTCTCCAGTGTGTGTGGGAGCACTCCAGAGCCAGCACTGACCTCTGCCACAGCCACTCTCGTAGCAGCACGGAAAGTTGGGCACATGTACGTTCACCTTAATGACCTAAGGACATCCCCAGAGTCCCAGCAAGCACTACTTGATTAATCCTAAATACTTGGGTTTGTGGCTTTAAGTAAAATATGGGTGGGGGAAGCACCATTTAAAGGGTTAACAACCCTCATAGCAAGAGTATGAACACTGGGTTGTTTGTGGGGATTGTTTTGGGTTTTTTTAATCGAATGGCTTCACGACACATTTTATGCTAGTCAGTACACTGCACTTGTAGCACCTTCCATACTGGCTCAGAGCTCCTTTTCCAGGGAGGAACTGTAACTGGCTGTCCAATATGGAAATGGTTCTTTATGCTCTAACCTGCACTTTTTTTGTAAAGGGATTATTTTTGTTTCCCAAAAACCTTAGTCTTGTTTTGGGCATCATCAGATAGTGCTGGCTGCTGCCAGCTTAGAAACCTGAGCTGCCCCTCTAAAATGTGAGTATTTGGTTTTAAGCGATGTAACAGATTCATACAGGAGAACCTGGCATCCTTGATTTCTGTCCTTGTGGATTGGGATGGACTTGCCTTGCACTTGCCCAGATTCCCCTACTCCTTTCTAGTAAGTAGCAGGTAGACCCAACAGCTGTTAGACTACTTGATTCTTTTATGTATTGTTTTTTTCTAGGAAAGAAAGGCATACTAGGAGCTGGGAGGGTGTGTAGTTTTGGGAAAGGAGCACAAATTTGTCCATTTTTCGTACATTCTGATCACCTCTGCTTCACTCTTGTCTGCAGCCTCCAAGTAGGACCAGCAAGAAACACTGGCTCCCAAATGCTGCTAAGCTTATGATGTGCCTTTAAAAATTTGGAACGTGTATTCTCTGTGACAGCTGATGAAGGATCCTTGCCTGCCCTGTCCCCTCCCCTCGCCAGCTGTAGTCTGCCCTTCGTAAGCTTTTTCTGCAGCGGTGTTGGTGTGTGTCTCCCTCCAGAGCCTTGGACCACTGTCAGCGGCCCCAGCAAAGGCCCTGGCAGGCTGGCAGAGCTGCTCTCCCGCCCGTGGTCCCGCTCGATTCCCGTGCAGCATGACCCTTCCAGCAGGGCTGATCCCAGGCGAGGCTCTGACCTCTGCCTGCCCTCTGTGCCCTCTGCCACTCGCTGTCCCAAAGCCCCAGACCCACCCAGCCTCGCACCTTGCTGGCTCTGTGGTAGGAGTTTATTTCACAAAAGTGGTGGGGAGGGATGGGGGAAAGCTGTGTTCCCAGAAAGGGGTTGGTTAAAGCAAGGTTGTTACGCTGAGGTTTACTGTTTTTACGTGTATTGCATTAACCAGCAGCGGGTTTGGTTACTTTGGTTGTTGGCACCATATTTTTATGGTCATGTGTTGTATGAGTGACCTACCCTGCCACTTGTTGGAGGCTGGTGGGAGGCACAGCTTCCAGGCACCACAGAAGTGATGCTTTGGGCAATTAAAGACATTTCTTACAACCATCCAGGCAAACTTTAGTCTTTGTGTGTGCGAGACCAACTTACTCCCTCTTTGCATCCAGAGACCGGCTCGGAGCCTTTCCAAAAGGAAACATAAATTACAAAAAACACTTTATTCTTCAAACATGTTTATTGGGAGTATAATACAACCAAGCTAATACTAACTAAAGTCAGGTGTGCCTAAGTGAACAAGAGCCCGCCCATGGTGCCAAATCTCTACCTGCGTTGAGGGTTTTTCCCTGCGCCTCTCAAGGGTTGGATTCTGGGGGAAGAACGTGATGCCTGTTTCAGACTATCAGTCAGAGTTCAGGGTGAGACACACGCCCTGGAGGACCCAGTGGGAAATGTGCTTTGTAGTGTAAAGGTCAGCTTCAAACACGAGGCCGAAGCCCATGGCGTTGCGGCGCATGGAGGTTGTGTACACCGGGGTCCGGAGTGTGTTCTGAAAGAGCGCGGAGGCAACACGGACACTGAGCAGTGCCTGAGCTGCTACACGGAACTGGAAACAAAAGGGCCTCGAGGAGATAGGGCTGGCTTCAGAAATGCACTTTTTTTGTTAGAGGTGTTAAATATCCAATACCCAGCAAATGTCCTTTATGTCATTAACTGGGGATGGGAAATAATTGAAAGAGTAGGGGGAGTGCAAGAGTGGCACAAGATCCCTGTCCCAGAGTGCCTGAAAAGAGGCAACAAATGCATCAAGTCCTTGGAACAGAAAAACTGTAATGATGGGTAGTGTAAGGAGAAGTGTTAGACCAGGTGCTTCATATGGGAGTGGTAATGATAAAATGCAGCTGCTGGGCAGAGAGGGCAGGGCCTGGGAGCCGGGACAGTGGAAGGAAGATAAAGAGCTGTACCTGGAGTCTGAGTCTGTTTGCTTCCGTGGGGATGATCTTCAGGATGGGCAGCTCCACCACCGGGACACGGGGCTTGCTCTGGATAAGGCAGCCCTGCTCTGTGTCCCAGTCTGCTCCTTCCAGGAACAGACCAGAAACAAAGCAGCCTGTGAAGGCAGAAAATGCAACATTTGGGTAAACTGAGCTCCGAAAAAGGATCCCTTTAAGATGACTGTTCCTGCAATCCCTATTCTGGGCACTACAGTCACCACAAATACACTGCATTTCAAACTGCGGCTGCACAGGGTACAGTTTTCTGAGGGCTTTGTTTTTATCATCCAGCGATATTAGGAAATCAAATCAAATTGTCTCAGTTGCAGTACACATGATAAACAGAAGAAGGAATAAATCCAATTTGCTGCTCTCCAATTGCCCAAGTCACAGAGAGCTTTGTAACTCCCCTGGGCGTGATCACTGGGTCACTGAGAGCAGGTGAAGGGTTAGGACAGTTGTTCTGGTACAAATACCAAGCACAGCATTTAGATTTAACAAAAACAGTAAGACTTTTTTCCTCTTCTGTTCCCAGTCAGGGCTGATACTCAGAGCCCTGCTTAGCTGTCCCCTGTACCCAGCTTGTTATATTTAGTTATCAGAGCAGTGCTAGTCATAGAGACCTCATAAAGAGATATTTACACAATAAATGATACATATATGTAGGTACTTTTTGCTTAAGTAAATTTCAATATATTATTTGTGGTGTAAACAGATCTTTATAAGCCTGCTGGGATTGGTGATGTTCTAGGCATAAAGAAATCAGTGTGTCTTTATATACATGTACACACACACATATATATACACACATACAGGGAGCAAGCAAGGGGGAGGTGTAAGTTCAAATCCCTGCCAAGGTTTAACCAAAGTAATTTAGTGTGCCAAGCAATCTCTTTCTCTCACCAATTAACTGCTTTATTATTTTTGCCAAATAATTATAAAAAAACCTACCCTGAAGGGGCCCTTCAGTGATGTCTTCTGCTGTCTTGTACTTGGTTACCTCTGTGTAGAGGGTGGAGTGATCCAGGGGCCACCTGTTCTTCCTGCAGGTGGCTTGAACAAGAGCGGTCAGGTAGGACTCAGGAATGTGCAGGCCCGACAGCCACATCACATAGGGCTCCCCATCACTGACCTGCAGCCACAGACAGTGATGGGCAGCACCTGGGCCTGGGCCCTGCACTGCTCTTAGAGAGGAGCCAGGGTGAGTCTGCTTCACATCCAGTTATGCCATCATGGCACTAGTTCAAGAACTTACCTGAAGTGTTCACTGGCTTCTACACCAACCTGCACAGCACATCGTGCAGGTTAACAAAACAAAAAGCTTTCTGGAGGCACTTGCTTACCCAGCTGGTGTACTGGTCATATCGATCTCTAAAGAAAATAATCCAATTTCCAAGTGTTTTGAGTGTGTCAGGGGCCAGCCGCCGCCAGATCCCAGGAATCTGCCCATTGAAGAGAGCCTGAGCCACATCATCCAGTTCACTGCTCATTCCGACTTCCCCAGCCAGGGCCTGGAACAATGGTGAGAGTTCTGAGGGCAGGCAAAGCCCAGCCGGTCCCATCGAGCTGCTGTGATTTTACTTACACGTTGTAGCTCAGCCAACGACTTTCCCATTCGAACAATGAGCTTATTAAAACGCTCCAGTTCCTGCAGCAGCACCACAGTCGTAGGGGAGATGTTTACTCCGTAACCTTTACGTATGTGGTCAAGATCGAATACTTGGGGTAATTTGTTTTCTATGTCCTTGGCAATATTTGCAATATATTCATCTCGACTAATTCCTCCACCAGTTTCACCTGAAACCAGAAAGTTTTATTGAGACTAAATCTGTACTAAATCTTCTGAGAGAAGGTTGAGAGCTGAGTTTTGGCATCAGTCTCCCATCCTCTGCTGCTCTGACATTTGCCCAACAGCCCCTGGGCAGGTGTTGAGCTGCTCCCAGCCTGGCAGGGCTGAGCCCTGCAGCGGCTTTGCTCCCACTGTCCCGCTCCCTCTGCTCCCTGAGGCCAGGACACAGCCCCCGGATCACTCCCCACCCACAGGGGCTGCTGTCACTGTCCCCGGGGCTCGGCACTCGCCACTCGAGCTGTCCTGTTCACAAACCCAGTGCAGACAGGCCACGCACCAGTCTGGGGCTGCAGCTCGAGCAGGTGAGCCCACATGTCCCGCACCGCGTGCATGTAATACCCGATCTCGGCGTTGGCGTGAAGGCCCAGGACCTCGGGGGTGTTGGAGAGTGGCAGAGCTTCTATGGCCTCTGGAAAACAACCACACAGGCTCTGTTAAACCAGAACACCACAGCAATTTTGCTATTGCTCTGCTTAAAGAAAAAATCAAATGCTAAAGCTGGTGTTGAAGCCATGCACAGATCAAATAAACACTTTTAAACACACACACAGAGACTCCCCCACAGAAATATTATATATCTCTTAACACAATTACCATGCTGCTTTACTGAGGTTTTGTGGTTTGGGTTGGGGGTTTTTTTTAAACACCTAAGGAGCTCAGTGATAAGCTCACATTCCAAAGGACTGCTCCTGTAAGGCAGTGGATTGTAACTGCAGTTGTCACTCTGCAATCCGTACACCAGCAGTGCCTGGTGTTCTGTCCAGCTCCTCACACCCAGCAGCGATGGATGGAGACGGTGTATACTGGAAGCAGACTTTTTTTTTTAATGTAGCAGGAAAATCATTTCTTACCAACAAAGTCATCTTTTCCCTTCCCTTCTGGAATTTTATAATCAATTGTGTCGCTTTTATAAAAATGGAACACTTGGAATGTGTCAAACAGGAAATCCCCGAGGTACTCATCCATGTAGACGGTCAGGATGCGCCGGTCGAAGCTGTCGATTGCACGCCCACCATACATGACCTAGAAATCAGTGACACCAATGTTACAGCACCAGCTTTTGGAGCAGAAAATACAGTTTCCAAAAAATCTCTGAAAGGTCCAAAATGCTCTTTGCTTTTGCAGTGGCTGTGGTGCAACACTGTCTCCTTTATGGATCCTAAGGACATTTCCAGCCCCCTCTCAGGGGGACAGGCAGGAAATATTTGGCCTTGGTCTGGAGAGAGCTGCTCTGGGCACTCCTCAGCACCTATCTGGATGATTTGTGTGCAGTGGTACCTTCCTGAGGTACCAGCACATGCCCAGCTGGGATCAAGTGCTGCAAAGTACCAGTTTCCTGCAGGATCTCATGCCAGTGCAGCTCTGAGAACACACATTTGTACAGCTCCAGTGTTACCCCACGTGCCAGCAGCACTGAGCTCTTCCAGCACGGGGTCCCAAGGGCTCTCTCAGAATTAATTAAGCACCGTCACTCCCTGTTGTGCACTTGCACACAGTGGCCCTAATTCCCTGAGACTGAGATTAAGGCCCTTGCTCAGGGATATGCTGGAGTTTCAAACCTGCTTAGGAATGATTCTCAGCTTTATTTGATGCAGCCCATGCAGAAAGGAAACTTCATTTATCTGAATTTTTGTGGCCTTATAGCACTCACCTCCCCAATCAGATATTTGAGACTGTTCCAAGGGATTTGATCATCCTTTTGTTCAAAAGCTTTTGTCAAGTACGTGTTAAGGATTTCCATGCATACCTAATGAATTTGTTGGAACATGTGAGATAAGATTCATAAATCAGATATACATAATCATAGGTTTTATTTAATGTAGTTCTTGTTTGAGAACTGACAATTACTTCTTTCTGAAATAATTAAAAAGTTAAGTATAAATCCTCTTAATAAAAGAAACCTATGAGAGAGGCAATATAAACATGAAGGATTAGGAATCTAAATTTTAGCCTCTCAAATTGACATTATAGAAGATCAGGAGTCTACATGACTCCACAGAAGCCGAAAAAAATATTAAGCAAAATCTAATTGTGAGAAAGGTTAAAGCTGGATACATCCTCTGTTTTCAAAAGTAATCTGAGCTACTCAAGAATACAAGAGCCATTGCAATTGTTCTCTTACCTGGAAATCAGATTCATTAAAATCGTATGGCACGTTCCAGCCAACCTTCCCAAACTTCCTTCTCTCCTGAACCACAGCATGGAAAAATGCCAAGACGTAGACTAAGGATTTAAAGGCAGGATGTGGGCACTGCTCTAAGGCTTCCTGGGGAATTTTGAAGTAGGTGGCTCTCATATTCAGTTTCAGACCATTTGGTGGTTCTGTAACAACCTATCAAAATAATTAAGGAAGCCATCAATGACTGGATAACTTGAGGAAAATAAGTTGTAAATACATCACATTAAAGTAAGCTATACAATGCAAGCTTGACATTTTAAGTAGTTTTCCAAATGCCTATCAAACATGGATTTCTTTCTTAAGAAAATACATGAAGCAGCAGACCTTTTAAGTTTATCAAGGTAAACACACCTATGCAAAGAGAACTTGGTATTATTTCAGAATTAGTCATGTTATTGGCAAGACATTAATATTTCTCCCACTTGAAAATTGAATGTACTGAAATACCAGCACTTTACCCATTTTAGTGTGCCCTATATCCCTACAGTAAGATGGTTTAGCAATGTGGCTTTACTGTTGATCAAACTGCCAGAGCTGCTTCCTGGCAGCTTTTTCAAAGGGCTCTAAAACCTCAGTTCTCACTGCTCCTGGCAAGACCCACAAAGTGCAGATCTGCAGCCTTAAAGATCTGCTCTGGCTCCCTTCCCACTGCAGGATGAGTGGGAGAACAGCCCAGAGCTGCCACTGCCACTGAGCCACTGCTTTCCAATCTGTGAAATGAAATCATGATGTTTACAGGACAGGTCACCACGACAGCAGTCCAGCAGCCAGAAAAGAACATTAGGGCAGAATCATGCTTGTGCCTTCAAAATAATCAGCTCAGCTTTCAGTGATAAACGCTGCAGCCTGAAGCAGCAGCTGGAAACCATTATCCTACTCCAACGTCTGCTCTGCTGGCACTGCCAGGCCGACACAGGCCTTGGTTCTGCACTGCAGCATCAGGGCTGACAGGGCTATTTCTGTCTCCAGATACTCCTCATTTGTGGCAGCATTTAAATCCAAAGACCATTTGTCATATTTCTAGGTTTACTCGTAAACCTCTGCTTTGAAATAACTGCTGAACAGTTTTCACCCAAAGGAAACATCCCAGTCAGATAAACAGGATGATGAAAAAAGGATTTGGCTTAATAAAGACAAAAAGTAAGTTCATAAGCCTGGGTCAGTGTGCTGCACTCAGGTCAGGCTCCTCCCAGAGCCAGCCTGTTGTGCTGAGTACCAGTGCCAGGACGTGCCTTCCTGGCTGGGGTTTCCCCACCTTTAAGGACTTCTGCAGGATTCCAACTGGGAAGCCCTTTGTGGGGTCAGTGGTCAGCCAGAGGCGAAAGTCTGGGTGAGGCTCTGTAATTTTCTCCAGGGCCTTTTCCAGATGGACGAGCCACTTCACCAAAAGGTGACAGTTCTGCAACATGAGCCACTGTCCATGAATCGCTGCTCCCTCCAGCATCTGCAAAGCAATCTGAGGAGAGGGGGAGGACCATCTGTGAGTAACTCTCCCTTTACCCCGAGAACAAACTGCCTCTGATGGGCTCATGGAGTGAGTTTTCCTGCTAGGAAAGTGGTGGTCTAAATGGGTCTGATAGGAGTTCTCCCACTGACTGAAATCACGGTAAATTCAGTCAGCTGGTAGGCTTTGGACATCCTGCCTCAGTGTCCAGAGCAAAAAGGAAAGTCGCAGGAAAAGCGGCAGGAGAACTTTTCAGTAGCAAACACTGTAACTTCCAACCACCTCATGTCCACAGTAACATCTTCTTATCTCAACTACTTTTTAACAGCCAAAAATCTGATTCTGAATCTACCCTCACCCAAACCAGAACAAATGGCCCCTTTCACGTTCAGTAAAATGCTATTCCCAGACTGACAAATCTATGTCAGAACCATGAGGTAACTCCTTTTAAAATGGAGCAGATCTACGGAAAGGAAATTTGATCAGTCCCAGAGCATGGCTTGCACACAGCACATCCCCACCCTCCCATCCAAGTTACCTCTTCTTGGCCTTGTCCCATGGCCAGGAATTTGAGTCTATCTGCTTTAAACTCTGTCCTCTCAGCCAGTTTCATGAGGTCACTGACAGGATCAGAGCCAGGACTTAGAATAAAAACCACAGGTGAGAAAGGGGTGCTCTGCTGCAGGATGTCATCGAAGCTGATCACGGGGGGCTGCACATACCTGGCAGAGGGAGAAGCCCAATAATTTGGCTGATTTGCACCGAGCAGCTGCCACGTGTGAACAGAGCCTTGCACGCGAAGGGCAAAGCTCGCCACAGGCTGCACGTGGAAATCATTCTGGCACAACCCCTGCTCTGCTCTTCAGGCAAATTACAGAACCATTGCCAGAGCTGGTTACAGCTCCAGCTCTGTGTGAGCAGGGTGGCTGGGATCTGGGAGAGGACAGTGACTCACGTCTCGCCCATTGTCAGTGTCACGTAGTCGGTCACTGCCCGGTACATCCGGTCCACCCGGAAACACCGCAGCAGGAGCAGCTTCTGGAAGTCTGTGACATTGCCCTCATAGTGCATTGGTAATGGCATCTGCTCCAGAGCATCTATGTCATACCACTGGCAAGAAAAGACAGCACACAATGCAAATGAATGCAATGGCTCTGTCAGGGAAATTACAAGGAAAGAGAAAACCACTCTGATGAATGAGGGGCCAAGAGACACAATGAAAACAAAGAAAGTCAATCAGCTGCAAGCAAATATTAAAAGTTCAGGTCAATGTAAAAAATCCAACTTTTTCAGTATAAAGTATTCAAGTCTAGAAACACATTTGTACCTTCACTTTATGTCAACTGATTCTCTTAAGATACAGAAAATAGAGTCCCAAGCAAAAAGGTATTAACAGATTGCTTACGGGAAGACTTCTTATAAAGCAAGAACACATGGAATGAAGCTAAAGGAGGAACAAAGGGAATCTGTGTTTGTCAATAGCCTACAGAATTCACTGCCACATGAAGATCAAAGCACAATTTAGCAGCACAAAAATACCAGAGAAATGTTGACTGTCAAACAGAAAAAACTCCACTGACTTCAACAGGGCAAATAATTCCTCCAAGGCATTTGACTGACAAATAAAAATTCTACAGTATACCAGGGAAGGGTTTTTGGTTTGTTTTCTAAATAATATAATCCTTAATTCTTCTGCAAATATGGCAAACTGAGGTGAAGAAGCAAAGAAAGGGCTTGAGGGAAGAAGCCCACAGTGACATCCCTCCTGTGGAGTGCTGTGACATGTTGCATCACACTCAAACATTTAATACCAGAAGAAAAACTAGGAGAGAAAACAGCATTGCAAAAAAGCACGTACATTTTTCCATACATCTGGATTTTCTTCCACATCATCTGGAAGAGATTCAAATTTCTCAGGAAATAGTTCAGACAAGCGAATTAGGTCTTCCCAGCCTTGATCTGGCAGCCAAGCGTACGGTTTCTTTCGGGCACTCTTCTCCAGGGAAATGTTGCCTAGGCACATTCAGAAACCAGAGTCAGTGTCCATGTCAGAGATTCTCCAGTGCATGACCACACATACAGTCCCTCTGCACAGAGGAACTAAGAGGAAATTTGTTCCTGGAAGCACTGTAAGATTAGACTGGTCTGCTGAAGGAAAAATGGCATTTTACAACTGCTTGCAAAATCCAGAATTTTATCTTTGCAAACATTTCTAAAATTAGGTATACACAGTCAGCAAAGAACTACAGATTACTTTCTCAAGTAACATCCTAACAATCAGCTAATGTGAAATAGAAATAGCAGGATCCCCAGTTTGTGTAACCCAGCACAGTGCAGCTCTCCTCAGTGGGAGAGCTCCCCTTCTCGAGGTGTTGGCTCATAGTAAATCATATCTAGTCAAAGATCTGTCTTCAAAAGGTCCTTTAGTTATTGCTACATAGAGCTACATACTTACATATAAATATTCACTTTACCTTTCAAAAAGAACTCAAATTCTTCTTGTGGAACTCGGCCTTCAGCTTGTTCTATCTTGACAGTCATATTAAAGGAGTATAATAACTTGTGCTTCTCAAACAAACCTATGTTAGAAGGACAGCATTTTCAAAAATCAGTTGCTAAAGCTTGTGGAACTGGAGCAATCTTTCAGTCCACATCCTGCATCTGTTGTGGGGTTGATGGGATGCTCCACCCCTGCAAGTGCTCGAGGCCATTTTAGATGGGGCCCTCAGCAACTTAACCCAATGAGTGGCATCCCTGCCCATGGCAGGGGATTGGAATGAGATGATTCCCAAGGTCCCTTCCAACCCAAACCATTCTGTGATTCTGTGATCTGGTCACCCCACAAAGATCATTTGGTTGACAGCTGGAACTGATGATCTCACAGGTCTTCTCCAGCCTGAACAATGCTATGATTCTATGATCAGGGAGATCAAAACTGGGGCTTTGAATCAGGCCTGAGTCAATCCAGCCCCTGTGAGCTCCATGGCTGCCTTTACCATTCATAACTGGGTTAAGAAAAGCATTTCTGCAAGAGTTGCGTGGGTAACGGGCGTAGCTCCTTCTGACAGAAATAGGAGGGAGTGAAGTGTGACCCAGGAGCGGGGCTGAGACCTGAACATCGCTGAATTCCCTGCTTGGTAACTTCCCTCTTTAACACGAAGCAGCTGAAGTCAGGGCTTCGCCTTTATTTGCACAACACAGCCTCAGCCCCCTGCTAAATGGCACTGACCTGTGCAGCCATAGTTGTAGGTGTTCATGGTCAGGGTATCCATGATGTTTTTTAACCTCTTTGGAAGAATAGGACTGGGCATGGATTTCCGAAGAGAGAATCCAAAAACATCTAGGAAGGAGACCAGTGAGAACTGGTACATGATGTTGACAAGTGCCATTTCAGCCAACACAGAGAAGAGGATGGCCCCTCTCTTGGCAGCTGGTCTGTAGCCATCCCGGAGAAGGTCGATATCCGCCGCTGTCGTCTCAGCCAGCTTCAGTTTCTCAATCACCTGGGCAGACAGGGATTTTATACACCTGTAATTACTGTGCTGATCCAAAGGGGATCTATTCCACCACAAATACCAGAGCTGTTCAGTGCCTGCCTCTCTGTGTGACTGTAGAAGGAATCTGGGCAGGTAACTCAAAAGTTGTACGAATTATAAAAATTAAAAGTGAGATAAAATTAATCCCACCCTGTATATTTATGAAAAGTAAAGGCAAAGATTTACACAAAATCACAGAAATAATGTGGGTTTACACAAAATCACAGAAATAATGTGGGAAAGGCCCTCTGGGGATCTTTAGTTCAACTTTCTGCCCAAAGCTTGATTTTGACCACCACCAGATCAGGTCCAGTGTGGCTTTACCCAGCTATGGCTTGAAAACTCCAAGGATGGATTCTTTTGCTTTAGAACTGTAAACAAACTTTACTTTGGTCCTGTTAACAACTTCCCTAAAGCTAGGATTTGGTTCTCTGATCAATAAAACAGTGCCCAATATTGAAAGATGCAACATGTTCATGAGAAATCTCTCCATTTCCTTTCAAACTATTTGCAAGCTTCAGGGTTGAAAGATGAATCACAATGAAAAAGGAAAGACGACGTTCTGCTCATAGATACCCTCCCAAAAAGCCCAGAGAGCTGGTACCTCCATAGCTTTGAATTTTGTCTCTTCCAAGGTGTCCACCAGTTCCACGTTGTCCAGCATGTTTCCTGTGGAAGTTGACAGTCCATGAAGGAGAGTGTCTTCCAGATCTTTTAGGAGGTTTTTGTTTTCACTTGTCTCCTGGATGAGACGCTCTCTCTGTTCCTCCAATTCCCTCCTTTCAAAACCCGTGATGACGCTGAGCAGCTGATCCTCCAGGCCCTTGAGTGTAACTACAGGTACAACAATGGACAGAGCACAGAGTTTTGTAAGCACAGGACAGTTTTTATACAATTTATTTAATCTCAAGCCTCTCATAAAACTACAGCAATGCAACAGAGTGACCTCGTTAATGACTCTGCATCTTATTTCTACCAAAGCATCCTCACCTGACCAGTGCAGGAAGAGATACTTAGCTCAGTTGCAGATTAGAAGAGAGAAGCGAGAAGGATTTTCTGTTAAATCAGATGCTAAGTAGAAAGGAGAGTATGAATTTTTTAGCTTCACCAAGGTTTCAGACAATGACCCAGGCCCTAAATTTGCACAACAGTGTAACCCCTACTTTGTTATTAAGTACACACTTGAGCTTACCTGTATAATTGATAACAATAGCTCTGCCAAACACAGAGGGGGAATACTTTGGGTTTGCTAATTTGGTGTTCAGGTACAGTTTAAAATTACTGTCATAGTCAACTTCTTTGTCCCCCAGGACAACAAATGCTCGCCCCTGTGCAACTTTGATGTTCTTCTCTAAGACATTGTCTATCACAGGGTCAATGTATTCATCAACACTGTGCAACAGGAAAGGGGTTCCATACTTTATGGCCAGTTCTAGTTGTTTCAGGAAATCTGGGTCATTAAAGGTAGCCATCTGCAAGAGAACAATGGGAAGACATGGAAGGAGAATTGATATTCAATTTGCTGGACATTATTATTTTGCAGTAGCTGCCAACACTAACGAAGTTTGCTCTCTGCTGCTTTTTGTCTTTCACAGATGATATAAACTGCACTTGTACAAAAGAATAAAGGGGCTTTTTTCTGATTAGCTGAGAATAATTTCCATTTGGAAATTACCCTTTAAAGTTCTAACTGCGCCTCTAACTGTGGTTATTTTTCTACATGGAAGTTCCATCCTGGAGCTGAGATAAATCACAATCTACACCAGCCCTTTGGTTAGACTCTTTCTGCATGTGCAGACAGGCTGAGAGAGCTGGGGTTGTTCATCCTGGAGAAGAGAAGGCTCTGGGGAGACTTTATGGCACTTTCCAAAGCCTAAAGGGGCTGCAAGAGAGCTGGAGAGGGACTTTTTACAAAAACATTTAGCAATAGAACAAAGGGGAATGGCTTCAAACTGAAAGAGGCCAGGGTTAAACTAGATATTAGGAAGGAATCCTTCCCTGTGAGGGTGGTGAGGCCCTGGCACAGGTTCCCAGAGAAGCTGTGGCTTCCCCATCCCTGGCAGTGTCCAAGGCCAGGCTGGATGGGCTTGGAGCAACCTGGGATAGTGGAAGGTGTCCCTGCCCATGGCAGGGAGTGGGACTAGAAGGTCCTTCCTAATCCAAACCATTCAATGATTCTGTGCTATATAACTGGTTCCCCAGTCAAGGTGACAGATATTTATGGAGCTTTCAAGACAACCAGCAATGAGGTAAAGCAATCTTCTGTCTTTACCCTCAGATTGTTCTTTTCTTCTTTCTTCTTAATCCAGTGCAATGCCTGTTGCTGTGGGTCAATACAGAGTGGGAAGCGACTTGAATACGTTGTCAGGATGCCATTCTGGATAGAGAGCTCATCTGGGGGCAATCCTTGGGAAACCCATCTGGGAACAGAATGCATCAAAGACTAGCCTGGGATGAAAACTCCATGGGAGAGCAGCACATTTCACTTGTCAGTTAAATGATGCAATTCACTGAGCACACCGTTAGACACACAAGGAGTGTGTGTGATTATGGGGACGGTGTCACAGCTCAGACTGACTCCCTGACTACTCAAAGTACTGACTGTTGCCTTAGGTGAGCAGTCCTGTGGTAGCTGATATATGGGCTACCTGGGCATGGGTTTAATAACCCACTGAAGTCAATGAAAAGACATCTGTTGGGTAATGGAAACATATTTCCTAGAGAACTCCTAAAAATTTCCTAGAAATGGTATTACATGTGTCCAAGTTCAGTGACCGTCCCCGGAGCGTTAAGTACAACAGTTTGTTACAACAAACAGCCCCTGTTAACCAGAAGTAAAATAATTTGTCTCCTTCCCTTGACATGAAAGTAAGATTGTCCCTCTCTGGTGTGGCTGTGCACCTCCACCCACAATACCAATTCTGTGCTACAGATTCAGCTCCAGACTCCCACTTTATAACCTCACATTCAGTAGGCCTTGGGTTTCCTGACTGGACATACCTGCTAACCTCCACGTCGTTAGTCAGGAGGTTCTCTAACTTAAATGGATGGCTGACAGGAATTTCTCGTGAGAAAATATCTTCTTGCCACACTTCATAGAGCATTTCATGACGGAAGTCCCAGCTGAAGGCTCCTTCATAGCTCAGAAAGGCAGCAGCAAGTAGACAATCTCCAAGCAACTTCACCTTTCGTATTTCTAATTCCTTGAATTCCTCTGTCCACCTGATAGAATTACATGGGTCAGTCTGTACCAGGAAGATGGGGTTTATGTGCAGAATCCCCTGCTACTTTAGACACAGGCTGAGACAGACTCCCACATTTAGAATCAGTTTTCTCTTGCTATTATGGTGGCCACAGACACTGAGTTGATCTGAACCTTCTTCCTTTTAATCTCAGTTATTTTCCAAGAGCTAATGGATATTAGCTCAGAACAGATAATAGCTCTTCTCAGAAACAAACACCATAGGAAACAACATTTTCAAAAATGTCTCCACCTGATAGATTTTATCCCTGACACAAGAACCTCTGATGTCAAAAATGATCCTCTTTGAATCTACTCACCTCTCATTCTCAGATTTCAAGCCAGCAATGAGCTTGTCAGCAGCTGCTAATCTTCTCTGCATTATCTCTGCTTCTTCTTGTAATTTTTGGTTTTCTTTTATTGCAAGTTCATATTTTTCCCCCAAAGCTTTCAGCTCATCCTGAATGGCAGCCAACTCTGCCTGTATCCTTTCCAGCTCTCGCTTACTTAATTCATAGTTCCGTTCTAGCCTGGCCACCTAAAGTACATTTTGAAGGAAACATAAGAGTGTCAGAGGACAGAAGGATTTTGGAGAGAAGTATTAAAGTTCTCACATTTCTTTTGGTTATATCATATATTTCAAAGTGTCCTGGCAGTAAACATTGTAAGCCAAAATAACTGACACTGTCACCCTCCTCTCCCCATCCCAAACACACATCGTGGTCTGACACTGCAGTCCCAAAGCACAGAAATGTCCCAGTTTTGTACCCACAAGGAATATTAAAGCACTGGAGGTCAGCAGGACTCTCATGCCCTGAGAAAAGGGGAGGTTTGTCTGCTTAAGAACAACAATATTAAGGCTCCAAAAATAGTCAGACACATCATCTAGTGAATATACTTCCTCTGTAGTCGGTTGTATATAATAACTTTTTCTTGACAAAAGCAGTGTCATCTGCTGGACATTAGCTTTCCTTTGGTAATACAGCTGACCTTCCAGTCATACTAAAAAAAGCTAATCAAAAGGTCTGTGCTTAAGGAACGTGCATTTTGTGTACTACTGACCTCTGCTCTGTCCAAATGCCATGGGGTTTTAAGTTTGTCTTTAGTAAACAGCCCTAAACTGTGTTTTTCTAAGCATGTTAGAGTACAAAATTCCAGCAGAACACGTTCCTCTCTCATCCCTCAAGCACTGGCAAGGATGGAAACCCACATCCCAGCACCCTGACACAACAAATACAGTGATTTATGACTGAGAGTCTGCCTCACTGCTACTCCTAAACACCACTTTTTAAGCACTTCAGTAAGAAGAGTGGGCAGTCCATGAAGTGGTCAAGTATTATCTTTCCCATCAGGATCATGCTTTGACCTTCTCTGAGTTTGATTCCAACATATTTTACCTTTTCTTCCTTTGGCTTGACTGTTTTAACCACATCACAGTAGGTCACCACTGCTTCAGCAAACTTTAACATTCCCAGTCCTGCTCTGCTGATAACTTCCATTTCAGCCCAGGTAGTATTAAGATTCTTTAAGAGAGCTAAATTGGCAAACACAAAAATATTGCAAGTGAGTTGAATAACTGTGCAAAAACCCTCAAAGAAATACCTTTTCCTACCAGCAATATCAGCCAATGCTGTGACAGACAATAGGAAACATTTGTCAGAATATTAAAGAGACTCTAAGATGAAGCTACTAGGCTGTAACAACACAAGCCCAATATTGTTAGTGATTTCTCAGGTTCTTTCTCCATGAAGGGAGTGCATCCACGAGTTGTTCAGCATGTCTGAGGATCATAATTTGTCTTCTCTGCAGCAGTCAGATGCCATTTTTCCCCAAGACCCAAACTCCCCTTCTAATGGGACTACTCTGGATTACACCTTTGAGAGCATGTGCGAGGTTTGGCCCATAAACCTTAGATACAGCTTATCTTCTTCCCACTCTGTAACACCGCATTTTAATTGCCATCATATGGGTAAGGCCATAATTCTACTAAGCAGCTAAAAGCAGACAGAAGGCCTGCTCAAACATCCTGTTTGTTTCTTCTTTAAACCCAAGCCTGTAAGACCCCTAGCTAAGGAATAAACCAGATGGAACACAGAGCAGAAGGTCTTTGAAATCTGAAAAATCCAGTCACCCCAGCAGTGCAACATCTGCAGCACTGTGGACAGAGAGCTGTCCCTTGGCACGAAGTGAATCCCTCCCAAGCTGCACTGGAGGGATTGTCCCTGACATGGCTGATCCCATTAACAAGATCCTATATTCACTGCAAGTACCCAGAACAGGAATTCACCTCGCATAGCTTTCACATGGCTCCATGGAATTTCCCTAAAGTCCGTCGTCAACAGAAGTCGCAGGAAATTTGTGTCAGCCATCATTGCTTTGGCATTCTTCCAGTTTTGTTCTTTGTAACCTCTCATTATAAGAATACAGTCCAGAACAACCTGCACCTGCTTCGGGGGTGTTGCAAAGGATCTGGAAAACAGGTGAAAGAGACAGTGGAAGAGAAAAAAGGAGACAAAGCACAGGATGCCAGACATGGGTAGTTCCTGTTAAGAGAGGCATTGCAATACAGGAGCTTGTACATAAGACAAGCCCCAGTGAAAAAGATAACCCAAGTCAGACAATAAACCATTAACTACTCAAAAGCTCAGAACCAATTCTTGTATTCAGACAATTTGAGCCATGAAATACTAAAGGATTTCAACAGTGGAAAGCTTAAAACACTGAGCCACAATATTCTTTCCTAGGGCAGTGAAACAGCTGGAGAAAAATCCAGAGATCTGTGAGAGAAAGGAAACTGAACAAGTGTGGCAGGGAAGGAAGAGCCATTGCTATTTTGGGGACAACCATTTCACAGAGAGCCAAAGACTGTGTGTGCCTTTATATCGATCCTCAAATAAAAGATGTGTTCTCACAACACAGGGAGGAGTAAATTCAGCAGGGAAATACATTTTCATGCTGTGAAAGTATCCCTGAAAAATAACTGTTGTGTGTTCCTACTTACACAGAAAAAAAGAGGAATGAACGGGTTTGGACAGCCACTGCTCAGGCAAAAACCAGAGCAGGTTCTGGTGCATCAGACACAGGCCAGAGAAAGATGGGGAAAACAGCAAACAAAGGCCTGGAAGAACTGTCTTAAGGCAAAGTTGTGGGCTAGGAATCAGGGCATTCTATTGTGGCCTCTGAACCCGGACAACTGATGTCTTGACCTTCACAGGAAGGTGAGGAAGATGAGGCTATGGCTCAGACCCAGCAAACAAGGATCTCTCAGTGTATTTCCAAGAGTTTATGCTACTGCACATACAAATGAGTCACCTGAGTTCAGTAACTTCAGCCTTGTCAAGCTTCTCGACCTCCCGTTTGGCAGCTTCCATCATAGGCTTGATTTGATCCAGTGCTGCCTCAGCCTCCGCCTTCTCCACAGCAATAATCTTATTCTGTTCCTGTATCTCTATAGCTTTTTCTTCACCCATTTTTTTCTTCTCCTCAGCTAGTAATTGTAAAGGCAGGACTATCAATGGATTATTCAAGTTTGTACACAGAGCATATACTTTTACACTAACAGAGGTTTACTCTTTGCTGAAAATCAGAAATTCCCATCAAGTCAGAACCTTTGTGTTGCCAGCTTGCCTGTAATTACAGTTCCATCACCAGGTTAGGAACAGTTAGTGTTCCACACATCAGCATGCACAAACTCTTTTCCTCCATGTTTCCCTCTGATTTTCCTCCAATACTAAATTTCTGAATCAGAAGTTGCCTTTCTTGCTACTGCCTTTCCCACATTATGCTCTACGCCTTGGAAAGGGAAGACAAGGGCAGGCAAATGCAGCAGTGAGTTGTGTGAAGTACTGAGGGCCAAATGTAGAGCAAAGATGGCAATCTGGGCAAGGCAGAGGAGCTGCTCTTCTGGCATGGCATGGGAGCAGCACACAGAACAAGAGGGATACCTCAAAAAGCAGCTGGAGCTCTTCAAGGGTCTCCCAAGAGAGCCTAACACAGATGATGTGAGCCCTGCTTGGCTTGTGGGACACTTCAGCAGTTGTAAACTACCCACCTATTTCTGTGTTTATTTTAATGTCTTGTAACAAAGCCTCAATAGCAGCTGTTTTTTCTGTTAGCACAATCTTTTGCTCAGCAAGTTTAATGTTCAGCTCAGCCAGCTGTACAGCAGCTTCCTTCAGTTTAACTAAGCCCCCATCCAGCCGTTTACATTGTGCTAGGTAGAAAAAAAAAGGGAGAAATGTCAGTGATTCATTGATTGTGTTCAAGCACACAGCAACAGACAATCTCACAAAGAGAAAATATCCTTAGAGGTGCACTCAGAGATTTTCCTTTCCTAAGCCTCCCACCCAAAATGGTGTTAATGTCACTTGAGCTGGAACAGTGACCCTGTGCCACAACTTATTTTCCATATTATGCTGTTTGTATTTTATCTTCTTCACATATCCCAGTGCCACTGAAGTATGAATAAGAATTGCTGCTTGAGGAAGAAAGTCAAACCCTGAGCGAGGCCATGCTGGTATTAGATTTCAGCAGACTGCTCCCCAAGCAGAGGAGTGTCTGGTTTGGGGATTCTGGCTCATGTTCATTCACAAAAGGATTTGAGGAGAGCCCATTGTTTGACAGAGTCTGAACATTCACACGTGGCAAAGATTTTGGGTCAATGTCCTAACACAGCCCCACAGCTGTGTGCCAGCACAGCATTTGAGACAGTACTGCTAACACAATTTCTGCATATTCTGGGTAATATGTGGGATTCTCACCAGAATTGCTTTTGTTTTTAAAAATATTTAAATCACTAATTAAAAATGAGAAAACATCTACATGGCCTTACCTAAAATGAACTCATTTTTCTCCTCCAGCAATTTTGCGTAAGTACTGATAAAATCAAGGTAATTTTTTGGTGTGACGTGATTTCTACGTCTCAGTTTCTCCAGAAATTTCTTGCTGAAATGCCCTACAGATTCATGCACCATGACAATGTGGTCAATCACTGACTTGGAGCACTCTGGTGGGATGCGTTTGTTTTTTCCTAAAATTAGGCAGAAGAAATAAAAAAATTTCAAAGATATGTGGCTTTATTCAGAGTACTTATTTATTCTGGGGCAAAAAGCAAGAACAGGGCAGAGCCAGAAGGGAACCTCCTGGTAGGCAGCCCACATTGTCTGCAGAGTTGGGAACTTGAATTTTAGCAATTTTAAAAGCCTATTTGATTAAGAAACTACCATCCAGTAGTTTTTTGACTGGGTTTTTTTCGTTACCCATTTAGACTCAAGGTAACAAGCACAATGGGAAATGAAACTGTGAAATGTACAACAACTGCAAAGTAAAGAATATATTTCTTAGGCTATGCCAAGGGTTGAAATACTGACATGTTACCTACCCAGAAAGGATTCTGCAACTGCACACAAGGCCTGGGCAGGCCAGGGCAAGAACCAGTCAATACCAGTGTTGTTGACAAGACCTTAAAATAAAAGGACAGCATTATCTGAAAAATTCCTCTGTAAAACTAACCCCTAATCAGACAGGCAGTCCTCTAACTAAGTTTATTTACATCAAGAATTTGCAAATTAGTCTTGACTCTTTCTAAGCAACAGAATTTACCACAAACCAAATACTTCCATTTCGACAGTAAATAATGAGCTTTGCCCCAGTGCTCTGCTAACCCCACTGTACCATTCTCTAGGCTCTACAGGACACAGTCAAGAGCTGCAATAAAATATTTCAGGGCCTGGTTTAGCATTCCCACCTGTACCCATCTTTCACGAATCTCTTCTGTTTCCCAGGACTCCTTTCAGTCACCTGCAGCACCTGCCAGGCTCAGGTGTTTTTTCTCTCCGTGGATGTCCCTCTCACCACGCCCTTTTTTGGCTTTGGATGCAAAAATGTTTCTCTTACCACCGTCCTAGTTCCATAATGATTTAACACCACACTTTCTGCTGTGAACTACAGAGGAGAGGCTGCAGACAAAGGCTGTGTATTTCCAGTTCAGTGAGGATGACCAATTGATTTCTAGCTGTTCAGCTGGAAAATGAACTGATCTGATAAATGCTAATCAATATTGATCACTGATATGTGCTAATTAACTGGAAAAAAGTCATGCACTGCAAATCTCTTATCATGAAACCTGCTCTGCTTAGTGTTATCTGCCAGACATCTCTCAGTGTCCACTGGAGATTCTTCCCTTGACTGTGAATCTGTTTCTCACAGGGAAGGGACTAAACAGTGTGTACAATTTATACCTGGGAAATTTCTGCACCACGTTCTCAGGTCCTCCCCAACTGGGGACATTCCCAGGACAATGTGAAGGTTGCTTGCACATTTGCTTACGAAATATTGCCAGATACTCTCTTTAGCTGAGCCCATGCCAGCTTTAGCAGCTTCTTCTCCAATCTCATTTAATATGGAGTCTTTTTCATCATCTGCAAAAAGGGCTGGCACCATTCCTGTAACATAAGGACAGAAGAATGCTAGTTAGAACAACCAGAAAGAGGAAACCATATGGCTGGGGATAGGGCAGATGAGAAACCAATTTTAAATCTAGTTCTGCAAAAATTATTCTGAATAGTTTTGAATGAACCAGTTCATCTCTCTATCTTTTCCTCCTCCCCACAGCCCTCATGGAAAATAGGCCATACTTGGGATGTAGAGGAATAATTAATGCATTTTTGTTTGGGCTTCAGCAACATATACAAAATGTCACAGGAACATAAAGTACTTTCAACTCTGCAAAGAAAATCTTCATTATTGTCTGTGAACCATCAGTTCACATTTTTGTTCTCTCAGTCTTGTGGCAAATACTGCACAAGTAACCCAATGACAGACCAGGGACAGGGAAAACTAGAATAAGGAAATGGATAAAATTAACACATCTGTTCTCATATCAGACTGTGTAGGAACTTCTGTAGAGAGGGTGGTCACACAGTGCCAGCTGCTGCTCATTTCCAGCTGCTTCATTCACTAGAAGATACCAAACTACATTTCAGGACATATACACATAAATATACATATGAACAGTTGCTGTAGTTCAGGTGAATGCCATTCAAAAGCCAGCTGGACAACAGGTGGGTTTGTGGCCAAATGCAGCTGAAATTTCCCTCAGTTTTAGAAGAAATCTGAGACTCTTGGAGCATCATCACCAGCACGAATGAACCCTATAACCTCTCCAGACACATTTGACTGTAAGAAAATGCCAGAAAGCCACTATTAAGGCCAAGATCATTTCAGGTAGTACTGAAAGGTGTAACTAACTAAAGCAGCAGAGGACACAGGGTGAACCAGTAACAGCTGTATCAAGGGTACTGTTGAGATTGTGAGTCACAAGCAGAGAGGCTGCCAGTGGCACCTGAAGTCAACATGTTGTTGATGAGTTCCAGGAAACTCTCTTCTGCCACCTGGCCATCTGTGAACAAGAAGACCATTGACTTGTTCTCAATACCCAGCTTCAGGTACAAATTTTTCAAATCATCTCGGAAATTACTGTCTCTGTATCCTCGACTCAGGATGATCTCAAATACCTAAGGATGAAAACATACACTGAGAAGACACAGATGAACCCAAGACATGATGGTAATTCTGAATTTCAATTAGACTGAATCAAGGGGGTTGGTTTGGCCCCAGTCATTGGTAAATGTTTAATTATCAATAAAATTATGCACTACATTCTTTTTTAAAATTACATTTGTACAACCCTGCAGGCTTGCATTTTCAAAATTGCTTTGTGTTCATCCTCTTTTTTTGTTCTTTCCTTCCAAGCCTTTGTAAGTAAAGTACCTCTGAGAGGAACATTTCCTCTCTGAAATAATACAGTATCAGTCACAACAAGGCTCCTCAGGCAGCACTGGAGTGCTGTGTAACACATGTAAGTATCAACAGCAGTAGTTAGGGACAATTAGTTGTCCATCATCAAGCACATCCTTGCTTTCTTCCCCCAGTGCCAAAACCCAGATTCAGGCACTGCCAGCTTCCTGCCCAGATCACACACAGTCATCTTGGGCCTCCTGTCAACCACCTCACCCTGGGTTTCCCTCCACAGGGAAGAGCTGCCAGCCTGATCTCCACTGACGGATTGACCCACATCCCCAGTTTAATCCCAGTCACAACATTACTTTCCTTGTCCTTTTTCACAGCCAAGACACAGGGTCACTAACCTCACACCCAGCTGTATGTGCAGCCAGTCTTGCTAGGGACTGCTTTCCTGAGCCTCCCACTCCGATGAGCAGGGCGTGCCCGCGGTCCATCCGGATGATGCGATGGATACGGATTAAATGCTCCAAAGCATCATCAAAAAGAACCAGATGCATTTTAATATGAAACTCGTTGTAGTCCTCCAAAATCTCCTTCAGAGAAAGGTGAACAGAATGTTACTAGGAGACCAGTGAAACAATTAATAATATTAATAAAATAGCCCATTCAGCAGCATTATTCCTTTCCCGTTCCTCAGGGAAAATAAACTATTGGAAAACACTGCTGACTCTGTAGCTGATCCTCAGTTTTCATCACTGCAAACCCCAAATGGGCATCCAAGCACATAAAGTTCTGTGTGCACACAGAAGAGAACAGATTTCCTACAGCTTGAGGCAGGCTCCTGCCTGTCCCTCAGGCACAGTTGCCAGCTGATGCACTCTACCTGGAAGAGAGCTTTTGCTACATCATAGTCTTGGACATCTTCATAAATACGAGGTTCTGCTTCATTCAGTGCTGTTCTGAAATCTCCAAAAAGAATTGGATCCCTCATGACGTGCTCCAAGTCATCCGTGAAATGCTCTTCAACCAAGGTTTTTATATGGCCTTGTACCTTCAAGGAAATGAAATGAGTCAGGCAACACAACAAAGCATTTGATTGTGAATCCAGTAAAACTTAGAGAAAGGTGATAATGCAGATTCTTGCTCAAATACTGATTTATTTCAAGGTGATACTTATGTCACTAGAAGATCCAAAGATTACTGCCCCCTTCTGTGTTGTATGTATGATCTAAAATGATCTAATAGGCAGCTCAAGAATGGTTCAAGCTAATTGACTGTAGAACATCAAAACAAAAAAGGATAAGCCTGTTAAAAAAAACACCTTCTCATATATTGGTGTAAACAGTTATAATAATAAACTTTCCTTTTCAGCATTCATAGATGTCTCACCAGAAAGATTTCTCACAAAGCTTCAAAGCCTGCATTAATATTCTGTGTTGTGAAAATGGAGCTGGAGATGTATCTTTGTATGGTAGAGGGGAAAGTTTTAACTAGAAAAAGGCCTTCCTGGCCTACCTCTTTTCATCTAAGCAACTTCCAAAGCAAAGCAAGTTGCTTATAGATGAGTAGACTTTACCTCTATTTCTCTACTAAATATCAGGGTTTAAAATTGGCATTGTTCTCTTTTGTATTTTAAGATATAATTTGAAGTGCTTTCCAATTTGCATAACAGCCAGAACTGAATCCACTGTGTAAGAACTCGGCTTTTATCTTTTTTACTACTTGATTGTACAGTCACATTCTGGTACAATCTTTCCTGGAGGAAAATACTGACTTGAAGTGATCTCCTGACTTTTCTCCTGTACTGCTCTCACACTTTGTCACCCATACTTCTGCCAATCAATTTTCCTGGACAGGCAAACCAAGTGATACTTTCCATTGCTTCAGCAAATCTGCTTTCTTAGTCTGCTATAGTCAAATTGTTTTAGGAAAAAATCTTCCATGGGCCGTGTTTTAAATTAATTAGCAACATATTGCTTAGACAAGTCTGCAGTCGGACAGCAAGACCTGAGTCCAACACTTGGTAGTGTTGCTGTTGCAAATTAATTGCCATAATAATAGCCAGCGACTACTAAAAAATTGAAAGAAATTACTCACCAATTCTTTGTCCGCTTCATTTATCAGCCTGTCATGGAAAACCCTCAGGCACTCATTTCTCCAAACTCTCACCATCTGGGTCACTGTGTGAAACCTGAAATAACATCAAAATATCAGACTGCACCAAATGAGCCGATATGATTCCTAAGGCCATATGGTTAATAACAAGGACCAAATTCTGGATTGACCTTTTTACTTTATGATTTGGTTCTTTTCATAATAACTAATTTGCATGCATTTTTACCTCTGGTATCGCATTTAAGTAGGACTAATAATACATCAGTATTTGGTACCAAGAGTAAGATCACAATATGGGATGTGTCATTTCTCATTGTGGCTTAATGAAGAGTGACCAAATGGGACTGATTTCAATCACATTTTCACCCAGATTCACCCCCAAAAAAATAGGTGTGGGACCACTAATGACAGTTTTTCTGTTCTTACCTTTCAGAATCTGTAAGAACAAGTCCATTATAGACCCTGGAAAGATCCCGCAGGTTAAAAATGTAATGGAATTTGGAAGGAGTAGGGGGTAGGTCAGTAACAATCATTTTATAAAGTTCCAAAGTACATAGAGTAATCTTGTCAGAGATGGCTGATATGGACTCATTAAAGGTCTGAAAACAGGAGAAAGAAGAGTTGTTTTCGTGAGACTGCCCAGACAGAACTCAATGCTATTAGACATAATCTGCTTTCCAGCTTTTAAACCTGTTTGGTTCAAAAATTCCCCGGAGTATGAACATTCTGCAGTTAAATGTTTAGGGCAGGCTCCATCTTCACTCTGGAACCTGCTGAGTGCTCAAGATAACATCAAACTCAGGGACTGGAATTCCCACAGGATTTCTATAGCAGAAAAATCAAGCTGCTCTTATCTAATGTTGCAGGTACCTTGCTAGCAATGCAGTCTATTGCATTATATTGCACTTTTCATACTCATTCAGGAAAGAGTTTGCCCATCTTTGTGCATTTGCTTACAGGAACTGCAACCAACTCATTCACACGTTTCAACCTAGGAAAAGCCCCAGGTTCATAAATTATCTGCTGGCTTGAATGTTTACATATGACACAAGAATTTATCTAAACAATGTAAAATCCATTGAGAAAGAGAAGAGGAAAAGAAAGGTTTGTGTGAGGTTCTAGGTATTAAAAAAAAATGGTAACCAAGATTTCAGGTCTTGCAATGACATAGAAATAAATGTCTATTTAAAAATCATAAACCTGTTGAGCAATCCTTTAAAAACCGTGAAATTACCGCAGTGTGGCCTTTCAGGATGGAGGAGTAGATCAAATTCAGTGATTGCTCAGAAGGAAAAGGGACGTTAAAAACGCTGAAGAGTGAGGTGAATCGAGGGTCGACTTCATTCCGACCTCCTCCAGCTTTGCCCATGGCAGCAACAAAACCCAGGTCTCGAAGAAATTTAATGTTCATCTCTTTACCACGATCGTACATGAAACCTTTCTCCAGCAGCAGCTTCAGTAGGGCAATGGGTTGCTGTGTGCCATACTCATCAATCTGCAGGGTACACAAGGATACATCAAAGCACAGTACATCAGCTCACCAATTACTGCTTTAAATGTGGGAATATTGTGCTCCATGCTCAGGAGAACATCACAGGGACTACGGGACACTTTGTAAAGCTCTGGCACTGATTTTGAACACTCATCCCAACGTCTCCTGCGGGAAAAGTGGCTCTTCTCTGAGATAAACTAAATGCACACCGGATTTGTGCACGCAGAGACCATATCAGTGCCACCCCAAATGTTTCTACACTACCTTGCAAAACTATTGACAGCTCACCCTTGGCATATTCATATCATCCATGAACACAAGGAGACGTTTTCCCACGGGAGGGCCAAAAGTGTCTTTAGTTCGTTTTTCTACGTTTGTCTCCAGGTTTCTCTGAATGTCCAGGGACGTTGTACGAGAAGAGAAGTTAATTACCAGCAACAGCTGCAAATAGAAGGAGATGATAAGAATGGATTCTAACCTGTTTTGTTGGGGTTTTTTTTACTAGAGCATTCAAAAATATTTTTTATATTAGTTGTCAGACATACAGGAAATGCTTCTCAGGTCTATTATTTACTTGAATTACAGATGACAAAGAAAAGCAACCCCATTCTTAACACTTGGATAATATATTTTTACTTTATAAAATGGAGTCTGTACAAGGTAGAAGAGGACAAAACATCTTTGATCTTGAAGGATTTTCAAATCAGTCACACACTTTGGGTCTGGAGCTTGCAGTGACGTTACCCACGTCAATATTGCAACCCACAAACTCACACCTCACAACTCAAATTTACTACAAGGGCAAAGAATGAAAATGCAGCTTTACAAACAGGGCAAAATGCCTCACACATACATTAGAGTCTTTGTCCAGATTGCTTAGGAAGTTCTGTGTAGTTGCTGTCTTAGATGTACCCGATTCACCTACAAGAACAACTGGGCGTTTCACTTTCACCATCTGTTCCAGTAACCAAGCAGTGCGTGTGGTATCCACTGTGGGCACTGAAAAAGAGCATGAACACAATCCCTGGCTAAATGAAAATGCACTACAGCTGGGGGATTTATATTTATAGAATAGTGCTGGAACACACTCTCAAGGTATTAACATGCAGTTGCACAAAGACATAATCTGAATTATCAACTCACTAACAACGCTGAAAGAAGATTTTAATTGCTTAGCCATCTCTTTTCAGTCTTTGTCATTGGGATCTTATATATATATATATACACACATATATATATATATATACATATATATATATATACACATATATATATATACACACATATAC
>VXBT01001002.1:147725-172998 GCA_013400235.1 Oriolus oriolus
ACACACATATATATATACACATATATACATATACATATATATATATATATATACACTAAAAAACAAGTTATCTTTCATACAGGAGGGTCATGGTTTGGTTAAACTCCATTTAATCCCTATTTCAAGGATATAATCAGGATTTATTGGGATCATAAGCATTTTCCCAGAACTCTACAGAGATGAATTTTTTCCTATGTGAATAGCCTGCCATTTGGAGCAACTTCAGAGATGATAAATTTATCTCTTGTGTCAGTGAAGTTAACCTGTTCTTGCTGGAGTATCACTGTAAATTAAGGTGCCTATATTTGTCCTTAACTATGAAAAGCACCATTAGGCAATGCTTGAAGTAACAACCAATAACAGCCCTAAGAATGCGATTTTTATCTACTGAATATTTGAACCATAAGATGATGTTTTCCTAGAATTTCTGGCAAAGCAAGCTGTGAATAATCTGCTATTCTAGCTTTTAAAAGGCATTGTTAGCTCCTAATAAGACTCATTAACTGAAACATGCTTTCATCCTTTCCTCACTTTTTTTTACACAATGCTGTAAACATCAACTTTATTACTGCTAAACTACTATGACAAGAGCTTTAAAAAAACTGATTTGTGCTGTCACAAGAAATTGAACTTGAGTAGGTGACCTTCAGTACAGAAAGAGGATGTCTCCTGTTAAGTGCCATGCACTCAGTGGTGGCACATTATGAATTAAAAGCAAATCATCACTGTATTTTATCTTCTACTCACCTAGAATGTCAAGAAATTTCACTTCAGGATTATGAATATATTCAGGAACAAGTTGCATCCAAGGTACCCACTTCTTTTGAGATTCATCAAAATGGAAGTCATACAAAGTTGGCAGCTGACCTGCAAACCATTAAGCAACTGCAAGTTTTTCAGGACACTGAAATATTTCCTAAGAAAACAATCTGATTGAGATGAAAATGAAGGGTAAGATTATAGATCAAATTGGGCAACACTTTGCTCTGTTTACAAGTCATTTAACCCATGAAGGCATCAACCAAAATTCCTCTACTCCAGCACATGGATCATATTATCACTTTTTAAGCACCTCCCACTGGCTTTCCTTTCAAATTTTGTTTTTCCTTTCTCTTTTTATCTCTTCAACTTGGCATAGAAGAGTACTGCTCTGGGAAGACAGACCATTAGCTGAGAGTCACCCAGCATGAGTATCTCTCCAAGGTTTTCACTGATAGCCCCTCAAGGAGCATATTTTGCAGCCAGGACAGCTAGCTGGAAGGAAAATAATGATCTGCCTTCATGGAAACTAACACTTTTCTACTATAATCAATGGGGTTAAATTGGATTAAATTATGACAAAGTCCTACCTGGCAGCTCCCCTGGCTTTGCCAGGACATTCTCACTCTGAACAATAGACATGCAGGAAATACGTTTAACGTTTTCATCAAATTTAATTCTCCCAGCATCAAGAAGAGAAGCACCCAGGGAGCAATACAAAGCTTCCAAGAATAAACACTCCAGAACATCAGGATTTTCAGGCCGTACCACTAGGACATTCAGCATCACAGTCAACTGCACGATCTGTTGGAAAAAGGACAAAGCTGTAAACAAAATTGCCATTTAGATGCATGAAAACTCTTAATATGTTTTCAGCTGACTGTTGGTCTTTTGTTCTTACAGGTGAACCTACTGCTATGTGTATTAAGTTCAGTAGAAGAGCATTGTTAGGAGCTGATTGGTTTGATGTCTCTTTCTGCTCATCAGTAGCAAAGTGACATTTCAGCACAGACTCTCCTCCTGTGCTTTCTTTGGGAAGGTTTTACTTTCTCCATCATTCCATTTTCTTTTTAGTTAAAAGTGTTCAATCTTTATTCTCCATCTCTTACCATATTTAAATCTGTTTGTGGAATAATGGTCTTCAGCTTTCGTTCCTGTTTGCCATCCACAATTCCCTCCACAATCATATCAATAAGTTCGGGCACATACTTTTCAAAGAGACGATTCAATTCCACTTTCTCTTGCTAAGGAACACAAAAATGACAATAATTCAGCACACAGAAGGCTGGAAAGACAAATTTTGACAACAGAACTTCTCATCAATACCTGGCTGACCAGGGATTGTTCCTGAAGGAATCACTTCTACCAAAGACAGGGTACAGTCACATAAAAAAATGTGATGCCATTGTATGGACTGGGTGTTCAGCAAGTGAAGATCAGCATTCACCAGGTGGTAGCAACTAAGCTGTCTTACTTCAGCTCCCTGTGGACTTGAGTTTTTAAACTAAATGTAAGAAACAAGGATCTAAGCAATCTCACTGTTAACTCTTGTCAGGAAAATCAGACTGCCTTTACACAGGTTTTTTAGAGCTGTCTACAGTTCAGTGTCAAATACAAATACTCTCTGAACAAGTGCAGAAACTCCCACCTCATCTTCTCTTCCTTTGACCCACTTCTGCCAGTAGGGCTCATATCTCAGATTTTTAGGATCTACAAAGACCATTCCACAGCGGGATACTGTGGCAGGAGATGCATACTGTAAGTCCCCAACCTATAAAATAATCACACAAGATGATGATACACAGTAACTGCTTATCAGGCTTTGAAGCCCCATCTGTATCCAACCCTTTCTGGGTAAATGGTACAGTCATTTCTTACCTCAAACAGCAACGCACAGTGTGCCTGGAGTCTAATCCGCTCCCCATTTGCCAGGGTCAATAACTTGTTGTCATCCATGACAGAATTCATGTTTTCAACCCAGAGAGCATCCACATCTCCATCAAAGAGAATGTACCTGTGTACAAGAGCCATGGGGCACCGACTGATCTCTGATTTTGTTAACGTATTTCTGAATTCAGAAGTGTCATCAATGATGTCAGTCCAGGTATTTTGAAGTCTACCATTCATTTTTTATAACTGCATGATTTCATTGAGACCAGAAACTCACAGGAGACAGAAAGACCCCTAGACACTTTCTATTTATTTAGCATTTGTTTTTTTTTAAATAGCACCATATCAATTTTTTTTTAATTGATGTAAACCCCAGGATCTCAAAACCACCACAATGATTTCTAGATGCCTACCTTCGCTCTTTCTTGTCAGTGGGTCTGTTGATATCCCGAAAAATGTTTGACAGGACTCCATCTGTCCAGTCTCGTGTGACAGGGTCAAGGATCCCATACAGCTCAGTCACACTTATAGCTTTAGGGTTCAGTACATAAAGCTTTGTCAATAATCCCAGCCTAAAGACACAGCGAGAAAAGCAATACTAAAATGTCACACTATCATCTAATGTTAACCCAAGCAAATACTCTGGGCAGCTGTTGATCCTGTCATGACTGGACAGGACTGAGTAATACAGACTGTGCCATTTTACAGCCTGGTTTACATTCTATACTCACTTGTTTTGGGCCCGGCACAAGGTTTTAATAACAACTGTCTTGCCACCTCCAGTAGGTCCAACCACCATTGTGGTGTGACGAGTTAACATTGTCTCATACATCTGAACTACTTTATCCACCTGAAAAATAAACGTGGATTCAGTAGACTACTGTCCTAACGCTTTGTGGACAAGATTAGCAGCTGGTCTATATCAGGTAAGCCTTCCTGGAGCTACTCCAGGGTGCAACAATGCACCTGCAGCCTCATGTTTACAACAAAACCTCAAGCAATTAACATTTTTTATACCTGGACTGGTAGAACAACATAACCCCGTTCTTCCAATGCTTGTTCTACAGCATCATTAAAGTTAGGGTAGCGGACTCGAGGGCAGTCCAGGCCAGGAAACAGGTCAGAGATTAGGCCAAGGAAGAGAGGCACATCTTCAAACACAAATTTAGGAAGATTCATATCTCGCAGAGCTCTCATTAGTACAACATCCTAGACAAAACATAGCAAAATCAACCTTTACCAAACAGTTAACTAATCAGCTAAAATGAGGTACTTCAAAACTTTAAATCTTTAAAAGCTATTGCCTGATTATTTCAGTACAGCTTTTAGAATGGCTTTTTGTCATCAGTTCCTAGTGGAAACAACAGAGGTTATTTTATGTGGATTAAGTATATCAATAACTAAGAATAATACACTGCCTTTTTCTACCATGTTAATCGAATGCCTAATGGCTGCAGTGTTCCACATCACAGCTTCCCTGAGCTGGAGCACTCACTGTTCAAAAATCAGTTTTTGCTAATCATCCAGAGAAATTCATCTGGCTATTTGCATCCTGGACTTAACAAGCAAGAAAATACCACCTTTTCCATAGATTTCCCCACTTTGACTGGAGTTCTAATGGTAGCGAGCACAACGGAACTCAGTAAGAACAAAGTGTTAAGACAAATACCACCAAATGTTCCTATTTCCAAAGCAGACAAACTACATCAGATGGGTAAACACATCCCCTTCCTAATGAAAAAGATGATAAGCCCAGGGTAACTAAGCAGCAAATCTACCTCACTGAGGTCTGCTGATCCTCTTTTCAATTCTCCAGCCATCACCAACACTGACTTAAGAGCCCGCAGTCCAAAATCATAGTGATGTTGTTTAGAAAGCTGCTCCCTTGCCAGGTTGTACAGCACTGTCATCTTTTTGGCAAGGACCTGTTTGAGATTTAATTTAAATGATCACGAGTGTGGACACTGCTACTGGCCATGCAAACATGGGTGGGTACATGGGTATGGGTAACAATGGAATTTTCTTACCTTTGCTGTAAGGAACCCTTCAGAAAACAGCATTATTTCACAGATCTGCTGAAGATCTGGTACAATAACAACCACAGGCCTGAACAGAGCTTTTACAGACTCGGGGAGCTCAGTCCGGCCAGCATAACCAGGATTCATTGTAATAAAAATGCCAATACGGCTATCAAGGGAAATCTCCTGTCCTTCAAACTAAAAGCATAAGAAAACATTAGAACAATGTGAATTACGAATCTAAAAAAATAATACCATTTGCTCAAAGAGAAAACCAGTAATACTGGGGCATCCACTTAGGACAAAGTGCTAAAATATTTAGCTTTAGGCAGTCATCCTGATAGAAACAGTGAAATGAATGTACCATCTGTAAGATATTTCACAAGCCTCAAACTTTCAGTTTGAAGTTTTTGAATTCCAGTAAGCATCAGTAAATAAAGCCTCAGTAAATAAAGCCTCACAATCCACATCAAGTTAAGTTACTCCTGTTTCTCATTACTACTAGACTATTACCCCATTAACTTGCTATTATCCTACTAAAATCACTTTTATCTCACTTCACAAAGGAAGAACCTCACAAAGGATTAGGCAATCAGCAAGGATTTAACATCTTTCAAACCAAAAGTACATACTCAGGAGCTTGAAAATGTTCAGCACAAACGCATTACAGAAGCAGCAGCCCTTTGATCTAATGATGGGGTCTAAACCTGAATCTTGGCCTGAAAACCAAGACCAGCCTTCACAATTACTCTTCTTTTTTAATGTTTACCTGAAATCTTTTCCACCCCTTCATTAAAGCATTTCGAATCGTCTGAATCTGAGAAGAAATAACTGAAAGCACAGAAGCATCAATGCGATTGAATTCATCAAAGCATCCCCATGCTCCGCACTGGGCAAGACCTGAGAAAATTTTACCCATTGCCTAAAAGGAACAACAAGAAAAACTTCTCAGCAGTGAACATATAAAAACAATCAGCATCAAAAAACTTTGGAATATGCTAAAATTCTTAATGCTGGATAAACTTCTGGATGTTTGTCTATCAATCCATCATAAGGTCTTGCAATAATTACTTGCCAAGTACAGATTGGCTATCATAAGCCTAAACACACACCATACAGTCACTGCTCCCCTGCTTGAAAGGGCCTGAAATTCCTTCAGGAATTTATTCAAAATTGACATTTTTTACTAAATTTAATTATCCAACAGCATGGTATCTCTAAGGGAGATACTTATGCAGAAGTTCAGAGTATGTCCTTATCCTGGGCACTGATAAAGAGCAGAAACTGGCATTTTATCAGAGAACACAGATCTTTAACTCTTACTTTGAAGTCCATGCCTTCTCCACAGTTTGTCACTATGCACAGCAAGCCCAGTGCTTTGGCAAGATCCTTGGTTGTTTCTGTCTTCCCTGTACCTGCTGGCCCTGCTGGTGCTCCTCCCAAATACATTGATAGAGCCTTTGAAGACAGAACAAAAAGCAAAGCAAAGCTTGGATTAGATTTATATTAGGTTGGTAACAAAACCACAAATGAACCCTTGGGTACAAAAAACCTTAAACTTTATCTGTGAATGCCTTCTACATTGTCTTTGCAGCAACGAGGTTAGAAGGATATCACTACTGGTTTCAAACATCTCAGCGTTCACACTGGCATCTGAGAGACAGCAGGAAGAGGCAATACAACAAAAATGTGACTGTCTAAGCGTAACAAGGGCTCGTTAGCAAAATGTCCTTGAGGGTGCACCTGTGTGAGCGTGAGGTAGATGCGGTCGGTGAGCGGGGTGATGACGAGCCGCCCGTTGAGCCCCATGTACTCGTAGCCGTAGGAGAAGGTGCCGGTGCACTGCCGCACCGTCAGCTCGTCCGGCTCGCGCTCCCAGTAAAACCGCAGCTGGCTCTCCCACTCGAACTCCTGAGCCTGTAGAATGCTGCAGCACAGAGCTCACGTGAGCCAGAAGGATGGGCAATGCAACTTACACGTTTGGTATGCGCTCAGAAGTTGGAGGTGGCGTTTACCTGTCTCTGACAAATATATCGATGATGTCTCTGGCGTGCACATCGATGATGAGAACAGTGTTGTATTTTTTCCTGTCATTTTTGCTCAAGGGCATTGTAATGCGGGAAACAAGGTCATCGATTTGTTTGTGCATCTTTTTAGCATAAAGTTTCATGGCCTGCTTTTCTCCATTTTTCACTTTTCGAAAGACATCCTCTACCTCCCAAGTCCACCACACTTGATTAGCAGCAAGCACCATCATGCCTTGGAAGAGCAACATCCAATCAACTCTATGGAAAACACATACAGTGAGGGAGGCTGAGTTACTGTTTATTTTAAGTAACTGATCAGGAAAGAAAAAAAACCACAACAACAAAAAAGAAGTTCCTCCTGTTCCTGCAACAGCTACAACACAAGCCAAAATTTTCAGAGATATACAGAATTCTATTGAAGTATGCTGTGGGATTTCAAAAGCCTAGGAAATATTCTGACAGAAAAGCTGCCTGTTCCACGTATAAAATTGCCAAGTGGAATTCATCATGAGAAAAACATACTGAACACATGACACCAAAAATAAAACGCAAGATTTAAAAAAATAGATATGAGAGATTATACATTCTTCACGGTTAGTTAAAACAGTGCATGTGAATGTATTCATATCCCTCCACATAGAGAAATACGGACTAAATTGTGTAGGAATTTAAAAATGATGCCTTAACTTTTCTATATCACTACAGGCTCATAACGTATCAGGTTATCTGTGTTACCCTTGACACTGATTGCTTCACCTGCTTCTGTCTTCACAATATCGAAAAATGGCTTCCTTGGTGAGGCGTCTGTTGCTCCGTCTCATTTCCTCCAGCACTGCCGTCATCCAATTCTCCACTCTGCCCACGGCAGGAACAACCTGCCGGAACTCCATCACCTCCCCCTCAGCCGAGATCATGGCTGCAGCAATCTTCTCATCATTGTCACCGTCCTGGAACCTCAGCGAGGCAACATTATCAAACATCTGAAATGCACCAACAAAGAAATTCACAGGCATTTTAGAAACAAAGCCTCCAAGATGTAAGTGTGTGCAGCCCCCAGCTCTTCTCCAAAGAAATGGATCTGACTCCTAAGTAATCAAACACAAATGCTGATATATAGCCCAGCAGCATCAAGCAAATAATCAGGGCCAAATGATATTGATTTTTTTTTCCTAGAAGATAAAGATCTAGGAGGAGATACAACCTATGAGGAAAGATCTTTAACAATAGATCATTCTGGTGTATCTTGAATGTTCCTCTACCATAACTGCTACCAACCAGTGTGAGAGCCAGGACAGACTGCGCATCAGATTTGATCTGGTTATTCAGAAGCTTCTTCAAGACGCTGCCAGGATGCTCTTTGTATGCAAAAAACATTCATGCATCCTTATGAGCACGTACAGTACAGTCTGTTAAACTTTTTAAAGCACCTAAAAGCACAAGGCGCTGTGGAAAGCCAGACATTGTACCTTTATCATGTGTTCCTGGACACAGAGTGCATTGCTGCTGCCAAGGATACTGAGCAACTCGTCATCAGATATAAAGAAAAATCTTGGGAAAGCATTTCGCTTGGAATCCAAATAATCATTCAAGCTTTTCTGGCATTTCTCCAGCACATCGTTTATCTGACGGAAGTCTGACAGACGATTTGGGGCTTCACAGCAATTTTTTATTGTCGGGTCTTTTACACTTTCATCCATTATCTATACAGGGAGAAAAGGAAGTTTAGAAAATGTTGAACAGCATAGGTTATATTAAATTATATTTAATTAATGACAAAGCATGCAAACAGCACAAGCAGTACAGGTCCTTATAGAAGTGAATCAATGGTTTTTTAAATGGTTTTGAAGTGGTTTTGTGGTGCTGCAGTGCTGTATGAAAACACAAAGGTAGTATGTTTATGGAGATATAACTGTAAAAGCAAGTGTAAGCCAGACAAGCCCATATCCCCAGGCAGGCCAGTTTAAGCACACACTTGGCTTTGCTCCTGTACACAATGGTACTTAAGGAGTGATCAAACATCATATTTCAAAATCACAGTGCTCTCTCAATTTTGCAGATGGGAAACAGAAAAGAAAGCCATATTCCTACCAGGAATATGTGTTCACTATGGGAGCAGTGGCATGAACCAGGAAAGCCTTTTTAGCATATCCATAGGTCCTCAATCAAGAGGAACACATGTAAGCTTCTTATTATCAAGGTAAAGGTAGAAAGATGTAAACAATGAAAGGAAAAGGAGATTCTGCCTACCCCATGCTGCCAGCCAAGGATCTCACCTCTGCCCATCTTAGCTAAATCAGGAGAAGTCTTCTGGTTATGACAGATGTGAAGTAAAACACAAAATTCCTGGGTTCCCCAGTCTCATATTCAATGAATTATAGCACATCATTCTCAGTATTACACATGTCACAGAAGACTATAAGTAACTATGGAACTGGAAGCAAAATGCACTAAATGATTATGCTGATCACAAGTCAGTCACTTGCCTCTTTAAACTTTTCGTCTACACGATCAAATATTTTGACTTCCTCTGGAAGCTGTGATCTGATATCTCCACCAACAAAGATGCTCTCCAGGTACATCCATTTCCTCTGAACTGTTACCCAGATCTAAGAATCAAATGTTACCATCAGAGGAAACAGAAGCACAATGGAAAATCTGGATTATAAATAACAAACATTAATTATTTAGTCCAACACTTTCCTCCTACCTCAGTTACTTCACCAATCAATGACAGAGTTCTTTCCCATTTTTGAGCAGTTGAAAGGAAAGGACCCACAAATCGACTAGCCAAAATACTCTGAAGATTGACGTTGTTGTCATCAAGAATCTCTAAAATTTCCTCTACAGATCCCAGAATAAAGCCTCGTGTCTCAGTGCCTTTGGTGTACACTTGTATAGGGAATTTCATATTTTCCCATGTTTCTATTATTTCCTTCATTCCCTGCACGTGAACAATAAAAAGATGCATATGTCAGTCTTCAAAAACTGGAGAACTATAATCTTAGCAAAAAGAGAAACAACTAATCCAGCAAAATTTTTGCACAGATTTTCTAACTCTGGTTTATAAAGAAGGGTCTATTTCAAAGCATGATAGCAAGGAAATGGATCCTTCTTCAGATCCATTTTCATAGGACAAACTTTCTTGCTGTAATCATAGGAATCCAATATGCTGCTGCCAAAGAAAATCCTGTGAGTATTCTGTACCAGCAGGAGTTCATTAACAGAGCTATAGATCGTAGCTGCCATGAGCTACATCATGGCAGCTCTCTGAAGATGGCCAAACTTGCAGTCATGCCAATTTAAATCTCAAATAAAGCTGATTCTTGTCATCCTTGTCTTTTTAGTTTTATTATGATCTTTATAATTCAATGCATTACCTTCTCAATGCTAAGTTCCTTAACAGCAGTTCCAACTATTTCACTGATAACATTGGTGTGTCTGTGAAGTTCCATAGCAAACATATTTTCCAAAGTGAATGTTTCTGTTTTCATTTCAAACCTGGTTCCTGTTTTCTCCATAAGGTCTTGCCAATGCCTGTTTTAAATTGACACATCAATTTAACACCATGATACAGTAAAAAACAAAAGCAACTGTAACATATAATAATAACTCATGTTTAGCACTCTGCTGTTTAAACAAGAGCTACAGTTTGAATACATAAAGCATGCCAGTCACTGCAGCCACCTTTCATGCTATTACACAAGCTCATCAGGCAGAAATACAGTTCCAAGCTCCAGGACATGGCATGACCCCAGTAACGGAAACTGAAAGTTCTAACAAAACATATCAAATGCTTCTATATATAGTGGACGTAAATAAATCAAAACAAACCTCTCTCTTAAAGCTTCATTTTTCAAATCAAGCAACAAAGGAATGGAGTCTCGAAATGCCTTCATTTTTTTTTCCAGTTGGACACCTACTGGCATACTGCGCACCGGTCTGGGCAGCTTCCGAAGGGCTTTCAGAAATCCTTCGATTCCCTCCTGAAGAACCTTGACATTGAGGTTTATCCAGAGTGTCTGAGACCATTCCTCTTTAGCTGCCTGGAAATGAGGACATTAAGAAGGAAAAAAAAAAAATCATATTCCTTTTAGTTTTGACTCCCAAAATGTAATTGTACTAACATTTGACAAACATAGGGAGAGACAAGTTCATGTCCAAGACTGATTCACAGCCAAACACAATCAGTTGTATAAGAAATAGTAAAAAAGGAATATGAAGAACAGGACCACACTTTACAGGGCATTTAAATTTTGGAAAAATAAAACTTCTTAAAAAGTAGTTAAAGCCTTAGATGCCCACTGTCACCTGTACGCATCCTATATCCAAAAGTAGTCTCACTGAACTGATGCGGAACCGTGTGCAGTAAAATGCCATCCAACAATTATCAGAGCCTGGGAGAAGTCTGCTCCTGTCTGATAAGAGGATGTGTTTAGTCCACCATGGAGACACTGATAGTGCTGTACTAATACTATTAAAATCATTTCACGGTGATAACCAATTACAGGGCATAGCTTATTTCCTGCAAAGGCTCCAAACAGAGTTGACAGTAACCAGGGGGTTCCTTCTTCTTCTGTCCCCCACCTTTGTGCATGAACACACGTGTGTCCCTGCAGATTTGGTGTGATACTCACTTTTTGTTGTGCATAAATGTCATAGACCTGCTTCAGAGCTTTTGCATCTTTCTGCGCTTTTATTAAGTTTGGGTACGTTGTTCCTGGCAAGTCTAAAAGTTTCTCAGCACTGCCCAGTTCCCGCTGCCTTTTTTCCAGTCTCTCTAATTCTTTTTCAAATATAGCCATGAGTTCTAGTCCTGGGAAAGGAGAGGAATTTTTCCAGATAAATAATCCCAGGGTTCATGGGAAATAAATAAAATAGAATTTGCATATAGTCTGTAGATGTTCTAGTACTAAAAATGTTCACACTCCTGGCTGATGAGTTTGTATGTTAACAAGGAAAGCACAATTTTCTTGTCTGACATAAAATACGAATTGTCAGAAGACTAATATTTTCAAAACATCACTTCACACACATTAATCATTTTACCTTTATCAAGATCATCCCCAACAACACCAGGCCCCTCAGTCAGGAGTTTCTGGAAAAAATCCTCTGTCTCTTTGCTGAAGTCCTCAACTTGTTGCTTTGTCACCTAAAGAGAACAGCATTTAAATAGTTGTCCTTTCCATTTCTAATTGTTTTCAATACTAATTACAAATATTACCCTTGTGAATGTTTCTTTTACACCTCCTTTACAATCTAGGTTGCGATTGACTTCTGCTGCTTCCATTAAGAGAGTCTCCCACGCTTCCCTAAGATTGTCAGACTTCTCTTGCTCTTCTTCAGCTACCTAAAACAAAACAAGCAGCACCTCTCACAAGACATAAGTAGACACCCACTTTCACAAGAAAGTGAGGAATACGTGCTCACATTATAAATTTGCAAAACACAAAACCAATACTGAGGTGACCTCAATCAGATTTAAACACATGCCATATGTCCATTTTAAAGTGGACATACTGATTTGAGAAGGGAGTCTGGACTACACAGTCTCCAGACATCCCTTCAAACCTCAACAACACTGTAGTTGTTGTAGGTGTAGTTCTGTATCTAAGCTTAAAAGGAAAACATTTATTCATTAACATGAGAGGCATTTGTGCCCTTAGAGCAGATCAGAAAGGTTTGGTGAGACACGCACTTACTGGAATATTGTACAATGCAAGAGTTCTGTATCTCTCCCCAACGTCCAAATATCTCAGTTCCACCTCGAGGGACACGCTTTTGATCACTGCAAATGCGCTAAGGATAACTCTGAGATCATCCAGGGTTTCGGGAGGTCTATTCACATCCTCTGATAATCTCTGTAAAAAGTAAAGATCATTTCCAGAATCAACACTGACAAAGCAATTGTCAGAATTATAATAATGAGTCAAACACAAAACACAAGCAAATAACACCCCAGATCATTTTTAGTCTATGTGAAAAACAAAAAACGAAACTGAGAACACTTACCTGAATCTCATCTCGAAGCTTGAAGAGCTCCTTTCTTGCTAACTCATTAAGCAATTTCCCAAGCAACATCACCCAGCTTTTAGCATTCTCCTGCACTGCAGAGGCTAAAGGAGCCAGCTGAAGCCTGATAAACTGTTCATCTTTAATCAAGGTCCGTTGAGTCACTTCCTGAGCTACCTTCCTATAGAACTGCAAGTGCTCATCAAAGACAACACAAGCAGGTTTTTCTGCAGCTAAACGGTCCAGGACTGCGCCTTTGTCTGATTTCCACACCAGGTCATACCTCTTCCATTGGTTCAAACACTTGTTGAGAGAAGCCAGGAGTTTATGGACATTCCCAGTGATGAGAACAGTCTGTTCTGTTATCAGAGGGCTCTGGGAGACATCACTGTAAAAGCTGAAAGTGACAACTTCATCCGCCTTGACGTGCTGAGGAGGGCATTCAATACACGTACCATGCATCCATCGTACGAAATGCTAGAGTTTTAAAGACACAGTTGGAAAACAGTTACCTTGTTGAGTCATTTTAGTTAAATCATTCACAGAATCATCTGCTTGTAAAATTAGGACAGTATGTAAAATTAGAACAATGTTCTGGATATTTTGATTTCAAGATAAAGAATCTCCCCTTTGATATTTATGCTTACCCAAACATAAAACAAGATTAGTTGATCATAATCACAAGCAAACTCTGGCACCAAAAATAAATCTTTATCAAAAATCACCTTAGCGACCTCAACACAGTCTTGGATAGCTTGCACAGTCATTTTTTCAATCTCACTGGCATTAGGTTGCAGGGTTACCTCAGGAACAGATACAACAGCTTCTATTTGTAACAGCGGCACATTTGCAAGAACAGTTGCATTAAAAGCCCGCAAATTCCTGAGAAAGAAAAAAAATAGTGAAAAAAAAAAAGATAGACATAATCAGGTGCTGCCCCTGGGGAAATGCCCAAAAGAGGCTGCAATTTTCAGGTGTGTGCTTAGATCTGTAACCTGAGTTATCACTGATTTCAGCTGGAAACACTGATGTGCCTGGGAACAAAGCTGTCCCGCTAAACTGATTTAATGCAAAAGTGGGACTTGCTAAAAGAAGCTGTTGGAAGGAACAAATGGAGATATTTTGGTGCAAAAGGATCCTGAGACTATGGTCAACTCCACTGCAAGAGCCCAGACAAAAAAGCACAGCAAAATCAGTTGAGCATGGATGAAATTACAAAACATGGATCATGGGAAGAAGAGATGGATGGGAAGCTTAGACAGATACTACAGTAGAGCTGCGATGCTCGATTGCAATAATACCTTGCTTGTAATAGAAGCCTTCATAATATCTTGCTACAGGATTGGCCTCAGCCAGTGCAGAACAAGTAAAACCTTTGTTCTTGGACTCTTGTCCCCTGCAGTACAGGGAGGCACCTCACACCCAGACACCAAGTCTCAAAATCATGCTCTTTAGGAAAACAAAACCTTGATTTTAGAGATAAACCAGGGAAGTGCAACTACATACATTGCAGAAAATGTGCCTTATTTCTCTCTTCTGCCAACAACATGCCAAAATACATTTTCTCAGAATTTGGCTTTCTTCTGTACCTTGTTATCAGTTCTCCATTCTTCACAGGAAAAAAATCAGTAGAAATACAAATCTGCCACAAACTCTAAGTCACTGATGGGTTCAAACAGAATGTCAGTACACATACTCATCAACAGATCCAGGAGAACCTGAAGATGACTGGAAACCCATTAAAGCAAATAATTGACTTACTTCACAATTAACTGTGTCAACACCTGATAAATCCTATGTTCCCAGTATGCATAATAGGAAGCTAATTTTGGAGATTTGCCACTGTTTGTATTGGCAACTCGTCCTTCCACTTCTATTAGCAGTTGTGGAATTGCAGAATACTTTCTAACCATGTGTTCCACATCTTTTACTTGTTCACACTTAACACAGTCAAAAAATTCTTTTGCTCCTGCAACAGATACAAAAAACCAGCATTATTAACTGCAAAAGATCTAACAGTTTTATAACTGCAATATTTACCTGGACTTTATTTGTGAACATGAAACTGATCTCACATGATAAAAAATATCTTCACAAAAATATCTTCACTTATTAATGAATTAATATTTCAGCCCTCTGAAATATGGATTTTATGTGGATTCAATTATTTAATAGCAACCTTTTTACAACTACGAAGTGTTGAAAGAAATTTGATCCATCAGCCACTCAAGTGACAGAGAGATCTGGCAGACAACCAGCTCACTGCCATTTCCATCTGAGGAAACCAGTTCCATCCTCTGTTATGCCCTGAATTACTACTATAACCAGTTTTGGTAACAATTAAAAGGGTTGATCTTAGCAACTAAAACCACAAAGTAGCAGATAAAGAAAAATAAAACACCACAGAGCTTGGAAATGAAAATATAAAGACTTACCGGGAAGTTTGTCACCATTTTTTGAACGTGGAAACTTAAAGAGATTTGTTGATTCTATGGACCGAAGTTTGCTGCTTATGTCTTCAGAAATATTATGAATCTGTTGGACAAGGAACTCAAGTTTCCCAATGGTTTGCGTACACTGGACAATAAATTCACCAATACCTTGAAATAAATCACAATCATTTGGGTTTTTTCTCTTTTAACAAGTATTTCACCAATGCATCAAAATTGCCACAACTGGACGTGTTTTATCTCTAAGAAGGAACCGAGGTCCTGCAGAATCATAGATTACATGTTTTCTCAACTAATCCTTCATCTTGCTCCCTTACAGCTCTTATTAAAAGGTTTCTAACCATCTCCAGTTTTCAAATGTAATAAAAACATAAGAAATACTGTTCTGGATCAGAGTTTGTCTCACCTGCTATTCTGCCCCTGTGGCAATAGGATGTATCATATGTTCTGCAATCATAAAAAGTAGACTGCAGAACTGAGGAGATTTTTTTAACTAAAAATAAATGTCTAAGGCCATTTTAAAATAGTATCTCCATTACCTACAGACTTCCATGTGAGTCTTTTGTGTCCTGCTTTCAATATTCTCCAGAGTTCTTGGACGTAGTCATCAAGAAGTTTGGTTTCTGCTTCATTCATCATCTCCATTAATTTGTGATAGCGATCCAGCATGGCTTTCAATTTACTTGTGTACCTAAGGAATGTAAGAAACACAAAACAACAAAACACAAAAATTATTATTTTCTTGAAAAACAGCCCTGAACTCCACCACAGAGCAGAGAACTTACATCATTCTATTCAGACTTCCATATAAAGCAAAATTTGCAGAACTAACCAGTGAATATGCACTGATTATAATTCATTTCCCACTGAAAACAGAAGAAAAATTTCATATGCCTCCAAAAGTAGTTGGACAAACCCCTCCTGCCTCAACTCAGAAAGTTATGGAGACAGCCCCAGTTTGAATTACATAAGTGAACTTAACAGGTAAACTTTAAAATCCAGTTAGGGACTTACTGGCACATCTGTGTGCTAAATGTCTGTGATAATTTGGACACTACTGACTTATTCAAGGCTGTACAGGAAGAAAGCAATAGTGAGTTTATATGGGCTGAAATCTAAATGGCAGTAACAATTCATTACAAATTATTTTCTTTGTTTTCGCTCAGATTTGGACGAGTTGTTAATTTGTATAACAGTCGTTATTTGTATAACAGTCCTACAGCATAAAGGATGAAAAGAGTGCCAGAGAAAAGCTTATCAGTGCAACATGACCATTAGTAATTGTATCCTTAAAAAAAAAGTCACTAAGGGCTCTCATATTTCCAAAATTTGATGACTCAGGCCCCTTTCCAGTTTGGAGTGAAATCACTTGAAATGCTGCCATAAGCCTGTATGTGAGAAGATATTCTGTTACAGCCGTACCTAAGGTATTTGTCTTCCTGTAATGCCACATATCTTGCCATTTCTGGGACTGGAAGCCCGAGCTGTTCCATGTACTTTGTTTCAATGATAATCTCTTGGATTTCAGGAGAGAAATTCAGAGTGAAGCAGATGCTTTTCTTGGTGGTGACGGGCTCCTCTGTTGCAGAGCTCTACAACACAAGAAAGAGAAGCAGAAAGGAGAGGAGCACCAAACTGTTACATTACAAGGTAAAGGTGAGCTTTTGGAGATACTTGATACAGCAGCAGGTGAAAATCAGAATGACTGACATTCAGAGCTTGTGGAAATGCCTTTAAAATTTGATAGCAGGGTCAGCATTCTAGGATCAGAAATTACGCAGAATTCCCTTTTCAGCTGTTGATCACAAGAAACAAACCAAATCATTTCTGATTACACACCGCTGCAACCAGTTACAACAGAAATCCCAGTGGAAATTCGGAGTCAGACAAAAGTTTAGTAGGAACAAGATTCTGTAAGATCTCTGCTGGAAATCTGCCTCTATCTAACTTCAGTATTGTAGCAATATCCCAAAAATGTTGTACCAAAACTTAAAAATTAACAGGAGCTACAGCACAGAACACACATGGAAACAACATTCAACAATTTGCCAAGTGGTTCAGGAACTATGTCTTATAAAGGACCACAAGCCATTCTGAGCTCAGAACTTTTTCTAAATCTGTGTTTAAAATATTACTTTCAGAAAATTCTTGCTGACCATCATGTAGGTTTCAGTTCTTCCCCTCAGAGAAGCCTGGTACACAATCATCTCACCTGCTCAGAAGTCTCTGGATTAACATTTGTTGCAGCCCCATCAGTGACAACAGTCAGTAGAGTATCTTTCAGTAACAATGGAAGTATGTGTTCTGTCCTCTCTCTCCACTGACGGTATTTTTGGTCTTCATACTCTTTCAGTTTCTTGGCCACTTGGAGATATATTTGTTTCACCTAGAAAGGACAACTCTGTATAATCCATTTTAAAGACCATGAGAAATTTTCAACTAACCTGTCCTAATATGGTGTCTCAATATGGTTTCTGGTTTTTATTAGATAAGAGAACAAGTAATGCCTTGTAATTAATGCAGGTACTGGAGAATTGGGGCTCTTGAATTCTGTAACTGATTCCCTCACTGTCTCCCTGGGAAACAGCGGGAAGGTTCCAATCCAGTTTTCACATCTAACATGGTTTGCTGTGTGCAAAGACTTGGGACCTCCCCTCACATTAGAGCACTTTGACATTGTTAGAAGTGTATAAAAAAAAGTATTTCTGCCTTTATCAAGTACCAAAAGAACCAACATACTTCCTTTCCACGTTCAGTAGCAAGCATCTCCTCTACTTCTTGGAATCGAATAATGGTGTGCTGGATCCTATGGAAAAGGGATCGGGACCAGGATATTGCCCCAGCCACCGGAGGATGGTTCTTGTACAGAGGTGGATCCTTGAAGTTCTGAACAAATATTTGCTTAACAATTTCGACCTAGAAGAGAATAAAATATTGCCAAGAATCATTTTCCCGTGCTTGTCTGTGATCACTGTCTGAGACACAGCACAAGCTCTGAAGCTAATTCCAGCAGCAGGATAAAAAAAATTCTTTTGTCTACCTTTCTCTATCTTGTCGCCATTATGGTAGCATTTTCTGTAAGATTACATTTTATTGTTAAGTTCAATGTTCTTTGAAGTATCAAGGAAAAAGCTGACACGAAAAGCTTTCTGACATACAGGCTTCTTCTGTGTGTCAGAATTATTTCTGCCTTCCAAAGTTGATGTCTGACAACTTTTGGTCATACCATGAACCTGTCCTTGACAAGAAAGCTGTAGGGTATAAAAGATCCATTTTCTCAGGAGGGTCTCCTGTTGAGCTGCTGCTTACAAGGTGCAGGAATAGCCACAAGCCTTGTTGCATTCAGAGCACCTTCCAGTTCCCACACAGTATCTCACATATACAGATGTGTACAACCATTTCAGCAAATTAACCAGACCATTCCTCCAATTGGCTCCAAAAAAGAAGAGAGCAATTATCATGTTTATTTATAAAAGTTTTCAGTCCTTTAGATAGTAAATGACACCACACGGGTATTTAGACATATACAGATTTAAGATTTTCATTAGGTAAAGAACTTCATGTACTAGATTAAAAATACCTAAACTGAATACCTCTTTACAATATTGTTCCAAAACAACACTGAATTTCTTCATGAGCTGTTTATTAATAGTTTCACGAATCCGGATTTGTTTGTACTTTAACAGCATGTCAAAAGCAGTTTCTGCTGATCGAAGGTTCTTAAAAGATTCATCAATAAATCTTTTCATTTTTTCTTCAATATCCTAAACAAAGGAAGAAAGCAAAGAAACCCTGTCACTTAGAAATTCATCCTGCAAAACCATGAAAGGGTGGCAAAATTAAAATGCTTTTTAATAATAGTAGTCAAGCTTATTTTTACTCTTTTTTGGGAATCACAGTATATGGTACTTACCATTACGTCTTCTCTAAATTCTTCCATAACTAATGCCCACTCATGTGCACTTTCCATGTTAAAAGGGTCAAATGTCAGGTCTTCCATAGGACTAACTATTATATTTACTTCTCTCCGGAGTTTATCAATAGCCTTTGGATTTTCTGTCACAGTTGTCAGTTCAGGAATAAATATATTGCAAAGCTCTTCAGTGACCTATTAATTCAGATGATCATACCATAAAGCTTTCTTTTTAATATTTTTTCTGCCACTTAACACATTATTGTTAAATTTTTCCTTTAAAAAATATCAACCACTCAGAGAATAATCAGTTTGTGCTGTGACTTAAATTTCAAATATTTTAATACAAGACACTGGAAAAACCACAGCAGCAATCTACAGGCTCAGCACTTCAGCTGTTATAACAGATAATATTCAGTTATTAGTCCTTTTCACTCCACTTTTCACACAGTTTGTACACACATGTTATTGATGGACCATATTGCTAATTACCCTGACTTAAATTAGCCTAAGCACAGCATCTCTCCATTCATATGTTACTCTGCAGTTATTACACAGATTCACAGACGGCCAAAATTTATATTATAGTATACGTAAATGGTATTTTATCTAACTCAGCTCATTAAGCTGGCAACCCATGAAAATCACAAATGTATGAAACAGTTGCTGCAAGTCTCTGTGTTCATACCATGAGCACAGTAGCACCTTTCCTCAGCCAGAGGAGTTATTCCATCTCCAGCGTTAAACACACTTTTGTTGGAATCAAAGGCACTGCTCAGGTCTCAAGCACAAAGCTAAAAGCTGTTAACAAGTCAACATCTACGACACAAAAGACTCTCCTCTACAGAAGAAGACAATCTCTTTATTTACTGTCTATATTACTACCTGAAAAATATCATGCAGCTCTTGACATATTGAGGCCATATAATCAGTTTTTTCAAATAAACGTTTCACATCAAATTTCCAGTATCGCTCACTTCCCGATTCTTCAACTTGGATACAAGTAGTAAAATAACATTTCTTCCATTGTTCAAGAGTGGTTTTGGCTTCTGTTACTCTCATTTTTGCAGCAGCTATATCTTCTCTATCAATCAAATCAACACAATTAAGATATTATAGATAGAAATACTATAGATAAAAAAATCGTATCTCAACTGGAATAATATACCCTGGTTTAGTCACTTCTAATTATACAAGATCTAAGCAAAAATTATAAGTTATTTTCAGTGTGATTTTGAGAGGAGATATCATTTCAGGACCAATTTTGATTATATTTACGCCACTTTTTTACCACAATAAAAAGTGGTAAAAATTTGTTTTACTGTTTTATGTCCTTTCAAGACAAAAGAGGACAAGCACCTATTTCTTCAAGGCTGATTTAGTAATTCATGAAAATTTAATTGACTTTTAATTGACCTTCTAATACAACTTCAGACAGCTGAAAAATGCCGACACACCTATCCAGTATTATCTAACTGTGTGAGACAAGCAAAGCTTTTAATAAATACAGCCCAGTTAAACAGGAATCCAGCACTTACCTAAAGAGCGTTTGCAGATCCACAACTTTGCGCACCCTCGCGGAAATCTCCCATGAAATTCGTTCCAGGAGGGGCACCATGCGCTCATCCTTGTTGTAGTGCCGTGACATGATCCACACCATTCTCAGGGCATTCAGCAGGGAAGGGATTGTATGGGAGATAACATCAGCCCCAGTGCCAGTTGATAAATTCTATGAAATGCACATTGTGGATAAGATGTCATGGAAACATACAAAACTAATATTCAATAAACGAATATTTATTCTGTAGATGCCTCAGGTTAAGATAGTCTTTGACATTATTAAATAAATAACCCGGACAAGGAGACATCCTGGTGCCTAAATAACACATGTGGTTAAAGATGTGCAAATCCGCATCTTTTGCTCCAAATGATTTTAGGTCCTGGTTTTATATTTTGGGTCAATTCTTTGTTTGGATGATCTTTAATAAAATTTAAACTTTGGAACATCAGCTGTAATTTGTGGTAGAAACGACCTAAAAAAATGGAGCAGAGAAATCTTTGTTTTCCACAGTTCAGTTATGCCATCAAATTCTCCCAAGGTTGGACTACAAAGCAGGCGCTCACAGCTCTGGGCTTTCAAACATTAGAACCACTGTACCCAAACAAAATAAGAAACTCTTTTTTAAAAATAAATATAATATGCTAATCTAGAGTATATATTTACTGCTGACAAAAAGGGAAAAAATAAACAAGAGTGATTATATCAACAGAGAAACCCAAACTCAGGTAACAACGGTTCAAACTTCCACCAAATTTTCTCAAGGACAGGTACCTTCAAATGGCGTTCGAGAGTTGAGAGAAACTTAACATTATCTTGAGCTTCCATGTGATGTTTTTTGAGGTCACTTAAGACTATCTGTAAATCTCCAGTAAACTCAGATTCAGCTTCCTGTAATATTTCCAAGACTTTCTGCACCTCTGGAAACTTTATCTGCCCAGTAAGAGCACTTAAAGTAGCATTTTTTTCACGCCAGAGGTCAATCTCTGCAAGTGGACCATTACCCTACAAGTAATGTGGAATCAAATAAAAAAATCTAAATTACCAGTATGAAAGAGTGAAAATTTATAGCCAGGATTATATTTGTTCCTTCTTTTCAATACACTTTCTGCTGAGAGAAATTTGATATGACTCAACTATCCAAAAAACCAGACAGAAGAAGATCTTTGAAATAAAGAGTTTTACACACACTGAAGGGAACTGCTCCAGGGGAGTATATCCCTGAGCTTATGGCTTTTGCACAGGTGGCTTTACAGGCATAAAATCCTTCAGTATGTGTAATGGTATTAGTTATATATGTGTTTAAAAAATCAAAAACTGAAAATAAGAATTTTTTCTTTTGTTTGAGATCACTTTTTTGCAAAAAAAGCAAAAATAAATTTTTCTATTTAAAAAAAGTACTCATTGCAGCTTTTAGTACTTCATGGCTCTTTAGAAGAGTGCAGATAATAAAAGTCCCTTAGTTTTCCAGAGTTATCCTGTGTGGGTAGGATCTGCAGTGACTTACTTCATATTTTATTTATATTCTACTTCCCAGAGCCACACAGTTCCTCACTACTGTTGTTCTACTTTTCAAGAATTAGTAAATGGCTTTCCAACAATCAAAGATGAAAAGGAATTAAAAATTAACACAGTTCTTGTGGGGAAATGAAGCAAAGTCTCCAGGAATAAAAGCATCTTGGTGTTACAGGCAACATTACCTGTGGAACCTTTTCCAGTTGTTCCACCAGAATTCTGGATATTAATTTCTGCCAGGTCACTGCACAGCTTTGCAGAGAACAAACCACTTCTTGAACTGTGGCAAGAACAGTCACTTCTCCATCTAGATTTATAGTTGGCATCTCCAGTTTAAGATCTCCTGTTGGAAGAAAATGCACACAGAATGAACTCTCTCGTTCTGGCTGCATTGGTAACACGGCACCACTGGAATGGCTTTTGCCTTCCCTCTTGTTGGCTACCTGAGCAGGTCACACAGCACCTGCTCTGCCTTTCCGAAAATAGGGCAAAATAGATTCAGTTTTTTGACAGTTAACACAGTGCAAACAAATACATATTCCTAGAATACAGGAAAACTCTCAGCTTTCAAGTCTTAACCCACTCCCTAACTATTAAAATTAGGAACAGGTTTTTACTGAAGATTATCAATCTGCCTATTGTATGCCACTACACTGTCCTTCATGGCATGACAGCAGTCCCTGGCAGGGAAGAGACATTAAACAACAGGTGAGAGTCTGGTCTGACCTACACATTCTATACCCTGCTATGGCCTGAGTCCCCTGAAGCAATATGTCTACCCTCTCTCCTATTCCTACTCCAAACTGTTTGAAAGACTTATCACTGATTTCATCCATTTCTCCATGCTGCCTGCTATGCTTCAGGGTGAGAAAAGCATCACTGAGTATCAACAAAGAGCAGCTTTACTCAAATCTAGAGCTTCCCCAGAAACTGTACTTCTTATTCTACATAAAGCCACTCTCAGGTGAACCGTGTTCTACTGCCATGTGCTCTAATCACCACAGTGCTGGCAGAGGCAGAACATTCACTTCACCTGGTATAGTCAGCTGAGTCTCATTCCTCATTAGAGCATTAGAGTCTTCCACAGACTGTCCCTCCTTTTCTTCAGATTCAGTCTCGGATAAATTCCTTTCTTCAGAATCTGTGTTTTCACTGTCTGAGTCAAAGGAAGTTTTTGCAGTCTGCTGCTGACCATAGGAGACAACAGGTGTCACAGATTAGATGGTTCATGTTAAAAAATAAGTCAACTTACTAGCAATCCACTTAACCATTAAATATTGTTCTAAAATTTAATTTAAGTGTGTCTCCTTCCATTTCGCCTCCTTAGCATCATTCTCTCTGCCTCAAGTTCTGCAGGGGAATAGCTCCAGCATGCCTTTATGAAAGTCTGTGAGCACAGAATTAAAGGTACCTGGTATCACAGTCTTAAATGATTCTCACACAGAGAAAAAAAATGGGGAAACAAAATATCAAATAAGAGTTAACAAAAAAACTTCATTTTGGCATACAAGGGTCACTTATTAAATACTAATATTTCTTATATATAGTCCATATGCTCAGCAGCATATTAAATAGGCAAATCACTCCTGGAAACATTGAAGACTCCATATATAAAAGCTGTCACACGTTTACCTGTGAGATGGCATTCTTTAGCATCAAGAGAGTATCATCAGTCAGCATACCAGACTTTATCACTTGAGGAAGAATCTCATTAGCTTCAGTCAGGTCATTAGGTACAGCAACTCTTTCTAAACAGTATGCAAACAATTAGTATAAATCTAATTAATTGATACAGAAAGTATAAAGCATAAAATGTTTTTCATAATAAGTTACAATTCCAATAAAACATTTCTAGGTTTGGTGCAAGTCACATTCAAAACTAGTGCTGGTTTTAATAGTGCAGATGCTTTTTTCAGACAGGTCAGAAAAATACTTCAATGTCATCATCTGGTTCTAAGTCTTTAAAACCCGGGCTGATAGTTAGAAAATGGCTTTCTGTCCAAAAGAACAGTGGCCTTGATTTGAAGTCTTATTCTACAGACAGATGAGGAAAATCTTGCAGAGAAATGCTGTTAAATGACAAAGCATCCCCGAACCGTGGCTTTGAGTGTGTTCCTACCCAGTTAAACAAGTTGGATGTGCACTATCCTCAGTCCCAGTCTCTACCATATCTTCACAATGGGAAGTGCTGTTTAATGCAAAACTGAAAACGCTGAGGCTGCAGTTCTTCAGGGCACATACCTTTGGTGTCTCTCAGAAAATACACAGTAAAATTAGACACAAATTCTTCGGGAATTTCATTAAAAGCCGCATAGAAACGCTCATTCGTGCCACCTGCATCTGCACAAATGCAAAATGGGAGGAAAGCATGATATAACTCTGCAGAGAGATGATGCAAATCCCACCAAGGCACTAACAGAGGGGACAAAATCCTAGAAAAGGGTGGGATTAGAAGGAGTTCAGGAGGACACAGCCCAAGGGATGGAGAGGCAAGAAAAGGGATAAAGACAGGGGTCATGGGGCTACGACTCAGCAGTTGGGACAAAGAGGGGATTGAGGGAGAGGGAAACGGGGAGTTGGGGCCAAGCAGTGCCCAGGGAGAGCTCAGCGGGTCAGGGCAGCGGGACCCTCTCCCACCCACTCCTCACCGTCGCGGCCGGGCCGCTCGGCCCGCAGCAGCAGCAGCGCCGTGCCCGCCCCGCTCGCATCCTCGCTGCCCTCGGCGCCAAGGCCGAAGAAGCGCAGCACAAGCCGCGCCTCCTCGCCGCGGCTCAGCAGCTCCTCGAAAGGCGCCGGGTCGCTCAGACCCAGCAGGGCGAGCGCTCGGTCCCGCAGCCACTGCACCCGCACGTCGTCCAGGCTCATGGCGGCAACCGGCCCGACGCCTCCCGGTGGCCACGGCAACGGTGCGGGGAGGAGCGACGGCTGCTGCCCGCCTTCAGCCCGCTGCGGGAGGCTCGGTGCCCGCCTCAGGAGGCGCCTCGAGCGGCCGTGCTCCCGTACAGAGCCCGCCCCGCGCTACCGCCCCTCGCGGGCGCTCCTTCCTCTCGGCATCGGCTGCTCGTTCCCCTCAACACCGGCCGCCCCTCACGAGCGCTGCTTCCCCTCGGCACCGGCCGCTGTTGCCCTCAACA
>VXBT01001002.1:173259-204854 GCA_013400235.1 Oriolus oriolus
ACCCCCCCCGGCACCGGCCGCCTCTCAAAGCCGCTCGTTCCCCTCGGCACCGGCCGCCTCTCAGAGCCGCTCGTTCCCCTCAGCGCCGCCTGGGGCAGGGAAAGGGCTACGGACAAACACAGGGCCCGCTCGGCACAGCGCAAACGAGGCTTTATTGGGAATTGGTATGAAACAAGTGCAAAATTTAATTTGTGCTGTTCGTATGGCACAGATGTTAAAATATCATGGCAATATCCCCAGTTTCACACTGATACAAAAATAATATAAAACAATCCCTGTCCACCTGTTCGTTATAAATTAGGTTCTACAACATCAGGTAGCGCTCTGTGTGTGTCCTTACAGCCAAACAGAAACAGGGATCGAGACCAGTTCTTTATTCCATGTGCAAAAGTTATTCCTCACTACAGGGGAAAAAAAAAGGAGTAATACTTCTAATCCTGCCTTCTTCCAGAACATTAAATATAAATATCAGTGTGGTTTCCAAAAGCTTAAAGTAGTAACTCCAGGAAGAACCCAGAATGAACAGATAACAGTTCCAGTGCAATTTTAAATATGGCCAAAAAAGAGCACATTGCATTGGTGTGTATAAATTTACACTTCATAATCATCCTGGAATACGTACTGAAAACAGACATTGTTTCTATTGCATTGTTGAATGGTTCCCAAAGTGCACAAGATGCAGCTGGGTTACTTATGTGATTAGTAATGGACATTTAATATAATGAAAAGTCTTTCAGATAACTTAAAAGTAACCATTCAAGAAAATAAAGAGACTCCAAAAAAAAACGCCTACATGGGTTTCAGGACAAGCAGTAACAACTTTTTTTTTTAAAGAATAAAATTAATTTACAACATTAGTTTATCAAGAAAAATGTACATTTTATATCTATATATTTTACAAGATGCTCCAGATCTGCTATGTCTTTCTATGGGAGGTATGTTTTACAGAATTATTTGGCTGCATTATAAGGCAATCAGTGAAAACCACTTCATTCCACAAGAAACCATTCATAGGCAAGATCCAATCACGTGGTTATTAGCAGACAATTCCAAACATTTCTGCTGACAGCAGCCAAACTATAATGCACCATCTTTATTAAAATGTAAAGAAATGTGCTTAAAAGAGAAAGGCGTAAACTTGTATCCTCCACCGGAGTAAAATTTGTTCTGAAATTCCACCCTGAAACGAGACAAAAAACCAGAATCTGCACACAAATCCACAACGAGTTTTCAAGGGACACAACTATGCAACACGAGAGGCTGAACAAAACCAACTCCAATCCTCTCCCTTGTTTTCTGTGCAGCTCTTTGACCTTCCCATCATAGTCCCAGGCTAACTTCATGTTTCTCAGGAGACCCATGCGCACTAAACTGGGCTGGAATGGCTCATTTCTTATTTCTGGCTTACTGATTTGTTTCTGAGTGAGTTGTGGTTAATTGTTTTGCAAACATGCAATATCACGAGGACAATCTGTCATGCACGTAGCTCTGCCTCCTGTCTTTGAACACCATATGCCTTTGTTTAAACTGTAAATTTCATCAGGTTTCAAACTAAACATGCTCTGAATCCACTCCCAAGTGCAGAGCTTGTGATATTAAGACTAAGAAAGGATTAAAATACTTAAGGGTTGGCAGCCCCACTCACTAATATAAATGTTCCACTGAACCAAATAAATGAATAGACTGAAACCACACAGTGAGATAACCAGACTGAAATTAAAAATGCTTACTCAAGCTACTAATATTCTACATTATGAAAAGCTGCAATACTACAAGTCAAATGTACTTATATTTTGTGAAAGTGGTTGAAGTTAAAATGCATCATAAGCCAATGTAATATTGAATCTACTGAAAATATTCCAGAGGAACAATCAAGTCCAACCAACAAGCAATTTATTTTATATAATTAAATAAATGTATTGCAGTAGCAACGAGGCTGTTGAATTTTACACTTTCCCTTTTCAAAGAGATACCTAAAATTTTGCCATAAAAATTCCTCTTAAACAAGTCAGTTTATGCTAAGGTGGTATACAGAAAAAGAATGAACGTACCAGTGAAGTCGTATGGCATGGAGAAAAGCAGAAAGCCCCTCCATGACCAGCAGAATAAAAACTGTCAGCACAGCAAAGAATGCCAGAACAGGGATTAGCAGCAAGACACCGTATTTCGTATCCACACGGAGACCCACTCTCATCACCATCTGCCACAGAACTTCTGACAACTCTAATAAAACACAAAAAGTTGTCATAATTAATGGTGACACTGAGTACATTCACCCACTGAGCCACTCTGACCAGTTCATTTAAACAATACAAGAGCACCTGCTGAACATGGGAACTATAAGCAATCCACCTCCCCAGAGAGCTGCCATCCTCCCCTCAAATGTTTAAAGATGCATCCCAGTGTCAAAATCAGATCTACTGACAGCAATATTTTACATAAAGTCACAGTTTTAGTATGGAGGCTTCCATAGATCGTGATTAGTTTAAATACAGACTTTTTTTTTAATTAAGAAAAAGTGTATTTCACAGTAGTATCACTTGAATGGGCCAGCCTCCCTCTAACAGCATTAAAAATACAGATGCAGGAAAAAAACCCCCAAAAAAATCAAAAACCCCACCCCCACTTACGTGCATGGGCAAGACTTAATGCCCAGAGTCTCAGATAGGAGGCTGTGTTAGAGATGCATCCCAGACAGTATTCAATGGTATGAATTGCTTGATTCATAAAAACATCTGCAAAGTTCAGCTAAAGGATAAAAAATACCTTTGTATCAATTTAAACAACATAAAGAAAAAACCATGAGAGAACAAAACCATTCATCTGCAAACCTTAATCACATGGGAGAAAAATTCCATTGAAAGGCAATAAATGGACTTCATGGCAAGTAAAAAAAGTGTGCCATGTAGAAGATCCTTGTAACAGAGATAACATTAAAAACCAAATCAGATGCTACAGGTTTCCACTATTCCTCTGTCAATAGATAAAAATGAGTGCAATTTATGTTTTCCACATGGAATATGATCCAAGACTTCAAAACTTTAAGTACTATAACCAGCCATGGTTCCAATGCCCATTCTATTGAGATTCTAAGTTTACAATGTCAATTTTTCCATCTTTAAAATCAGGGATAATTATTAGTAATGCAATTGATAGAAAAATTACTACATTAAAGCTTTACGTTCTAAATATAAATACTTGTTGCTAACAAAGTTTCAAGACTGATATTACTGAAAATTTCAACACTTACTTCGTCTGAACTTTGCGTTTAGATGCTTACTTTGCGTAACACATTTTACTTAAGCAAATAATTCTTGTATTTTCATACATAAGAAACAAGAGTCTACTACCCCAGTGAGGCAAGAACTATACATATTCTGCACATTAGGAAAGTGAAGCAATTTTTTGTCTTTCAGTTCACATGGAATTAGTGGAATCTGCCCAGACCTTTAAAAATTTGCCCAAACTAAACAGCAGCAGTAGGTAGGGACTAGGAATGCTGCCCATGTCCCCCAACCCCCATTAGCAATAATCCTCATCACAAGATGTAATTTGCAGACACAGAAAGACTTTTGTCCAGATGAAAAGCCAAGACTAATTAACAGGAAGCTGGGCAGTCATCACCTCGCCTCAAGTTTAAGAACCCATAAAACCAGACAAAACCCAGGATTTTCACCCCACTCTTCAGTTTAAGAAAACCTGTACTCCTAAATGCTGAGTCTTATTTGCAAATAAAACACTCTATCTGTTCTCTACTACAGACAGGTTGTGGTTTACTGTAACAGTCTGAAAATACCAAAAATTAATGGTAAATGGCAATAAATAATTTTAAGTAAACTGCATTTGGGCATCAAGGTCTTTGTAAAGGCTCAGCTGATTTTCTTCAAAACTTTGCAGCATGCAGTGTACAGCTTATCTATGGATTTCCCACTTCTAATTTATTTTTAAGAACATAGAAACTAGAGATTAAGTAAAAACATTACCTCCTCTGCATCCCCCTCTCTGTGCCCACTGTCTGAATGATTGCTGCCTTCTTCGACGTCATGACATGACAGGAGACAAAGCTCTTCTTCACTTTCTTTTCGGATAAGCTTGTAGCCACTCTGCAAAATGGGAATGTATTGTCTATTCAAGCAGGCTGCCACTGTCATTTTTTAAATTTACTTAAAGTAGTTGCTGCCAAAGGCAAAAAGATTTATAGGAACAAAGTACTATTATGTATTTCAGTCCAAAACTTTCCAAACTGAGCAGAAACTGCAGTGATAGGACAAGGAGTAATGGGTTCAAACTGAAATTTAGGTTAAATATACAGAAGAAAGTCTTCCCTGTGAGGGTGGTGAGGCCCTGGCATAGGCTGCTCAGAGAAGCTGTGGCTGCTCCACCCCTGGAAGTGTCCAAGGCCAGGCTGGACGGGGCTTGGAGCAACCTGAGATAATGGAAGGTGTCCCTGCCCACGGCAGGGGGTGGAATGAGATGAGCTCAAAGTTCCCTTCCAACCCAGCTCAACCCATTCTATGAAATATCCAGGAAGGACAGACTCTGTGCAATACAACAGCAGCTGAATTCTCCTGCACTGAGGAAATGTGAGAGTGCCTTTCAGTACTCACCCTGTACATTCTTATGCCTCGGCCTCCGCTGTGCAACCAGTATAAATAAAGTGGTTTACCAAGCAGCATAACAGGAACACAAAGAAAAGCAACACTAAGTAAAAACTTCTGCAGAGGAACCTGTTTAAGGAGGGGGGGAAAATTAGATTAGATCACAAAATCCAAAGTAGGAAAAGCCATCCCCGTTTCCTTTGGAGTATTATCTGCACAGGGAACACAGGATCTCCAAAAGCTTGGAAGAACATTACTCACCTGGCCACTGAAGAAGCTCTTTGTTTCACCACTAGGAAACAGGAACATGTTAATAAATTGAATCAGAATACTGGGGGCAGATGTCGAGTCCTCTGCAGAGTACGCCAACCATTTAAAGAAGATCATAAACACCAGGTAGCCAAATATGCACAACATGAATAAAAGTTCAGGAATAAAAACCAAATAAATATTATGGGTCTTCTTGAAATGCCTAAAAGATAAAAATGGGGGAAAAAATAAGTTTTACAAAGAAAGATCAACATGGCCCAAATATGATTTCAATAAAACAAAGCACTGTTCAACAGCAGGACTGAGATTACAATCCAGAGCTGATTTTTTTTTATTCAGTGAAATTTTAATCAAGTATTTCAGTGGAAATAAAGACTGTAAGAGGCACAGTTCTTTATTTACCAACAAGGGAAATAAAGTCTTGTATTAATTTCGTTTGGGATTTTTTAGTATAATACTGAACCATCGTCTTACATATGTGAAGGAAAACCTCTCCATTATTGTCTTTTTTTAAGAACAGTTTTCACCATTGATGTTATTCTGTTTTCAGAAAATAATTCCAGTTTCTCTTACGAGATTAACTGTTATAATTCCAGACTTGACAGAAAATACAATGGTAGTATTATTTTAACTTCTTGTACTTACAAGTGGTTAAACAACCCCAATACAACTCCAAAAGTCATGTGAGTCACTCCAAAGATCACAGACATTTTCATTTTGAATGAATTTAAAAATGTGAGACGGTTGCTTGCCAAATTCCATATCTGAAGAAGAAAACACCAAACCAGCATTAAAGAACACCATAACAGAAGGAATAAACCAGAATCCTTTTTCTATTGGAGACCAGAATTCTACCTCAAGTAGAGGTCACAACTGAAATTTGAATTTTGTAAAAATATTTCAGTCTTTGACTTGTCAGAAGAAAAGGTCTTGTTGAATGGAGAATGCAAACAGAAACGTATTTTTTTTCATAGTAAGATTTATCTTACTTATACACATACCAAAATCTACTGGACAAAAACTGATCATCACGAGTGGATAATTAAAGAGAATAAAACTAACCGGGTCAATTCCAAAGGGATAAGCTCCATTGTATACACCAGAAACATTTGGATCCAGCGCCAAATATCGATTAGACCTCACATCCTCAGGGCTGCAGTGAAAGAAAAACACACTCAGATTTGACACTTTAAACATAATGACAACACATACTTTCAGTTCTGCAGGACACTGCTCCTGCTTTCCTTTGCCTGACTAACTCACCCACTGTCACACTTTAGAAAAGGATTTCGAAGTGCAAAGATCCTGACTAATAAAAACAACAGCAAGAAAACCACCTAGAACCTCACAATCTGGGCTTAATTCACACTGACTCTCTTTCAAAAGAAAGCTTATGGATTTCATTCCACACTCCCCTAGAACTGAAAGTTTCACTTTAAAAGTTCACAATTTGCTTTTGCATAAAATTCACTGTCAAACAGCCAAAGAATAATTGCTACCTTTTTTCCCTTTTGCATTTGGGCAAGTTTCTACTTTATTTTCATATAGTTTTTAATTATCACACACAACCTGTTCACACTTTAACCAGTGATCTTGACTATTTTAAGCCACATCCTGTTTTGTAAGGCACCGTGAGATGGAAGCTGTGAACATTTAAATACCAAAGGGCCATGACACCTCAAATCAGTAAGGTTATCTCACTCTGAGAAAAAGTAGATTTCACAAGTCACATAGACTAATTTTTTTATTGTCAAGAAAAGCTGTGCAGAGACTAATGATTGCCAGGTAATTAATTTACTTCATTAATAGCTAATTTCTTTTAGTAGAGGCTAATGCTGCTCAGCTATTCATTCCAGAAGCATGACCTAGGACAAAACTAGACCTGTGTTTTCTATTCCTCTGAAAAACTTTACATACACATACACACACACCTGGAAAAAACAACAATGTAAAGACAAACCATAACAGCATAGTTAAAACATATGAACAAAAGGGTTAAACTGCTGCAGGAAATACATCTCTGGTTAAATGGTACAGCAAACATGGTACTCACCTCCAAACCTTTTGTTCAAACATTGCTGAAACATTCCATCCAGATCCAAATATATTTATTGACTTTGAAAAACAGTCATTATAGATCAATCCAGTGTATATAGAAAACAGCCCCATTAACAATATCACATATCGGCCTTCAAATAACATTTTCATTATCTGTCAGTATTGGAAAAGAAGGAAAAATAGAGAATATCATCTGTTATGTGAGCAATGGTTAGCTAGACATTTCTAAGAGAAACACATTTTTGGACACACAAAGACTTCTAAAAACTGAATTTTTTTTGTGAACAGTCATTAAGGAATATGAGCTCCCATGACACACACTGAGACTTTTCTCACTGGCATCCTTACAGTAAGGAACTGCCTTTCTAAGCTGTTTCCTTCCTGGGACTACTTTACAAGAAATTACACATTTGCAGCCATTCTCAATTAAATATAATTCTAATGAGAGATTCAGGTGTTCCTGCATTCCAACCCATATGATTAAAAAATCAGTTAAAGTGAAATTTAATAAATTTCAAACTGCAACTCTTTTTAGAAGCAATAAAAGGTGGAATTTGAAAAATCATTTTCTCCTCACGTTGTCACTGTAATGACATTCTGTAAAACACATCACTGAGTAGCCCTGGCAGAAGGAAAGACAAGCTTAAAAGTATCAACCAATTTTTTCCAAGTCTTTCATTACAACTTGATTATTTCTGCTCTTTCAAGGAAAGTGAATAGTTTAAGGTATTACACTAATCTCAAGGGGGGCTTTAAACACAGAAAATCCTAAAAGAATGGAAAAAACTCTAATTAAATACCCATGCAAAAACCAGTACTTTTCAGAAACACAGTGGCTATTCAAGCAATCTGGCTGGATGGGAAGTAAATAATTTGTAATTCCTTTTACCTCATCTTGTGCTCTTTTTAACCTAGGGTGGTTTTCATACATTATTGTCAGAAGTGCAAATAGGAACATGAGCAGCCCATGCCCGAAGTCTCCAAACATAACCGCGAACAAGAAGGGGAAAGTGATGATGGTATAGAGAGCTGCAAGGGCAACACAACAGATTTCAGGCACAGCACAACAGATGATGTCCTGTCTGCATTACCTCCGAGCAAATTCCTTACTTAAATCTCTCAAAGTTTTTAAGTTTGAAAGACATTTCATCCCCTACTCACAGACCTTTTCCCCCACACTGTAAATTTAACTCCGTTTAAAGCTTATTGTGTATCCGTTAGCAATGACAACTTCACAGCTGAGCAGTAGCTGACAATTCTGAGGGTAACAATATGAGCCCAGGAAATAAAACCCAAGCAAACAGTTCTTCCTCTGTGGGTATTTCAGGTCTATATCACAAGGAACATTCTGCTGTGCAGAATGACACAGCTGACATAGCTACAAGTAGGCCTTAAGTGGGCTACACAACAAGCTGAATTTTTCAAGTGATGAACTCCACACTTCACTAAGATCAATAACCATTACCAGTTGTTTTTTTTCTTTCCCTAAATATCTTCCTTACCCAAAGTAAAACATACAAAAGAAATACTATACAGCTATTACCACTACCTTTCACACTACAATTACTCAGCAAAACCAAATCCCATCTTGCTGCTTGGAGCACTGTTTGCTTTTGATGAGCTACTGAAATTTAAAACAGCTACCAGCAAGCAGTATGATTGTCACCAAGTGGCCTTTGCCAGTGTCCAATTCAGCAAGGTATTATGGCAAGCAGCAATGAGAGCACAGCTCACAGCTCAGCTTTCAGAAGGACCAACCTGGATTAACTTCCCCATAGCTTCCAACTCCATAAGCATCAACAATGTTCTGGAACCCTGAGGTGAATTTATTGGTACGGATCAGAGTCGGAGGAGGTTGTGTTGTTGGGATGGTATTCATGAATGAGGAAATTGTAGCTCCACTCTTCCTCTAATTACAGACAGAAGAAACATTTGCATAAGAAGGCTGTTAATCTAATAAAAGTGAAAACATTTGCCCTATCGACAGTTTCACTGATCCCAAAATACCACTAAATTAAGCCCCAAGTTTAACATTTATCCCTTTGTACCCCCTCTAAAAACAGATTATGCACAGTGTTCTAATTCTTACATCATATCAAGTATCAGATGAGACTCATCAGTCAATATTATAAAACAAAGACGTGTTATTACAAATTCTCTCTTATAAAACAAAAACCAACACAAAGGAACTGGCACCCACTGCATGACTGCAAACAGCACCATGGGCCCAGATGGACTCAGGTCCAACACAGAAGTTATTCAAGAAAAAAAGACACTACACACAATACTAAATAAAGGCTCTGCTCATAAAAAAAATTGTTTTATACATAGGCCCAGATCTGCCCGTGCCTACTTTTAGCCTATTTTTAACAGTTATTTTCTTTCCTTATCTGTAGTTAGTTCAAGACAAAAGTTTTAACAGCAGTGAGCATTCAGGTGACTTACTGAGCCTTCCTCCAACGCATGGCGCAAATTCTGGAGATCGGCCACTGGACACCAAACCTCAGCAATTAAACATTTATTTGTGACATCAAAACTGCACAGGTTGAGGACGTGGTAAATGGCTTTCATCTTCTTCACTTGGATAACCCAAGTATAGATAGATTCTGATGCTTTATACAAGACCTGGCGCAAGTATTCCTCAGTTTTATTCAGCACCTTTGTTTGAGAAAAAAAACAAAGATTTCACTGAGAATGTGACAGTGGTTGTGTTGACCACAGCAAGAGCACTTCCTACGTGCTAGGCATGGTTTTAGGAGGACAGGCAAACCTCTGCTGAAAACAGAAGGCAGTGCCAAGTGCTGTGAGGTTTAACAGATACATGCAACACAAGACCAGGACATGACTTACCATCACATCAGCTCCAAAGCTTTATGTATGTTAGAAACATGTATTTAACACTGTGATTCATCAAATGATTTCCTATGGTGCAACAGCTCCAGCAAAAGGAAATCCATCCTTTACTCACCGTTTCGAGATCCTGAATGCGAACATTGAGTCCTTCGACCACTGCCTGGCGCTCCTCGGTGGTGTCTGGGTAGGGGTACACGTGACAGCGATAGCTGCAGGAACACAGGCTTGTGCTGAAGGACCAAACTCCACCAAAACACGTCACACAACCCCCTGCCACAGTCAAATCTGCAGCACACCACTTAATAACCACGGAACAGATTCAACTCCGAGGTGGTATTTCGCCTGTACTTAGTAAAGGCTGCAAGTGAAATGACTCACATATTTATTTGCACACTGCATAATTACGGAGCTGGATGAAATGAGGGGAGGAACAAATTTAACTTCAAAACCCTTGTCTAAAAATCAACACTTATAAAGAAAGGGGTGCAGGGAAAAATAACAACTGGAAAATAACCCAGGTATAAAGAAATTGCATATATTAGTTTTACTTCTTACCAGTCACAAATCTTCTTAACTTTTTGGCCAATCTGTTCACCCCAATAGGACACTAAAAAAACAGCCCACTTTGTGGTTTCACCCTAAAAAACCATAAAAAGTAAAGCTGATGAAATTTGTTTTAACCAGAAACTCCACCGTGACATACTTATAGAGCTAAATAACAAAGGTGAACAACTAGAAAAAGCTGTGTTAGTAGCATTACCACTTTAGTGAAGATCAAACAATAAAATTCAACTGCCTCAATATATCCCTTTTTTTTTTTTAATATTAGAAAAAACCAGAAGAAATTTCCAGGGAAAATCAGAGACATTGAATTTTACAATCTCAGAATTCTTAGTAAGAAAAGAGTATTTTAAAAAGGAAACAAACTAGAATCCAAGCAAAAAAAAAAAGTGACAGATTAGGCTGCTGTAATTGCTGATTTACAAAAAATTAATTTTATAAGTTCACAGGAAAAACTTCACAGAAAACCAGCTGTACTTGACTCTCTCTTAACTACTGAATGAACAAGTGAAACAGCTATTAAAAGGCAATGCACTGTACAGACCTAGTTAATAAATATCCAAGCAGCCATTTATGCCACGTATTTTGATCAAGGTGGCCAATCATGAAGCCACCACAATAAAGTTCTGCACTCCTCAAGCTGAACCACAATAAATTAATTGCCACTTCTACAACCTCAAATTTTTAAATCTTACAAATTCTAATGCTTCAAAATAGTTTTTCCTCCAAGGGCACTGGGAAATCATTTCCATCTACTGCAGGCAGACCTGAGCAGCAATTCTTCCAAATCATATGAAAAGTACAAACAAAATAAACTGATCATTATAAATGTTTACTCACTGTATCTGGATCTTCCAGAGCCTTATCCAACTCTGCATAGGTAAGAAAGGGATAGCCTTTACAGACCCTCCACAGCATTTTTTCAAATGCTTCAATCTTTGCTATGTGAACTAACCCAGATATGAATCTATGGAAAAGGAAAAATTTGAAACATAAGATAAAATCTACAAGAAAAAAAAATTTGAAATTCAGAGTACATCACCACAATAATTTAATATCTGCCATGGCTGGGGAAGGAAGCATCACCCTGAACAGGAAGTAACTGGTACGGAAAATACCAGCTGGTGTATAAAATTTTTATTTGCAAAATGAACAGACTACAGACCTGAGCACACAACTAGAATTACATCTAACTGGCTATTTATGTGATAGTGAGGTTCTTTATTTCTTCTTGGCAAGATACCCTCTGATAACAATGCCATAGACAGCAGCATCCATTCAGCATTTTAAAGGCAACACGATTAATGCCACATTTACAACTGACACTGCCAGGCGATTAAAACGCTGTGTGTTTATCACAGAAAAAGAGTTTAAACAGTAGAAGGAAGTACTACTGATTTAGAGAATTTCCTTTACACACGTCCTTGGTTTGATGGAAGCCTTGTGACAGCTTTTTTGGGCGCTGTCCTGTTTATCTCTTCAAATAATCTGGGTTTGTTACAAAGGTACATTGGGGCCAGACTCCTGTCGTGTCTAAAACTGTTTGGCACATCTGAAATCACATCTTTTAAGAGAACAACCCATTCTTTACAGCCCCTCATCAAGCACTTCTGAAACAGCACATGCCATACCCACCCCAGCGAGGCACTCAGCCTGTGCGTGCGGTTGTAATCCACCAAGGGCTCATTTTCCACAGATGTAAATTCTTCAAAATTTCCATGTAAATGAGATTCATACTAGCAAATAAAAAGAAAGAACATTCATTGCTTTCAGGGGAAAAAAAAACCCTCATTCCATTATTATTCTAAGGAAGAAAAGGTAATTAGGTAAATTGTTTGATTAAAAATATAAAACTCGTTTCGGTGTTCAATTCAGGCAACAGCGAGATCCTGGGATCTCAACTGCACAGCTCTTAGAAATTATAGCCAGTGCTGCAAAATTACATTGAAAATTTCTTAGCACAATTTATGCACCAAAATAACACAACTACACCTTCATTTGCAAACAGTTCAACAGGGAAACTCAGAAAAATGCCACACAACAACAATCCCTGTCAAACACCCCAAGCAGTACCTCAGGTGCTCTCCTGACAAAATTCTGTGTGATCTGTAACATATACTTGTATTCTGTCAGTTCAAGCAGGTTTTTCCTCAATTTTTCTTTGTTTTTAGTTACTTCCCTCAGTTCTGTCTCCAGCTTCTGTAGCTGTTCCTAAGACACAGAGTAAAGAAAAGACACAGCATCAGTTACAGGATTTTGGAAAACAGAGTAGCATTCATTTTCAGCACATATTAATTTGACACAATGATAGGAGCTTCCCATTTCTTAATTAACTAAAGCTCCACAGGTTTTATCCCTCAGTCTGCCAAAGACTGCTTTGTATTGAGCACACTTGATCCTCCGCTGGCATCTGTTCAGTCTGCTGTTCTGCCTCTAATTTGTGTCAAAATAATGCAGACCTGGAATTAGAACTGCAGATAGCACAGAGTGGAAGGTACCCATGTATTATTTTAATAGAATTACAACAAAACAGAATGTTATTCAAAATTATATCTCTGTTTTACAAGCTTCTACATCAAATGCAACACCAGAAAAAGCATTCAGAGAACACAGCACCACATTTTGCTGTGTGACCAGCACCTGCAGAGCCTTGGGCAAGTAAAACTCACACACTTGGAAATTTTGGATGCACAAAGAGCCTTAGGTAAGTCCCAAAGCAATAAATGAGTCTGAGGGACTGCATCTACAGACAATTTGCCTGGAACAGTGTAATGTGCCAATCCATCAAAATACAACAGATGACTGCACGCTCCCTGAGTTTGCTTTGACCCTCTCACAGGAATTTTGTGTTAATACCAAAACCTCACTGGCTTTGAAGTAACACTGACAGCAAGGAATCAGACAAAAAGGAAAACAAATGCTTCTGCCCCCCCGCCACACGCCGATAACTTAAGTTGTAAGTAATGAAACAGCAAATCATTAAGCTTGAAATTAAGTTGCAAGACTTCGGCATCTGTTTAGTGGAAGTTACCTGGATTTCTAAAATATGTTTCAGCAAGGGGGCAGGAGGAGCAACATCTCCTTCAGGAAGTGGAATATCTGCTTTTTTAATTTCTTGTACTAAATACCCTAGAGTGAGAAGAAAAACAGAATCAGAAAGGAAACTGCATTGCCTACACTTCTTAGAGTGCTGCATAGTTGACCTTCAGCTGTTCTTGATGGTGCTGATCACACTGCAGCATCAGGCCCTGGCTATTTTATTCATTCATTTTAGCAACAATGCACACACAGAAGTCTTCAAAAACAAAGAATTTAACGAGTGGTAGGGATAAAACACACAAACTATTCCTGCCTTGGAAGTCTGCAGAAGTAAGCAAACTTTAGAGGCTTCTCTTTCCCAATAAGTATTTTCTAAGAAGCTTTTACCATTTCACAGAACCTCTTTGTTGCTGCACGATATCACTTTCTGCCAGAAACAGACGTGCTACTCACTGACCCACGTTTGGAATAAAAAGTGTTCAAACAAAGCAGCTTAAGCAACCCTGACAACAAATGCAACTCACACTGGGTAGGGAGATTGCCCAAATAGCTGCTGGGATGGTTTGGCATGACCAGCACGTGCTCTCTGATGGGAGATTCCAATAAAAGGAATCCTTCAGTTGTAACTTTTCCTCAGGATACGCTGAAGACATCTGCATCTTGGCTGTAATGCTCTGCATACCCTTCTCTATTCATTAATTACCATGAGAACACAGTTCGTAACTTGAAGGATTTTTGAGGGTGCGTGGAAAATCAATAGTATTGAGTTACCCAACATGAAAAAACAGGGAATATCTTACAGTCCAGGAAATATCCACAGCAGAGCTTTCATTTTCCCAGCAGAGTTTTAAGCAGTCAGTACTGAAACGGCCTCAACTATTTATCAGCAACACACTAGCAACTCTTCTCTACCTCTGAGCTTAAAAATCCCCACCAAATCTTTATTGAGTGTAAGTAAATTTCACAGCTTCTAAAACCTGGGAAGGTTAAAAAACCTGTAGCTGACAGTAGTGCCACTCTAGCAATACCACAGGTGAGAAAGGACAGACAGGAAAATAAAGCTCACCAAGTATTCTTTCCATCTCTTCACATTTCTTCACTTCATTCACGTATTTTCTCTGAAATACACTTACATTTGGGTTAAGCTGAAGGAGAAGGACAAAATGCTTATTAGGATTTGAAATAGTAACCACCTCTAAAAAACCACAGCTGTTCCTGCAACTTCCTGGAGACAATTTGCATGAGCTCTGTGCTCTAAGTGCTTTTCAGCTGAGAAGGCGCAAAAACCTAAAAAGATTACAAAGTCTTCAAATACCAAAGTTGGTTTTATTAAAGCAGAATTATCCATGCCATTGGCTAGTTTTAATCAAACAACAAAATAACAAGGTCTACTGGAGAAACCATTCCTAATCTTATTTCTGCAGATTTAAAATATTGCTTAACAACTTCATTAACAAACTTTTCTACAAATTCGTTGTGATGCATTTCCAGAGTCTATTTGAAATATTAAATTTTAGGTACATCCCCATAATATAAATGTGAAATATCTCTGACTACTTTTCCGGCTATAAAATCAGAACCACTAACGCATTATTTCTACAATAAATGGTGTATCAGGTAACCAGAATGACATCAAAATGTTAAGCATACACTCATGTAATAATTCTTACAGATCTGCCTCCTCCTCCCTGCCATATTTACTAATATAGCTGTTAATTTAAGTCTTCCCAGCTTTCCCTGCAAAGATTTTGCAAGCTACATTTCTAATGTATATTTGGAAGAAATTCCAGAGTCTCAGTCAGCAAGCAAAGATCATATAATTATGATGAGACAACGCAGAGACAAGGCTAATTACTGCCCAACTCAACCCTATGTTAGGCAGGCAGTTTCCTCCGAGGTGAACTGCCCCTCCAGGAACAGGAACCTGGGATCAATAAACGCACAGAGCAGGTGTCTCTGGGGGTCTGTCAGCGGGGTGGATGTGTCCATTAGCTGTGCACACACACTCAGGCTGAAGGCAGAGTGGCTGCAGGTGGGTCAGGGGCTCTCCCATGGGATCCTGCTGCAAATAACCCCAAGTTTAAGCTACTTCTATGAGAAAGATGGGATACAGCCATCCCAAAGCATTCCTCCCGAGAGGGTCGGGGAGGCCGGGGCTCCACACTGACTTCTCATCACCCATCCCACCCATCCGGACGGGTTCCTGAGTCACCTGCTCTGGGTGACCCTGCCTTGGCAGAGGGTTGCAGTGGGATCTCCAGAGATCCCTTCCAACCCTAGCAATTCTGTGATCCTGCCTTCAGGCGAATGCCACACAGGACGGGCCATACACCTGCCTGTCGGAGTCGGGGAAAGACGGGAATGGAAGCACTTTCCACCGCCCCATCGGGCCAAACCCACACCTTCCCGACCGCGGCCCGGGGCCCGGCTCGGCCCTCACGCCGGGCCCCCTCAGGGTTCCCCGTCCCCCCCCGCGCTGCCCCAAGAGCCCNGCGGCCCGGGGGCGGCCATGGCGGGGCGGAGCGGGGCGGAGCGGGCCCGGCTGCCGCTTCCGGGGCGGGGAACGGGCGGAGAACGCGGCCCCAACCGGCGGCGGCGGCGCGGGCCGGGCTCGGGCACTGCCGGCGGAGCTAGCGGGAACGGCAACCGGCGCGCCGGCAGCCACGGAGTCCCCGCTGAGAGGCTGCTGTGTGAGAGGGAAAATTGCAGGACTGAGAGAACATCACAGAATCACAGAAAATGCTGAGCCGGAAGGGATGAAAAGGATCATCGAGCCCAACTCTTGGCCCTGCACAGCACCATCCCCCAGAGCCACACCGTGTGGGCTTGGAATGCACTTAATATCACCCAGTCCCAACCCTTCCTGCCCTGGGCAGGGGCACCTCCCTGCTTCACTTTGAACACCGCCAGGCTTGGGGCATCCACAACCTGACTGGGCAACTTGTTCCAGCGTCTCACCAGCCCCAAAGTAAAAACTGTCTTCCTAATATCTAACCTCAATTTCCCTTCTTTCAATTTGGACCCATTACTCCTTGTCCTGTTCTACAGTTCTTGATGAAGAGTCCCTTTCCACAGCCCTGTAGGCCCCTTCAGATACTGGAAGGCTGCTATGAGGTCTCCACACGTCCTTTTCTCCAAGCTGAACATCCCCAGCTGTAGCCTGTCTTCATAGGGGAACTGCTCCGGTCCTCTCCTCAACTTTGTGGCCCATCCAAACCACAAGAAAATCCCAAATGTTGTGTTTCATCAACCAAGGACAATGAGTAGATGTTTTCTGCACCCTGTGGAGCCCAGGTCAGGCATAGCAGGTTGTCAATGCAAAGCATTTGCTGGAAAGGAGAATTTCAGATCAACACATGAAAACAGCTGAAGCGTTACGACTTCTCTGAAGTGTGAGAAGTCTGCCCACTGCTCCAAAAATAGGTGGGCACAAGGGGTTTACTGTCAAGAGGAGCTTCTACTTCAGCAGAAGAGAACCAGCTTGAGAGATCAATGGTCCATCCATGAGGACAATCCCAACTCCACTGTAGCCTCTGGGCTGGACTCGCCACGTTCTTGAAGTCAACTCTGCACTTCGCTACTCCAAACACAGAGTCTAGAGCTTGAAAATAATTTATTACTTTTTGTTTCAAATAACAGCCATTTTCTGTATGCTGTAAAAGTACTGATTATATGTATCTTTAAATGTTCATATAAATTGTCTACAAAATCCAAGAAAATTTCTCCATAATTTTTACCTATCTGTTCCACAATTTAGAAAACCAAGGGTTGCTCATAATTGCTGCAAGTAAAACAAGAAATGCCAGTAACAGGCCTTTAGCAAGACACTGGGAATATGGTTCTCCTGGGGAAAAAAAAAAAAGAAAAGCATAAGCACATGAGAGCTAAATTTTAGTTTATACAACAACCCAAGGACACAGATTAAAGTGCATGCAAAGACTGAATAAATGATGCGGTACAAAGCAAAAAAGTCAGATGCTTCATACTTATAAAACTTCATACTTTGTGTAACTTTAGACCCTGAAGTTGTGCAGATAATAAACACAGGCAGCTCCTCTGTCCATGTAACTCCCAGAAGAGAGTCCAAGTGCCTTGATGCCCTTTGAAATGCCAGTCATTTAATCTACAGAGTCTCCCACAAAACATAATCCACCACAGTTTTACACAGAGGAAATTTTAAAACTAACTGTTTTAACAATATGGCAAGTTTTTACTGGCAAAGTGAAAAACAAAGTCTTCCTCCACCCTTCAAGGGCAATGACACACATTGATAATGTTACAATCACAGAAACAATATCGTAAAGCCACATATCCTCCTTTGCCTTAGCCAGCACACTTCCCTCCAAACTCCACAGGGGAGTGAAAAAATAATCTCTCTCTGCTAAACTGATACTCATAAAATTTCAAGCTTATCCAGAAAGTACTCCTAGTATTTTTTTTTTTTTCCACTAGTCTTAAGGAAGAAGTTAATGCATTGTCAAGGAAACAATTAAACAGACTTTTTGGACTATGCTTTCTGAAAAAGAAAATTTAATTCCCCACCACAAAGCATTCTTTAAGACTAAACTCCACACATCGAATTATGTTTCAAAGAAATATGGCCCATTATGTTTTGTGGCATCCCACATTGTTTATAATTTTACCTGTGTAAAAGCGTGTCAGCGGATAAAGGAGCTGTGGCCAGCACACGTCATTTTGATTGCAGTCAAACTCTGCATAAATCTTCTGATATCTGGAAAAAAGGAACCTATTGGTCCAGGCTATTCACGTTACATCAGCTGAACATAATGGGAGGTCATCAATGTTTTTACCAAAACTACCTTGTCACTGGAATGGGTGGCTGAGCTGGGACTTCAATGAACTGAACAGAAGCTGTGATGGGAAGAAAGCTGACGGTGTTTTTGCAGCCAAGCCCGCACTGGAACTGCCATAAGACTGTTGAGTAACTGTAACAAAAAGCATAACTATTGCTTGAGGGCTGTAACTGGAAGTTTAGAGCCTAAACACAAGCATGAAAGGACAAAACACACAGTATGTATGAGGAGGTTGATAATCCCTGGATTTTCCACACCGTACAAGGGGAGAAGTTGCACAGTCTGGAAAAGAGGTAAAACAGAACAGAATCCCATTTATTTGATAGGGATTGACTCAGTGGAGGGGGAGAAGTGTTTGCAAAGTGAAAATTCCCTGTTTCAAGAAAGAATAAAGCATTTAGCATAGCTCCCAAGAGCTCTGCAATGGGGTAAGCCAGAACACAGGACAACCTTGTTGCTTCCACCATGTGACTCCTGATGGGATGCCCTGTGTATGCCTACTGCTGGCAGCATCATATGTTTTATTTCATGTTTCAGTGAAGTATGAAGATTATCTGCTTTTAATAATTAATTCTTTCTTTAACTTTCATTTCAGAGGGAGAAAGGCTAACCTGGTTGTGATCACAGGAACTGGGGTTGCAAAATGAAAGGTCTGTAAAAAAACAGAAGCAACAAAACCCACCCTTTTTGTTTGTAAATTGGAATCGGGATATGTTAGGTAAGCAAGGCTCAAAATGAAGCATTTATCTGTCAGATAGCTGGAGACACAACTGACTTTACCTGATCTGCACAGCAAGAATATGCTGCTGGGGAATCCCTTGCACTGCTCCCACTTTAGCAAAGATTATGCGAATATTCAGGTTTGCAGGAATGTCTGGACAAATGCCTTTTAAGCCTCCAGTGCTCACATTAGAACTCAATGGATCAAGACCTATGAAGGAGAATGGAGGCATTTAAATGTAAATATTAAAAATGTTTCTCTCTATAAAAAATACCTAAGGAGTAATTTATCAATGGATAAATATCAAGTCATATGTGTACAGGCTGGCAGTAAAATATGTAGTAACCATAGACATACTGAATTATGTGCCTGTGTGTATACACATATATGGATGGATGGATGCAGACACGTATATCACTAGCTTTAGGTATTTGAAACTACATTTTGGGTTTATTTTGAGATGCTTTATTCACTGTATGGGCTTATTTAGACCATAAAGAACAACACAAGGCTCACTTACGTATAATTTCCACCCAGTCATTTAGATCACTGTAACTGGAATTGTCTCTCTTTCCAATGTGAGTAGCTTGTATTAATGCATTCAATTTCTCAGTTACATTTCCTCTGCAAAGTAAGAATGTAACATCACACGGAATGTAAACCTCTGTCTTACCACTCTGGGTTGCAATATTACTGTATCATAAGGTCAGTTTCCTCTGAGAGATGTTATCACACAACAAAAATAAACTTGAACTACTGAAGGAAAGAAATGGCAAAGCATTGCACCCAACACAATCATCATTTGAGTAAAGACTGAAAGCATTATTATGATTTCCCCTGAAAAAACAAAAGTGAGACTATTAACCACAGAAAGCTGAAACATACACATGAATATTTTAAAAGAATGTACCAGTGCTGATGGGAGGCACTTGTAGACAGTCATGTAACAATCAACAAGAGGGATGCAGCAGGGAGAAACAATTCAGCTTGTGTAGCTTACCTTAAAAGGCTGCAATCTTCGTTAATATCAACTTCTAGAATGCACCCAGAGTATGAGTCTACTCCAAATAGAACTGGTCTGTAAGTTGCTGACGCACATAAACCTCTGCCAGCTGTGAAATGAAAACATATTACTTGAGCTTTCCTGTTATCCACCTTTGGATCTCTAGCTTTCAACTTTGTGCAAAACATCAAACATTAGAATGCAAACTCAGTGTGGTATAGTTCAAAAAGAGACACAAGTCCATTCAATTTTCCAAGAAAGCATTAAAGGTTTTCTCACTGACCTTTGAAAGTTTGGGAAAGAAAAGCAAAATTTGGCAGAGATTTTTAACTAAAATATGTTTAAAAAACCCAAAACCAAACAAAGCTCCAACATTTTAGCATCAACTACAATTGAAGTTGCAACCTCACAAGCCAATACCTGGCTGCCAAATGTTTAGGCTTCCAAGAGGATCAGAAGCATTCATATTTGCAGCTCTCACTGGTTTTCCAGCTTGATATCCTAAACATAGAAGGGTAAATTATGAACACTGTAGAAGAATCTATAAGCATCAGCATTGTTTTAAGAGTAAATGTCATAAATCTTGAAGTAAATGACAAGATATTTCCATTACAGTGGGAATAGCCTCACTTTAAATAATCAATATCTATGCAACAAAAGCCCAAGAACCAATCACTGCTATTGGCAGGGCAGTAAGGCAGGAAGGTGAAGGCTGGCAACATAAAGAAGTACAAAAGAAATATAAAATGCAATCATTGATAATAATCTGTACAGCACAAAATTTTTTACTTTTAATAGGCAAAATAAAGTATTAATACCTGGATTCTCAAGTGGTTCCTCTCCATTAGAACTCTTTAAACTTAGAAATTCGACAGTGAATCTCTGTGTCAGTATTTCTGGTAAAAGAAAAAAGTAGGACTTTTAAACAAGTAAATTAGCAAAATGTATGTTCTATGTAGGACACAAACTTCCGTCTTTCATTAGTGACAAAAGATTCAAATTAACACAAATTAATGGAAATCAGCCCCATACTTTTCTTTCTAGAGTCCAAGAGAAATTATTTTTAATAAAAATTAGTAAATAGGAGATTCTATCACAGAATTTCCATGCAGAAGAAAAAGGAGTAAATCAAAAGTCATAAAAGAAATGTCATGATACCTCCATCACATAAGCTTCCAAGGAAGACAGTGACATTTACTTGCTCAATGTTCTTGTCTTTCCAAATGAATTTATAATGTTCTGCAAAAGTTACATTTTGACACAGAACCTCAGTAGCATGAAGGCTTTCTGGCAGAAGAAAAAAAAAAAAGAAAAGGTCATAATGAAAAGCATTCTAATTAGAAAGCTCTGCTACTGCAGCTGAGAAAGAACACATTAAAACCGTGGCAAAATTCTGGAAATTACAACATTCATCTTTTTCTGTATTTATTTTACTGTTTCAATGTGCAATGGTGCAATCTCCCATGTATGCAAGATAAGGAACCTGATTTCCTGACCAGTTCTAATGAACTGGAGTAAATTAAATACTTCCTGCTTTGCAGGAAGCCAGTTTACTTTTTCAGTCTTAGATAACATACAAGATTCCTCCTAAGAACTGCAGCAGGTAAACATTTTAGACATCAAAATAATCTATTTCATATACAATCCAGGTTAATAAGAAACATTAATTAAATGGAAGAGACATACCACTTTCAGTGATGAATTTGCCCCTGTCAGTGATGGTTCTATAGACAACATTTTGTTGGATGAAGTCTGAGAATGAAAAACAAAGACTTCTGTTTTCACATCCAAGGTGCAATCTTTGTTGTTATTAAAACTGAGTAGAAAATTATTTAGAAAAGTAATTTTGGTAAAGACACAGACTGTTTATGTATTTTGAAAGCACAGCTAATTATCTCTGGGTCTTACAGAGGTAATATAAACTAACAAAATTAGACAATTATGGAGCATAAAATAAAATATCTTCATGCTGGTAATGACATGATCTCAAACTCCAGAATGACTCTTCCTTAGTACATGCTTTTGTAACGCAGAGAGTAACCACTTCTCACTAGCTCTAAAATGCTGGTGCTGCACCCTCCTGACAGAAAAAGGGCTCTGCAACAGTCTGAAAATGGGAAATGGGAGTGATGCTGTTCAGAACCATTATGAGTCACCAGGAACAGGTAAATGGGAAACAAAGGCAAATCGCATTATTTCTTATCTCCTAAATCTTGGGAAACAGTGGGACACTTACTAGAAGGTCGTGAGAAACAGGAACAGAACATCCCCAAATGCTGAACTACGGCCACCAGATAACACAGATGTTACATTTAGCTACTGTGCCAACAGCCCTCGGGTTTGTTCTGTTCCAGCAGCTCTAAGAAACATGGAACACATTCCTGCTTGGATTTCTGCAGCATACCTGCAGTGCCAGTGTTTACCCTCACGTCATGGGGCAGGCCTTCCTTGTAGGACTCCAGACTGGTCAGGCACTTGACATCAAAGTTGTGGAGATACGCTACAGGAGCATTCCCAACACACTGTCCAGCCATGGATTGCTGTGGGTGGTTCACAGAAATAAGGATTTTCTAGCCCCTTGCTTTTCATTTGAAGATTATTTCCTAGTGAAATGCCCCACATGTGCACTACAGCCACACATAACACTTTGACAAGCAAGCTATCTGATGTTATAAAAACACCTCAGCCTACAGCAAAAGAGAGGTTAACATCTTAAAAGCACAGCTTTAAAAGTCGTTTCAATGTACACTATGACTTCATCGTCATTTGTGGGAATAATTATAACCAACAAGTGTCTCCAAAATACATTACTTTTTGCAGGGATGGGCAAGGGGATGAGGAAAGATAATGTTTACTTTTAATAATGACTTTGTGGTTTTGTTTTGGGTTTTTTTGGTTGGTTGGTTGGTTGGTTGAGGGTTTTTTTGTGAAAAATACACCCCACCACTTCCCTACATCAAGTTGCTGAAATTGGATGCAAAGCCGTAAGGAGTGTGATGCAGGGAGTTCCAAACAAAGAGGAATCAAAAGCTCATAAAGCACCAAGTGATTACCTGGGGAACAGTAAAATACTCGTCTTCTTCTGTTATAATTGGATCTCCTTCTCTGTAACCAGTGAAAGGTTTCCCAGGAGAAGTTTGCAGAGGGATCTTTAACGAAGGAACTTTCGGTGTAGAACTGCAAACAAATTTAAAAATTAAACAGGGCTTTACTCTTTACCTCACACAAATAATTACAGATTTGCTTTCATGTCCCCTGTTCTCATACACTGCCAATGACATTTCTCCACTTGCACTTAAGGTTCACAACCTAAAGCCCTAATTTCAAAGTAACTTTCATTATAAAGACAGGTTATATTTTTGGCTGCATAATGAGTGTGATGAGAAAATAAATTTTCTTAAGACTTACGTAGAGCCATGATAAAAATAGCCAAGAAATGGCGTATTATCAAGAGAAGACTGTACACACAGGAAGGGAAACCACTCAGGGGTATATTCCATTAACTGGGAAGAGCACAGCTGATCAAAAGGTGGGTTTACATCCCCACCAAACACTCCAGTGAAACATGATCCACTGAATAACTGCTGCAAGTCTGGTGTACACTCCTGAAAGGGAAAAGAATGGCCACTTTTTAGCAAGGTCATTGCAATACTCATAGCACTATAAAGCCAAACTTACAGGCAAATCAAACAACTTTGTAGAGAGAACATATTCACTTTCAGAAATACTGGAATATCCAAACACACCCTCTGGCCCATGTAGTCTGAAGCATTCAGTACCTGTCTCTCCCCACAGAGTCTAAAACCTTTGAAAACACTTAATCAAAGTTTAACAAGAAGTAAGTACCAGATCACAGCAACAACGAACATCACAAGCTCCAGCTGTTAGGTTACAAGGACAGGAGCCCAAAGGCTTAAATGCCTGGTTTGGGATGATAGTTGCATTTTCTGTAACAGAAGCAGAAGAGAAAATTGGGTTAAGTGAACTGAAATCCAAATAAAAAGACCATGCACACTGCAGTTTAGGTGTAGAAACCTTTTTTTAAATTTCATTCATGACTGCTCAGTATCTCTTATTGCTGCCCAAATCCCAATTTTTCCACATAGAGAGGAAAAGAGCAGCCAAAATGCCATTCCTTCTTTAGCACTTACCTGACACATTTCCTGTAAAGGAAGAGTTGGCAAATATTTCAGCTTGGATCAGGAGCCGTGCCAGCATCACTGAACCACGGCAAGCTAAAACCTGGAGTGCTTCCACCATGCACAGAGGTGAGGGGCAGCACTCGGTGGCGTTGGGCAAACACAGCTCCAGAGTTCTGGTCAGGCTTACAGTCACCTTGGAAGTGTTCTGGAAAAACACAAAATAAAGTTTTAAAAACACAAAATACAGCTCTGATGGCTTGTATTCAATTGCTCTTGTCTATACCATTCATCAGCTTCTGAGAGAGAAGTTGGAATGAAGTGGAATAACAGAAGAACCAGTATTTTACATACCATACCAGGTGCTACATCCAAATTCCAACCTCCAGCTCTTTTACTTCCGCTGCAATTGGCAAGTTGCAATTTTCCTGTAACAAAATGGAAATTTTAAAGGTATTTCACTGTCATTTAGAAAAGACTGGGAAATTAGAAGTACATTGAAACTCCTCTTGTGCCTTCAGGTACACCCTGAGGCCCAGCTGACACGAAGCCAGCTGAGAACTAAGGGCTTAACCACAGAAGTCCTGTGGAATTCCTGTTTCAGTAACTATTAAAGCACTAAATTACATGTATTACCATTTCTGCAGTAATTTTAGTGCCAAAATACATTAATAATTCAAACGTATTTATTTACGTGGAGGGAGGGGGTTGAAATGTTCTTACCTGTCTCTTCATCTCTAGGACTTAAAACTATAGAAAAATTAACTCCTGAAGAACTCCCAAGAAAATATGAATTTACTCTGGGCCCTGACATATGAATAAACGAAGGCTGAAAGACTGCAAAAAAAAAAAGAGAAAGAAACACGTCTTAACACAAGTTTACTGAGAAAGGTAACATCTGTAAGATCTTATGCTTGGGCTAGATTCTTACACTTTTACCCTTTAAATTGTCAGAAATAAAAGAAAAATATCTTGTAATGCCTAGTACAGGGTTGTATTTACATTCTTGCCAAGTGCTGGAGGAGAGGGTGTAGCTTTCTATGCCACAGGTTTATATTTGTGAAGATGCCCAGTAAACAGGCAGTAAAATAACATTGTAGCACTTACAGCCCATGCACACACTACATAGCTCAGGCACCACCATATTTAGCATTTCTTGCTGACTTCAGCTTACACTTTTTAATTTCTTGGGGTCACGAATTGTGCCAGGGATGTCCTGCTACCTGCGATCCAGGAACTGCGGGCTCCTGCCTTCAGCATGTCAAGTCAAGTTTAGGGTTCGGAGTTGGGAGTTTCACACGGTTTTTCTTTCTAGACTTTGCTAAGGTTGAAAGGTCCGACATAAACAGCTCCACCCTCTCCCTCCGAGTGCCCCCCTGTGCTGAGCAGCGGCAGAAACTCCAGGGCGAGCACGTCCGGGTTTGGGCAGAGGCACCCGAGACTGTGCCGTGGGGAAACCCTCAGGGTCTCCGCCACCTCCCCTCACGCCCACCCGGGCAGATCCCGCCGCGGGCCGACCGCCATCCCCAGACCCCCGCCCGTCCCCCGCCCCTGGAGGCCGCCATTCACCGCAGACCCTCACGCCCTGACCCACCGGTGGCCCCGGCCGGCTGCCCGGGGCAAGGAGCCGCCGGCAGCAGCAGCAGCAGCAGCGCCCCGAAGGCAGCAGCCCCCATGGCGCTACGGCGGCCACCCGGCCGCCATCTTGCAGCGCCAGCGCGGCGCCATGGCAACGCGGAGGGCGGGAAGGCGCCTCACGGGAAGGGCGGGAAACGCGGCCGCCTCACGGGGAAGTGGCCCGGGGAGCGATGGTGGCGGCGGGGCAACTCCAGGCCACGGGCCGGTCACAAACTAACAAAGCTAACAACGCTAACAAATAAGCTCTATCTGTGTTAGGGAAAAAAAAAATAAAAGTTTAGGGCTCTCAGACCCGGGGGAGGGAGTCAGCATGGTTTGGGAAGAGGGAGGTAGTACTGATAATGAACACGAAAGAATGCAGAACTTATGGGGCACCAGGACATCTGGCTGGACTTCCAAGCTGAGGAAGAAACTAATAAAACCAACTCAGTAACTGTGCTGAAATCAGATCCAAGCAGGTAAAAGGTAATTGGGGTAGGAGACCTGTGACCCAAGAAACCCCCAAATCCAAAAGAAGAGAGAAACTGAGCATGTGAACTAATTAGAATGAGAAGAAAGAGAACCATTAACCAACAGGCATTAGAGTATTAATTATTAAGAAAAGTATGTAACTTACAGCAAATAAACACTGATCTCTTTGTTTGCTAGAACGTATGAATAGTTACGTTTTCATAACTGATGTACATTTTATGGAGCCGTTCCCATCCACCTCGACATTGAATAAAGTAACGCATATTTTCTAACCTTACAAACTGGTTAGAGAGTTTTATTTCCTGTTTTTCGGTGACAATCCCTGACACGTCTGTCCCTCAGCATCTCCCCTGACTCCACTTGGACCTGTCTTCCCTCAAGCACCTCAACCATTGTCAGTCACATCACACCATTACACCCAGACAGAACTCCAAGAAAATCATGTAGCTCATCCTTAAATATCAAAGCAATATCCAACCACATTTGAAAAAGAAACAGTTTTTATTACAAAAGTTTTATACAATGTAAATTATAAATACAGCCTTCACACAAAATGGCTTTTGGCAATGGAGAAAAGCTCGCCTTGTCACGTTGGCAAGCCCGGAAAAAACTGGCACTGCAGCTGTTACAGTGACAAAACCTGATGTGAATATCAAGACCTGACACATTCCTCTATACACATTGGGAAGGAAAAAGTAACTCGTTTCCTATGTGGGAAAAAACCTCTCTCTATTCCTTACAGGAGAAAGGTTAAACCACCAAATTATATAGCTCTCTTTAAAAAGAGGAGATTGTTTCTTTAAATGAAAGCCATATTCAGAAGTACACGGCAGACCTTCCTGTCCTGCCATAAAAGACACCAATCCAAAAGTCTTTGTTCTTGCCAAATGTCAGATGGAAACCCACATACTAAAATTGAGAAGTGTGCCTGTTACCATATTACAACTACTTTTTTTGGTTTCCATTTTCAAAATAAAACCTTGAAGACTAACCAGCTAGGCTGCATTTATTGATGTTATTTTAAACAAAGGGAGGTCTTTTTATTCACAAATGAAGAGATACCAAATTGAGAAAGAAATACCACAAGGACAGTACAGTCACAGGAATACGAGTACATGTGAGTACACATGCAGGGCAATTAGCACCTTTTTTTTTTTCCAAGTGGCTCACAAACCATCTTGAAAATGATGGCTCATATTGCTAGCAAGGAGTTGAAGTCCCTGAACAATGCGATTCTGATCCTATGCACTAGAAATGGTCATTCTTAACTTTACACCAACATACAGAAAGAATCAAAGCTTTCTTGCCTTTGAAAATAACTCAGAGGTGTGAAACTTTGCAGTGACCAGAATACCCTCAAAGTCACAGGCCATGTCTCTTTACCAGGATGTAACTTCTAGTTCCTCTTACAATTAAGAATTAGTATTTTAAACAGCACAGATTACATGGTAATACAGTGATTTGTTACTTAACAGACTGCATAGAAGACATACATCTTAAATATTTATCCCCTAAGAAACAAGTAATAGCACTGCATACAATTCTCTTTTATATCCAATAAAAAGTGCCATCAGTTTCTCAAGTAGGTTCCATTTCATGGAATTACTGGAGGAGGTAATGATGTATTTACATAATGTTGCTATGCAGCTACCTTTAATTTCTTCTTCTTCGCTTTCATGACAGGTGGCAACGATATTTTGAAAGCAGTCCTGGAAAAAAACATGGAAAAGCAAATGTCAGATATACTGAACATATTCCCACACCCACCCTTGAAACACAAAGAATAAACACTTACTCGCAGGTGCTGCAGATAGGACTGAAGTTGCAAAATACTGAAAAATCAAAGAATTGGCTTTCACTAAAACAGGTCATTCGAATGTAAGAAATCAGACTGTTGAATATTTATAAACTTACTTGACAAGCACACAGAGCACACGTAGCCAATTTCAATGAGGTTTCGATGACAGAAGCAGGCAGCTCTGTAGTCAACATGAACAGGAGGTGGAAGGACAAGCTGTGATCTCTGCTCTTGATCAGGGAGGAAAACCCACTGCATGGATAGAGAAAAATATTTTGTGAATTGGACTGGTATTCCTGTATCACCTCATCAATGAAGCGAGTCATATTTCACATCTGACACTGCAAAAACACTGAAGTGTTTTTTAAGTGACTTACCAACAAATACTGCAGAAGGGATGGCATGTGGGGCACTTTCAAATATGTGCCACCCGTAATATCACAGGCCTGCAAAGCAGAGACAATGATCAGACTGCTGTTTGACGACATTAACGAGGCATTTAAAATATTCATGTACTGCACAAGGACTGCATGTCACAACTGTCAGATCCACTGAACGCATTTCCACGCCCACTCTTGATTAAAGGAAAGAAAAGAGCTGAAGAACACGTTGAACTGTCTAACATCAAGTGTTTATGAGTTCATATAAATGGCAAATAAGAGCAGCAAGTCTGTACCTGTTGTAGAAGTCCAGAATCAGAGTCCAAGACACAGGCATCAATCAAAATACTCTGCAGGGGATGAAATGCATGAAAAACAAATTTAGCCAGGACCCACACAGCCCTGTCAGTGTTACTGTCATGACTTGTTTCCACTATAAATGCACCATATCATAAGAGAAATTAACAATTGTGTCATCTTTGCACAGAAATAAAAGATAATATAAATGAAAAAAAGGCCAGCTTCACCTGTTTCTGTGCGGCGAAGATCACGTTCATGAAATTCATGTATTGCAATGCGCTGTCTTCTGCAGCTTTTATGACCTAAATAAAACAACTCAAACTTCTTAGCCTACATATACCACTGGATTTCAGGACTAAAAGAAAACTGTGACAGCAAAAGTTCTTACCAGAATCCTTGATTTAATTTCTTGATTGGCTAGGTATTAAAAAGAAAGAGAAATGGATCAGCACATTGTTTGTACCACCCCATCAATTCTGTAGCATCTGACACCTCAGAATATTTTCGATATTAGATCTAATAGGTCAGATAAAATACCTATATGGAACTATTTACAGTCCCAGTGACAATTATCTATGGACTAATTCCTCTCAACCTCCAGTTATTCCAAAGAAATTCCACTTACAGTTTTACTCACACACAACAAAAAGTCTCCCTAAGAATGTGGACTATTGATCCAGTCCTTTCCCTTGTTTACACTGGGCAACTTCAAATGATCAGAATAAACTTCTACCTATTAGTGTCGATTTTGGAAATGGGGGTGTGTCAAAACATGCATATTTGTTTGTGTGTACATGTGCATTTATGCCTATTATTCAGGTTAAAATATTTATTCAGGTATTGAAAAGAAGAGATGTTACCTTTTAGGTCTTTGTTCATCTTGTTGATGTCTACATTAGCTAGCATTAAGGAATCTACATTACATTCTTGGAAATAACTCCATGATCCACACCACATATTCACCACCTTGGCCAACATGCATTTTGATAAGCCACAAGTTATCAGGCAAATGTTTCAGTTTTAAGTATTATAAAAAACCAAGAATAGTAAAAATTAGTATTCTAAGGAACATTCTCAGGAACACACAAAGGTTTTGAAGGTTCTGTGATCAAAAGGATACAACAAAGTGCTTTAGCAAGTGATCCTGCTAACAGGGTTTCTGTTTGCTGGCCCTTCATGTCAGCTGCAATACAAGTTGCAAAAGTTATGTAAAAACAGCTGCTGAAGCTGACAACACAAAATACTACACGTTTTTATCTTTGGCAAGTAATACTAATGCTGAGGCCTGAAGTGTCAAACATAATAAACTCATCTACTGTGAGCATATTAAAATTCACATGATGAAAACAGAGGACATTTCTACAATTCCGACACTCCAAGTGTTTTGCAACTCTGCACATTAACCCTAGAATTTTCTTCTCCTTACTCTTTGTCATGAGGTCTTTAATCTCTTCTGCAATTGCATCATTTATTGCTGTTAATAATTCATATTTTCCATCCTTGCTGCCAGAGCAATTAGATTCCATGGAAGGGCCTCCCTCTCCAAAGGGATCTGCAGCAGCCCAACGCTTCCCAGGGTACAGGAAACGGCTGAAACAGAGGAAAAACAAAGTATTCATGTAAGAAAAAATGCGATAAATGAACCAACTGTGGATAGCAATACTCTTAAGTTTAATTTAAAATCCTTTTAATACTTTGGACATTAAAGAGGCTACGTAAGGCAGGTGACCTTCAACTTAAACTGGAGTAAAAACCACATGCAGCTCCCTCCTATCGAGACATCTCTTAAGAGAACCGGCAGAGATACCATGGCTGCACTTGGGGGTAGATCCTGAGACTCACAAACATCTCGGGGGAAAATATCCCCTAAACAGGGAACTTCTACCACTTGCACTGTTCCCCTCCACACATATTTACCATTCTCTCGCTCTCTCTGCATATTTTAAGTCTATTTAAACCTCCCTTCTGGCTTCCAAGTCTTTTTGTTGCTTTGCAAGGCATTAAGATTCTTTCGCATATGGTTTCAGCTAATTCTTTAAGAGGATATATTAAACACTTTTAACTTGGTTTCTGTGAATCAAACAAGACAATCAGGAGACAGATACAGGAAACTCAAAGCCTTTACACTGTTCAGAAGCAGCTCTACCTTTCCTGAGTGTGACTTGCTATTACAGCAAGTTTGTTGGTGCGATTCATGAGTAGGTGAGAGTTTCCCAGCACCATCACTGCATCGATGCATTTCGACAGGGTGAACTGCTGGAAAAAAGAATAGAGCAGATGTAGCACAATAACATTTACAGAAAAGCAACTCAGAAGAAATCTGCAAAATGACAGCAGCTAAAAAAACTTGAATTTGAGGATGCAGAAAGAGCTTTCGCTGTTAAAAAAGCTCCAATGCATACAGAATGCTGGGTAGCTATTTCAAAAGGTATTATGATATCTATTATACCTGCTTTAGCAAACAACATTAGCACAGTTCAGAAGTCAAAGAAAATGAGACAATTTCCCTCAGAAATGGCTAGCAGCAGTCCCAGCGCTCAGAGGCCGTACCTCAGCCTCTCCCAGCGCCCTCTTCCCCCACCAGATCGGGTTGGTGTCGAGGATGACGACCAGCAGGCTCAGCTCATCATCTGCAAAGGGACCACACAGCAGAGTCACTCCGGGCCCCGAGCAGAGGGGTAAAGCCCCGGGTCCCCGCTCACGGCTTCTGCTTCTCCACAGGGAGCCCGAGCCCTGCCGCGGCACCCCCACACCCCGCCGGGCTGCTCCTACCCCGCCGCGGCACCCCCACACCCCGCCGGGCTGCTCCTACCCCGCCGCGGCACCCCCACACCCCGCCGGGGCACCGCGGCCCCGCTGCCGCCGCTCACCCGCGCTCATAGCGCCGGCCGGGCAGCAGCGGCTCCGGCGCCCGCAGATGACGCCCCGGCCCGGCGCTCCTCATCCGGGCAC
>VXBT01001002.1:205258-223285 GCA_013400235.1 Oriolus oriolus
GCCTGTCCCCAGGGGAGACCATCCAGGGCCTGCGGAACAGCTTGCGGGACGCCATCGACACCCTGTCCCGGGTGGACTCCTCGGTGGCCGTGTCCTCTGGCGGGGAGCTCTTCCTGCGCTTCATTAGCCTCACGTCCCTGGAGTACTCGGTAAGGGCTGCCCCGCTCTGCCCTGCTGCTGCTGCTGCGGGACCCTCCAGCCGCTCAGCGGGCATCCCGGTCGTTTCCAGGACTACTCCAAGTGCAAAGAAATCATGATCGAGCGCGGGGAGATCTTCCTGACGAAAGTCTCTCTCTCGAGGAATAAAATCGCCAAGCTGTGTCACCCTTTCATCAGAGATGGTGCTGTGAGTAGGCCGGGGCACGGTCACTCCTGTCCGGTTTTGCTGCTGCTTGCAGTGAGGGAGGAGCAGGACGGGAGAGGAGTCTGATGGTGGCTTCTGCACTACATTGTTCTGCACAAAACACCGTGACACTGCTAACAGTAGTAAAGGTTTTCCAAGGTTCAGCTAAAGTAATGTGTGAATTTTCTTTGTTCTGGCAGCGAATACTGACACACGCCTACTCCAGGGTGGTCCTCAGGGTGTTGGAAGCAGCTGTGGAGTCCAAGAAGCGATTCAGTGTTTATGTTACAGAATCCCAGCCAGATCAAGCAGGGCAAGTATTCATTAATTTGGTTTTTGTCTTGGTTAACAGGGTAAGTTACAGCTACCATCCAATTTGTCCTGCCCTAAGGAAAGCTGCTAGGCTTGGTTGGAGCATTTTAAATGGCAAGTGTCACTAATATCACTTTATTCTGGACAAGTGAAAAAAACTCTAAACAATATTGGTAATTAACTTCCCGTACTAGATATTCTAATTGGCGTTATCTAGGTTTTCCTCAAAGGTTCACAAACTTTCAGTCAGTGCCAGGCAACCTCCTTTTCCCTTGGGAGACGGGAGACAACTGATTTATAATTGTCTCTTTAAGAAGTAGGCTAAAATAATCAGTATTATGCTAATCACAGCAAAGTAAAATATACAGCTAACAATGTCATTTGAAGATGCCAAATAAGTACTTCAGAGCAGATATTGTTGCATAAATGAAAGAGTAAACCCTGCACACTGCGTAACACATGTCACTAACAACACATAGCACCATGCCAACAACTCCTTCCATTTCTATACAATAACTTATTTTCTGTTCTACCAGCGGGGGTATGGGGGCAGTCACAGGTTTCAGTCTTTCAGACAATATTTTCCTATCATTGTCTTTAAAAAAAAAAAAAAAAAAGATTTTTAAGGTCCAAACATTTTCTTTAATAGGCAAATAATGGCAGAAGCCCTGAGGAAGCTGAACATTCCCGTGACTGTGATTCTGGATGCTGCAGTTGGGTAAGCCTGATCATAAACTTTAGTATTTTTCATCACAATTTTATTTTGCCAGTAAGACAAAATAAACTTTCATGTAAGCATCTTGTTCAAACTCCAGAGGTTGTTACTTGGTTTGTCATAGCCATCCAACAGGCTAAACAAGTTACACCTTTAGGTGCACAATTAGAATGTGTCAGCTACAACACAAGCATTTGGTTCTGCATGTTGGAATGAAAGAACCAGACCTAAGAACTTGCACAGATCAGTAAAAAAGAACTGAGGTGCTACACAAAGAGGCCACTTTTTTCCTAATTTGCACAAGTGTTATCATTTTGCGATTTCTTAAAGTACTTGCTAAATTACCTCTGCTTAGGGCAAGAGAAAACAAACAGAACAAAACACGAGAAAAGAAACAACTTTACTAAATCTGAACACCAGTAAGTTCAGAATGCCCAAGACTGCCTCCAAGGCACCTGGAATCTCAGGAAGCTGCTGGCTTGACTAAGCAAGTCTACAAGTTCTCCTTAGCACATTCAATCTATTCAAACTACTTAGCTGATGGTTTTCTTTAGATCTGTGTTTTCAGTTAACAAAACCCACTGGAGAGATGTCAGGAAGGGGGGATTGGATGAGCAGCATCACTTCACTGTGCAGCATCCTATCACAGGCATCCCTGTTCTGTAACTGAGTGTCATTCCCAGGCAGGGTTCAGCTTCTTGCAGCATTTACACAGTTGCCAGGGTCAGCTGTGGCTGGGGAAGATATGGCTACTTAATATTCCTGCAGGGAGCAGATGAAATTTCACTCCAAGGATGTGTAACAGCATGTGGACTTGCAAGAGTGCAGAAAATTGGAAGATTGCTTGAATTACTCATTTCTGTTCTGTTGAGCAAGTCATTTGTCCTATTACCCAGTATGCCTTGGATTTTTTCCCCCCTTTTTAACAGCTACATTATGGAGAAAGTGGACCTGGTGTTAGTTGGTGCTGAAGGTGTAGTTGAAAGTGGAGGCATTATCAACAAGGTAATCCTGAGTTTCTTACATCATTCTGTAAACTCTGGACTCTTAAAGTTTGGTTTCTTTCAAGTGTTGCAGGCTTTTGAAAATTCTCTTCCATTTGGATGTTATCCAGTAAATGTCTGTTAATTGCTGGAAACTGGGCAATATTGTCACGCAAGCACCGAGTCTGTAATGTTGTTTTCCATCTGTCTCCGCAGATTGGCACCAATCAAATTGCTGTGTGTGCCAAAGCCCAGAATAAGCCATTTTATGTGGTAGCAGAAAGTTTCAAGTTTGTAAGACTTTTCCCTCTAAATCAACAGGACGTCCCCGACAGGTTTAAGGTAAGAGAAACTCAACTTCCATCTTACCCAGCTAAGGTGCACACTGGTGTGTCTGTGAAAAGCTGTCCTCTAAGCATCTTTGTTTATCTGGCTCTCTGTGCTGTGGTATGTTATGGGGTTGCTCCATGGTACAGTCATGCACCAAACAGCCATAATTTGTCTTGATACCGATACTCTGTTCCTAAAGCAGTTCCTTTAGGGCAGGAGCAGCTGAGGGTAAGAAACAGTTAAACCAATAAACTCCAGAACTACAAATTGTACTTTTTACACAAGATAAAACAGCTGAGACCAAGTGGCACCTGTTTATGCACTTCACATCCTTCAGTTTTACCACAGACATCTGCTTGAGGCTGTAGCACTGCTCTTGCCCAGAGGAGGATTTAACTTGCAGTTGTGCAATAACTAATGGTCTCTGTTTCCTTCTAGTACAAAGCAGACACTCTGGAAACGGGTCAGAATCTAACAGAGGAGCACCCCTGGATTGACTACACCTCCCCATCACTGATCACGCTGCTGTTTACAGACCTCGGTGTGTTGACTCCATCAGCCGTCAGTGATGAACTCATTAAACTCTACCTGTAACTCAGAGACTCCCTGCACAGGATCTATCATCTTCAGTGACTATCAGGGTTCTAAGAACTTGGAAGATGACACACGAACACGGCAAGGAAACGACATTGTAAGGATTAACGTAATTATGGACCGCTACTGAAAAAATTCCAAAAGTTATTACAGCTTCAAAAGGCCACAACTAAATTATTTTAAAGAGGGGTGGAGTATTTTGATACTGGAAAATAAAATACCTTATGGTGTATCCAGACTTGTTCTGAGGTGTGCTGTTACTGAGCTGTGGTATGTACTTGAAAAAACCAAAATTAAAACATGCACAAGGCTGCTGATGGAAACCTGCAGCTCCTGCCACACCAGGGTGGTGCTTTTAGCTTTGTTCTCAGCAACTGCAGGCTCTGTGTCTTTATGGATGCCAGGTCTCTCTATGAAGAAATTAGATCAGTTCTGTTCTCTGTATCTTTTTTTTATGGAAATACAGTTTTATTGAAATAAGCAGTGTTTTAATGTAAAAATGTGGTTAGAGTAACTGTCAGCCTTCAGATTCTATGTCCTCAACAGTTTCTGATTTGAGCCTTTGGCTGCCTGTTAGCTTCTTCTCAAACTCTTCTTCACTAATTTTTCCCTTTTTTAATTTTTTCAAGAGTCTTGTGTCATTCAGCAACTCTTCCATATCCTCATCGTCAATATCAGAGCCCTGTTGGCAGTTAAAAACAACAAATTAAACACAACACCAAAAGGTTTTCATTCTATACAGTTCTATACAGAACACAAGAGAAGATTATAACTCAAGAGTTTGCCAGAAATATCCAAGCAGGAAAAAATATTCAGTTCCTGCCCAGGCAACTGTAACTCTCAGCTACACTTGCTGAAAATTGACAAAAGCACCCTCAGGCCACACTCCTGCACCTCTGAGAAATAAAAATCTTATTACAGACCAGCATCAGCGCTGAGAAGTTGTTTTAGTGTTTGGCTTTAAAAAGCCCTGTAATTTTTTTAAGCTTTGCTTGCCAAAGTCCTAAGAAGTTATTTTACAGCCATCAGTTCCACCACACTAAAATCCCAGGGCTCTCTGCCATTGGGAAGACTACAGTAATCACTTGCAGTTAAGGGAATGGACACAGTTACCTCTTCACGCTTCCTTTTAGCTGTTACTTTCTTTTTCTTCTCCCTCTTGGCTTTCTGCTTTGACCATGCTTTGTTCTTTACAAATTTCTTTTTCCCTTCATTTTCCTCTCTTTCTTTTCTTTGTTCTTCTAATTTCTTTTGTCTCTGCTTTTCTCTATTTTTATCCTTAAATGAAATGGAGTCTGTATTGACAGTGACCGGAGTGAAGTCTGGAAAACATTTTCCTCTTAGTTCAGGCATCTTTGGCATTTTTAACAATGCAAAACCTCTGGCAAGACTGGCAAAGTCCAGATCTGTTGAAATAAAGATTATAAAGTCAGTTTCCTGCTGGATGAAAAGTTAATTTAACTGAGAAAGGAAAAAACCTAACCTTTTTTTAGTGTATTGTTGGCATTCTATACCTTAATATCAGCAACAATACTAAGTCACTTTTATTTGTGCTTCTATCAGTTTGGTCAAGCTCGGTATTTAAATGTTTTCTCTTGACACAAGTTGCTTGAAAAAAAATAGGAGTTGTGTCAAAATCTGATGCTGCAGAAAGTGAATTTGGCATCCAGAATCAGTAGCTGAAGCTTCTGGACAGCAACATGATGCTTCTGTTGTCTGAGAAAAACAGTAAGAGGTACCAGCCCTGCTGGGAATCACCTTTTATCCGGAAGATCAGGTTACACTCGTGTTTGGCATAAGCCTGGACATAAGACACGAAGGCTTTCATCCCCTTCTCAAACACTGCCCTGTCAGCCAGGGCCATGGACTTCAGCTTGGGAAGAAGATCCAACACATTTGTCTGCGGTTTCATTTCCTGCATGGGGCACTGGGAAGCAGAAAATCAACAGCAAAATGAAAGGAGAAGTTCAACCAAATGATGTGAAATGCACTGTGAAACCTCAAACACACGATTCTTGCCCAGCTAATCCTCAGTCAGTTTTGAGCCCCTTTGCCTTTGGTCACTCCAGCACACCAGTTGACCATCAGCCCCCCACAGCAGCTCCTGGCCCAGCAGAAGAGTTCTCACACTGCAGCTCCAGAGAGGCATCATCTTCAGCTCTTGCTTTATCAAGCTCTGGTCTCATTAGGAGGTCTCTAGAGAATTCATACCATTAATCCCACAAGCACAGGAGCAAGCATGAGAAACTGTAGGAGTTATAAGTAAAGAGCAGAGAGGCTGCAGGGTGTCAGCTGGTGGTGGCAGGGATGGGGCAGGGCTGTAAGCCAGTGCTGCCCTTCTGCAAATGCTCAATTTACACCCTTAGGAACATAAGCCTTTCCTACTCATTGTATCACATGTTCCTCCTACAAAGCCAGTAGGTAACACTGGAGCAATCACGTTCCAACAGACAGCTGCATTTGGTGGTTAATAAGCAGCTCTTGTCTTTTAATTCTGCACCTCCGCTAAAACATTACCCATGTGTATGACCTCAAATTCTGATCTCAAAGCTCCTATCAGTAAGTCTGTGCCCTTGCTCTTTCCTGCTTTGGGGTAGCACAAAAGCCTGCTCACCTTTTGGTTGATTGAGAGAAAGTTAACGTAGGATTCTTCCATGGGAAGCAAAAACACAAGGGCACTGCCCACGTTGCCGATCCGCGCTGTGCGACCACAGCGATGCACAAAGGCACTGAAACAACCCAACAAGAGAGCTCAGTCTGACTTAGAAGCATTAGGCAGCAAAAGGGCAAATCTTGTGGGATGGAAAATACAGTGTGCTATGTGCTTTTGAACTAAACCAACAGGAATTAGCGAACTGTAACACAAGAGACGTGTGGCAGTCCCACTCCATTGTCAGGCTAGAGCAAGGGGTGTCTGTTTTGGGAGTGAAGTTCATGCAAGCTGTACGAAGAATTATGACAGCAAAAGTTAAAATACATGGAAAAGCTCCTTTCCTGTGAACTTTCAATGTACCATTCCTTGAAGAGCTCTGTCCCTGCTCTCATCTCTGTTCTCCTTCACCCCAGTGTCACCTCTCACTCTTTCTCCGATATTCTCGAACAAAGCTTTACCCCAGAGTCACCTCTGCACACAGATGTGACAATCACCCACCTGACTGACACACACACCACACAAAGTCATTCAGCTCACAGCAGGGACAACAAAAACCTCCCTTGTTCCTGCATTATTTTGTGTGTTCTCTCAGATTAACTTTCAGGAAGTGATTAAATGTGTTTTATGCAGTTTTGTGCTCCTGATTGATACCTGAATAGCACAGTAACAAGTAACAGAAAGAACAGGTTCTCAGGATCTGAAGTTGTACCTGGCACTGCTGGGTGGGTCATACTGCAGCACCCAGTGCACTTCAGGAATGTCAATGCCACGGGCCATCACATCTGTGCACACCAAAATGCCCCTAGGAAGAAGAAAAAGTGGATTTTCATTAACCTGTCATTTGAGGAGAGCCAGCCTCCCCACAGCTGTGTGTTCTGCACCTTCACTGGAGATAGAAGAATTAAAACATTTGGGGTTTTTAAAGAGACAAAATATAAGGTAATTGCAGCTCTCACCAACTAAAATTCTACATAACATTATGAAAATTATTGTGGTTTACATTACATTTCTAAGACAAATCAATTGCCTATTACAAATGCAAACTTTAAATCAGCACTGCATCCACCACAGCTGAATGTACTATAATAAACTTTTAAATGAAAGACTTTAGACTTGAGTGACAATTTCAGCATGGCAAAACTGCCATGCTGTTCTTTTAAACAGCTGTTCTTACAATCTGCTGGTAATTATTTTTTTCATAATATAAAAAGCTAAAAATCAGGTCCCACGCAATTAAAAAAATGACAGCTGATGAGGCAAGAGTTTCTTAACAGCATCCTGCAAAGCCACCAAAGAACATTTCTCTGGGGGTAGGTTACAGCTCTGTGCTGCCATGCTCCTGTTCATACACTAATAAAGGAATATCCTGGATTTCCACTCTGGTTACTAATCAGGAAAAGGTTCTTTTTGCTACCAGTTTGTTTAAACACCAAGGCTGATAATGTGACTGCAGCAAGTGACAGTGCACTGTGCCCACCTCCCATGCTGCCACATGGATTGTCTGAAGCAGGGTGGAGATGCTCCAGTCACATTTTCACTTTCTTTGTGGTCATACTTTGAGTACCTCAGCACAATTTGTGGTATTATCAATACACTCAGAACCATCCTGTAGCTCCCTTCACCTGAGCCATCCTTCCACACTTAAGTAGCAGAAGAATAGTCAGACAAAGCCAGCTTTGCTCACTATTTTGCCCTCTGGCTGGTTTAACTCATTCCCATGTTCTTACCCCGAGATCTTCCGAAACGCTGTAAAAATCTTGTTCCGCTTGTGCTTCATTTTCCCATGAATGCTCATTATTTTCACCTGTTTAATTAAGGATTCCAAAGCCTTCCCATAGTATTCCACACAGGCACACGTGCTGTTGTGATAAAGACAGCCATAAAAAGCAAAAGGTTATGCTGTATTTCTAATCATGTTTAGACAGTTAAGCTAGAGTTTCCCAAGATCTTTCAAAAATATACACTATTTTTATTTAAAACATGCACATAATTTTTATAATTAACATATAATCATCTAACATGTCTTACTTTTAAAATGCATATAAAATTTATGTCTTGCTTAATAACACAATCCCGACATGAAGCAATGATTAATTTTTTTTTAGGCACCATATTCCAAAAAACAGCTCTTAAAATTACTCACTTTGAAAATAGTTGTGTCCTTTGCTACACAGGGGACAGTTTTGGCATTTAAGCAATAAAACACCAAACTGTTCTCACAGTGAAACACAAACAGAATTACCTGAAAAACACCAGATGTTTTTCCTGTTTGTGCTGCCGAAGAAAATGCACCAACTGATTAAACTTTTCATCTGCCTTGCAGATCTAAACAGTGCAAAAGAAAAGAGGGAAGTTAAAAAACGGACTTCTGGCTCCTCTGTTAACATCATCCTAATTGGCCAAGACTTAAAAATTTATTGATAGAACCAGGAAAAAAGGAGAGGGAACAAGAAGCTCTGTCAGAGCCTGGGTTCACACCATGTAATAGTTCTCCAGGCGTGTTGGGGTTTTCTGGGTGTTGCTTGCTGCCACTCCCTTCTCCTTGACCGAGATGCGGACGGGATTCCGCAGACCTGCTCTCACCAGGTTCTCCACCTCCTGGGTCTGAGTAGCTGAGAACAGACCTGTCCTTCTTTGCTTGGGCAGAAAGCCCAGAATGGCATTTAAGCTGCAAGTAAGCACATGGAAAATGTAACTGTCCCAAGGCTTCCCTCAGGAAGAGGTTTCATTGCTGGAAGTAGGAGTTTACAAGCAAAATAAGCTTTGCTATCACATGTCAAACTTCTACTGAAATAATTATCTTAAGTTTGAGAGAAAGAAAACAGAGATCAAAGCCTATTGGTTAAAGTGTTTTAAGCCATTCTGGTGTGTAAATCATGGCATTTAACCAAGCATTAATAGAGATATGCTAATATACATTTCAACAAAGGAAACTCTGTATTCATCGAGGCTCCACATTTCCTGATTCTCTTCTGCCTTAGCAACTGCTTTGTGTAGTTACAGAGCAAAGGTGAAAGAACAAAACAGAACAAATCTAACTTTGGAGGTCACTGCAGGCCACGCTCAATCACATCCATCATACGTGAACTCATTTAAAACTGCAGAAGAACCACTAGAATTTATTATCTCAATACCTTGCTTCAAAGCCCATATCTAGAAGTCTGTCTGCTTCATCTAACACCAGCACATCCAGAGCCTTCACACAGCTTGCAAGATCCAGCCCGTCTGCTTTTCTCCTGAACAGATCCTCCAGGCGGCCCGGGGTGGCCACGATGATGTTCCCACTGTCAGAGAACACACACACAGCAATCCCCTAACTACAAGGTGAGGAATTTGGGAGAACTCCTAATATTGTTATCACAGCATAAGACTGCCCTGCATTCCTCAATAAAACAATTTCGTTTTGTCACTTCTAACCACATTCATATTTCAGTGTCTTTCAGATGCCATGGGATGGGGGGAAAATGCCCAGGAGAATGCACATCCCTTGTGGCAATAAAAGTTTAGAATACAATCAGCAAGAATGGAAAGCAAGTATCAGCTACAGGAAATACATGGTACCTCCATGCAAAACCCAGTGGCAAATAGGACTCCTTCAAAACTTCATCATCAGGATCAGCACCAAACAATTTCAGGAAATTACTGAGCAGGGAGAAGTGAAATGTTCACTGAAGACACTTTTCAGCTCTGTTCTTCACTCAAACAGCAGATTAAAGGTGCTGATGTCACATAAGATCCTCTTCTCAAGCTGTACCTCACTCCAGGAACTGACCCCCCAGTTTCCCACCACACCCCAACAGATTCTGGGAGCACCAACCCATTCCAGCACCAGCAAGACCACAGCTCTGGCCTGAAAACCCTGACAAGGAGAAAACCACAGCTCTGAGACACTGACAAACAAAAAACTCACCCATGTTCCTTAAACTTTTCAACATCTTCCATGGGGTTTCTTCCACCAATTAAAAGAATCTGACTAAAACAATAAAACAGAAAGATTTGGGTCATCTTTAAGTTTTGCTGGTTCATGAGTGACAGAAGGAACGATGGTCATGGGAATCATGAAGTTCACTCACCTAAACACGGGGAAGTGTTTTGTGAAATGTGACAGCACCTCATCAATTTGAATGGCCAATTCCCTCGTTGGTGTGATAATTATAGCTCCAACCTGCACATGAAAAACAGGAGTTTGTGGGGAGAAAAAAGAAAGGTTTGGCCAGAATTCCCCCTTACAAGCTAAGTGAACATGAGCCATGATTTTGAGCCTGGTTTCAGACAAAGTATTTCCACAGAAATACAGTAAAGTATAAAAAACATCCAAAAATGTCTATGAAAGATTTTATAGCAATGTATAAAATACCTGCTCAAAGAGCAGTACCTAATAACGACATTTAACAGCAAATGACAGTGAAGTTCTCTGCACACTAAAATGTATTCAAGGTCAATGGATGCTAAAAAGCATTCAAAGCCTCTTGCAGTACATCAGTGTATTCCATATCTTAGGACATTTTTCAAACAGCTCAGAACCTTGTCAAAGAAGGAACCGTATCTAAGTGCAATGAAAGCACCCCAATTTTATTTTCAAGTTTTAAACAGTTTATTGTTACTGTCACACCAAGAGCTGAGCACACGGCCACTCTGTGTGTATGCAATTTTCCTTGCAGATACTTTTTTTGAAGTCCTCAAATCTTATTGGCACATCATAAAAATATACCCTGAACATTTTAACCTCACCTGCATTTTCTTTAATTTTTCTTCCCGTCTGAGAAGAATTTCCAGTATGGGAATCACAAATGCCAACGTTTTCCCACTGCCTGTGACCTGTGAGAGTGGAAACAGCGTCAGCCCTCCCTCAGCTCCAGAGACAAGCCAGGAAAAAAACGAGCTGGACGAAGGAAAAGACTCACCGCTTCTGCAGCCACATCTTTGTTACTCATGAAGAGCGGGATGGTCGCAGACTGAAAAAAGAGAAGCATCACATGAGCAGGTGAATCGCTGATAAATCTCAGAGGTGAAACTCCTCCGAGACATCAGAGCTCGCTGTGAACATCACCCAAGCAGAGCCGGTGAGAAAGTCACGGATGCGGCTTCTCTCAATGCTACAGGACCCGGTGACTGCTGCGACCGCGGGGCTGAGACCGCGGCACCGCCACCGGCCCGGGCGCTCCTGACACCGCCCGCGCCCTCCTTCCTTAGCCCGGCCTCCCCTTCCCCGGGAGTGCCGCGGGCCCCCCCCACCTGCACCGGGGTCATTTGGTGGAAGCGGAGCTCCCGCAGCGCCCGCAGCACGCCCGGGCTCAGCGGCACCGGCAGCGAGCTCCAGCTCCCCTCAGTCACCGCCTCCATCTTAGCCGGGCGGTGCCACCGCCCCGCCGCTCCCCCGCCCCGGGGCCGCCGCGGAGAGGCTCTGCGGAAACACACACCGCGGCACCTTCCGTTCCGCTGCACATCAGTTCCGCCACCCCCCGCCGGGCTTCGCCTCCGTAGCAAACAACAAACTCTGGATTTAACAAAAAATCCCGACTTTTATATTTACTTCTGCGGGTCATACCGCAGTTCTGTGCCACCCGACTACCCACAACCTAAGATATAGGTTCAGAAGTACCTGAAATTTATTCTACCTGCCCACGAAGTGGGATGGTCTCTGGATAAATTCCTGACATAAAACACCCTTTGTGTTAATCTGCACTTCCTTGAAGTATCTAAGGAAAAAAAACCAAAGCTGCTTCCTTTTTTTTAAAGAATTTGTTTATTTATCGAACCTGGGTCATATTTAGATTCACAAGCAATTTTTAAATGTACATCTTAGAATTCAATTTTCAGTGTTTTACACAAAAATATTGGCACACAACAGTTGCAATAAGGTGTAACAGCCACCTCTCTGAAGAACTGCTGCAAGTGTTTGCCCGAGGTTGAAAAAACTTTACCTGGAACATGAAAACCTGTAACAAATTTTAAATTAATTGTACAAAACTGTTGTGTGTTACTTGTAGAGGCATCCCCCTGGAAAAGACCCCACCCCACCCCCAAAAATGATTACAACTAATATACATCAGTCACAACATAATCCTGGCTCAGCACCCACATCAGACGCTTCTTAAATTTTTAAACCAATCATCAGATAACCGAGGAAAGTAACTTTATACAAAAACAAATCTACATGTGCCTGAAAAAAGAAAACACCCCAGTATTTAGCATTATGCTAATTCTGATCAGATAATGGCAGAGTTTGCCACTGCACTTAAATACAAGGGCTGCATAGCGTGGATTAAACAAACCCCCAGAATCCTGAACCCTTTGGCCTCAGGAATCCAGATTTCCTGAACACTTATGCCCTGGGCACCGGGCAAACAGTCTGAGCTTTGGACCTGCAAAAGCCAAAGGGTTCACGAGTGTTTGCCAAGACACTGCACACAATTGGCTTCCAAATAAAACCTTTGAGAGACTAAAAACCATGTAAGGAACATTTGGTGATGAGCAGAGAAAAAAGCATTTTCGTATCAACTACTGAATTTAAAAGAACGTTGGGAAGAGGTTGATATAATTAAGACAGCTGCTGATGACTATCCTTTAAAGAGCAACTAGGTACGAATTTTAAACTTTTCCTTGGCAGTTTATGTGAGTGGAGAAGGGATTACTTCAATTTTGTAACACCTACTGTGGGGTTAAGGATGTAAAAACGCAAACAGTCACGTTAGGGCCTTGTACCGTTTCCCTGGACAGAACTGCAAGTGCTCATGGAAACAGGGAAAAAAGTTAGAAAAGACAGAACAGCTTGTTACTAGAGTGAGTTACAGAGTTTGCAGCTTGCCTGGACCTCGCTTAGCACACAGACTGGGCAGATCTCAGTGGAAAAAAAATGATGCCAATAAAGTGACAAGATTTCAGCACAGCTTTTGCTACAGAAGATATATAAAAACAATTCTTTTTTTTTTTTTAACTAGGAAGGAACATAAACAAATAAGTTTTACAGTTCAGTAAAGAGGGTTCAGAAACTAAATGACTTTTTTTTTTTGTGACCAGGATGTTTGGTAAAGAGTGAACTGAAATCCGGGACCACAGAAGGATCTTAGACCACCCTTCGGACTTCAAAAAACCTCTTCAGGTAGTAGATTTGTCCCAGTGTCATGGCAACTAGTACAAGGGCTTCAAAGAATGACCAAAGAACCACTCTGCTGTTTGTGTTGTCATTAACTGTTGGGGGAAAAAAAAAGAAAAAAGTGTAAGTAACAAAGCATTTGAACTTGAAACACTCTGCCATGGAACTGGAACACTGCACATAAAACACTGGGGTTTGTCATTAGAGGTGTCCCAGAAGGGCCCTGCAGCCTCAGAGATGAGATCTGAGGGGGGATTTTTTTGAACAGTTTGATTTTAAACCCACTTTGGACATACAGTGCAGCATCTTTCTCTATTCTGCCCACCTTACAAGTTTCTGGCCTCTGAGCTGCCAAAGTCAAGCAGGGAACTTCTAATCTCTGAAGGGTCGCCATCTCTGCTTCTAAACATCCAGATTTTTCTTAAATCAGACCATTAGTAACAAATGTCACAAAACTGAAGATATTCATAGCTTCAAATACTTGAGGAGACGGTGCTTTTATCTAATGTTGTATTTTCACATTAAAAATAATTGCCCTTGATTCTCACCCATGAAAGTAACAGTACTTCTGCTCTGTTTCAACTAAACATTTTTTTAAAAAAGACTTTGGCTCAATTATTAAACCACATCCACTTCAAGGGTGAAGTAACAGTTCAACCAAAGTCTGTCCCTGGGAACCGAATTGTGGAATGGTTTGGGATGGAAGGGACCTTAAAAATCATCCAGTCCCACCCCTGCCACGGGCAGGGACACCTCCCTTGGACGCTTCCAGGGATGGGGCAGCCACAGCTTCTCTGGGCACCCTGTGCCAGGGCTGTACCACACTCACAGGGAGGAATTCCTCCCCAGTACCTGATCTAAACCTCCTCTCTTTTCAGTTTAAAACCATTCCCCCTTGTCCTGTCCCCACATGCCCTCGTACATGGATTAAATAATATCACCACTGGTATCTCCATGAATACATCATTCCAGCAGCCACAGAACTTGCACCACTTAAGCAAATGTTATTTTGCATAGCAACACTCATTACATGAGGGGAAGCCAATTTAAAGATGACTGCAATCAACACCTACATTCTTTACTCTATGGGCAGGCCCTTCAGGATTTAAATTATTATTTTTTAAGTCACTTGGAACAGCTTTCATGGACTCATATTTAAATGAACATTTACAAGTTCATTGGAGAGGGGAGAAGGCATTGATTGAAGTGAGACACGTACTTGCTCTATGTATTCTTTCACGGACTTCCATGTACTCCTGTTCGTGCTTTACAGCTGTCATGGCCACTGCTAACTCGTTAATCATCTCTTCTAGCTTGTTCTGATGAGCTGCAGAATAATTTCAGAAGCATCAGAAAGTCTGTTAATGACTGAAAAAACAATTCTAACGAATTTATGAACAGTTAAACGTCAATTTCCTGCTGCAGAAGTTCTGACAAACACAGCCAGTACAGTTGAGCACTTTCTATCCTCACAGCCAAGTTCAGTTTTTGCAGCACCACCTTCCCTAACGTGCCTCTACGGCATTTAACAAGTGGGAAAACATTTCTCCACATCCAAATAGGAGGAGACACAATTTAGACTCAGCACAGACCCCATATTTCCAGTGTGCACATACTTTTCCAGAAAAACAGAATAGAAGAACCACGAGATCAATACCACACACTAATATCTATTTTGCCAATATCATCCAATATATTCCAAGCAAATTATCTGAACATGACAGCTTTTCCTAGTTGTTAAGTTTGCAAAAATAGAACGACTGAGAATTTAGCTTAAGATCATGATGCTGGCAAATCATGAGATCACTTTCTGAAGCAAAAAAAATCACATCCTGTGATCTTCAGGTTTAGCTGAAGCCCAGCATTCAGGGGGCACAGTGCCCAGGGGGCCTGGCACAGGCTTCACTTGTGGTGTGTTGTGAAAGCAGGAGAGGAGTTAAGTACCAAACCAGTAACACAAAACCAGCTTGAGACAGTTCAGCAAATGGAAGGCTCAGAGAGCCGAGATTTAGCGGTTTCACTGTCAATCACAGGATCTTTTTAATACATCCACGCTCAAAGAACTGTCCAGTCACAAATTTACAGATTAGGCAAGTCATTTGCAAAGTTTTCTAGCATCAGGTTGAGGTATCATTCCACAGACACGCCCTGAGCAATCAGCTCTCTTAAAAAGTCACAAAACCCAACACGTTTTCCTTTGAAGGGACACCTCTGACTTGGAAGTGACCTTACTACAGCTTTATTTGTAAATTAAGTGTTTCAGATCACAGTCTGAAAACAGAGCTATTCAAAACACACACTTTGCGGGGAACAGTCAAAAAAGAGGACCAGAGAATAACACTCGTACAAGTTACAATTAAAACCTAAATGTGCAAACCACACTCACTTTGCTAATACCACAAATCCCTTATTTTCACGGCCAACTGGTCATTGCAGTAAGTGCAGTTTATCAGTAAGAGAAGAAACTACAGTTGCAGTAGTCTAAACACACTCTAAAAAATTCACTTCAGAAAATTTTCTTCTTGCACTAATATTCTTTACGAGAGATATATGCAGACTCAATAAAAGATTTAAGTGAGTCTTTACAAAAAAATCAAGTTAGGAATGTGTTACTTTTTAAGTGACATCAAGCACTCAATGCCCTCAGTTACTCACTTGCTAAAATAGAAAACCAGAATTTGTTGCCTTTCTAGCTACAGTTAGTGATATCTAAATAAGCTTCATAACTTGCTATGCAATACATTCTTTTTTTACAGCAAATGACAAGTTTGAGTTTTTCCCCTGCTACATCAGTAATAATTCATAACCCACGAGCAGCTTACTGCTTCCAAAAGCTCTTGATTACTCAACATCCCCTTCAGCAATAGAAAGCAAACACTGCCAAAAACATCCAGCGTTCTTGGATGTTCAGTGTTTTAGCTCAATTTCACCTAAACTGATTAAATCTTCTGTCAGCCATAATCACCTGAAGACAAACTGCCATGGCCAGTGCAAGGCCCTGATCCCAAGAGCTGCTCAGGGTATAAACCTGCCAGTGGGAGGCTGCAGGTGCTCAGCATTGCTCAGAATCAGACCTTTTAGGTAGTTTATTAAAAAGACATTCTCATGCTACAAACCAATGTTACAGAGAAAAAGCCAAGTTAGCTGTTAGTGAATGATCATGTGCCAGAGACAAGATGCTAAGGAGCTTTCAAAAAGCAGTCCACATACCATCCCAGGTATCTCCACCACCTAGAGGAAAGTGTAAGAGATGAACACAGGTACAGGACAAAAGGCTGCAGATAAAACAGTCATTTACACGGCTACGGGAAGAGTTTTATATTAGCACATTTATCAACTAAGGCACAGAGAAGGCTACACACTGCTGAGCCTACTAGGAATCAGAGGATGGCACTGATGAAGGGCTAAAGGATGGAAGCATTAGTTTCTGCAGATGGCCGAGGGATTCTCTGGTGATTTTGCATTAAATCGTGTAACGAGGTCTAAAAACATCCACTTTAGCTGTGCAAGAGAACAGCTAATTACACCTGAAGGAACGGGAATCCTGAGAGCCCTACTCAAGTTCACAAATCATGCAAGCAGGGAAAAGCTCCCGAGCTGGAGCTGATTTCCTTCCAGGACTCTTCCTCACCTTCTGTCTCCATGTCTTGCCCCTTTGGAGCTTCCCCGATATCGATAGTGAACATCACTATCTTGGGAGTCATGGTGGACATCCTGTTGCTAAAGCAAAACTTGTAAGTTCCATCCATGTGGGCAGCAAAGGTGTATTTTCCACTGGACTCTCGATCGCCTTTATAAATCCCTTTATTATCGGGCCCTGTGATCTGCGTGGGGAAAACAAGAGGGTCACACGTTTTTGTTTCAAACACAGAGGTTTCAAAAGCACCATCACATCGCTGCCAGCACGCTCTGCATTCAGCCAGTCACAGGCACCAACACCATCTGTAATCTGGCTGCTTTGGCACACTTCAGTCTTTCCCTCCCACTACTCACCGGAGCAGTTCCCTGCACAGAAATCTTTTTTGAAAAAACCCCACAAACTTCTTGGTAAAGGAAGTCATACAAAGCCTTTCTAACTGGCCTCCTGTGGTCGAGATAAGCAGTCAAGAACGAGTTAACCACAAACCTTGGCTGTTTGTCAAATTAACAACTGCAAGGGAAATCTTATCTCTGATGTCTGAAGGAAAACAAAAAGGAAAAAAAGACGTTCTCCAATCGACTTTAGACACACAGTTGGGCGTTGTTGCAGTTACCACTTCAAATGGACTAAAGACCTGAGTTCTGAGCTCTCAGGGTCACTGTGATCCTAAATTCCCATCCCACCAGGCCAAACTGCTGCTGAGCTTCCACTAGTGACACGTGAAGGGGATCTCACAGCTTCCAGACCCTGTCCTGTGTCACAGCCATGTGTCATTTTAAACTGTTACAGGACTCTCAGCAACAGCTCTCGTGTCCGTGATATCCCAAACAACTCTCTGCTCTATAACACGATGAAAGCAATTCTTACCCAGTATTCTCCTACTGATTGATGCGTCTTTGAAGACAAGTATTCGCTCAAAACTTTCCCGATGCCAACCACCCTGATTAAAAACAACGCCTTTGGATTCAAGGAGAAGCACGCGGCTCCTCAACAGGCAGCACCTGATTCCAGAGAGCAACCCTGGTCATTCTTCCCGCCGAATAATTTACTATGACGAGGCTACACCGAGAGGAACGAGGATGAAAATCCCAAGGGAAGGGCGGACAGATCGAGCAGCGCAGCCTCGTGCACCAGTGGCAGGGATGACACCCAGCACAAGCACCCGGGCCTGCCCGAGGCCGCCCACGCCGGGCCGTGTGCGCTCCCGCCGCACGGAGCCCCCGCAGCGCGGCGGGTCCGCCCCGAGCCCCGGCGGGCGGGTCCGGCCCCGCTCCGGACCATCCCAAACCCCCGCGGGCGGGTCCGACCCCGCTCCTCCCGGTGCCGCCGCTCGCCCCCGGGGGGCCCCACACACAGCCGGG
>VXBT01001002.1:226202-249261 GCA_013400235.1 Oriolus oriolus
AAGAACGCGGCGGAGCTGACGGTCATGGACGTGTACGACATCGCCTCGGCCGTGGGGCAGGAGTTTGAGAGGGTGATCGATCAGCACGGCTGCGAGGCCATCGCCCGCCTCATGCCCAAGGTGGTGCGGGTACTGGAGATCCTGGAGGTGCTGGTGAGCCGCAACCACATCAACCCCGAGATGGAGGAGCTGCGCCTGGAGCTCGACCGCCTGCGACTGGAGAGGATGGACCGCATCGAGAAGGAGAGGAAACACCAGAAGGTGCGAGCGGGGACCAGGGGGACGCGGCGGGGCAGGGCTGCCCCCGCCTGCCGCAGCCGCTCTGGGGGAAGTCGGGCCCCGGCCCCCCCGCCGCCGTTCTCCCCCCGCCGCCGCCGGGAAAACAAAGAGCGAGGCCGGGGTGCGGGCCGGGATGCGGCGGAGCCGTGGGAGCGGGCGGGGCACGCGTGCGGTACCGCCCGGGAGGGCTCCGGGCTCTGCGCGGATGCTGCCTTAGCGTCGCTGAGGCTTTGGGCGTGTTGTTGTTTTTTGTTTCCTTCCTTCCTGGAAGTTTCCTCCCTCCTTCCCTTTCTCCACCCCTTCTCCAGTCACTGCATTTCCTTCCCCTGTGTCTCCCCGATTAGGACTCCTGCTCCATCCCTTCTCCTGACGAGAGGATAGTGCTGCTTCCTGCTAGGCCAGGAAAGGTCACTGACAAGAATACACTTTCCTCTCCGGAGCTGGGAATGATTTAGCAGTCTAGTTTTCCTGGCACGGACCTCGCGTTAGGAAAGTCAGAGGAGAGAGATGGAGAACCAAGTGATTTCAGAGCAGAGTTAGAGCTGAAGAGTAGGGAAGGTAGAGAAGAGCACTCTGCCAGATTGCTGCTCCATCATCTCGTGGCAGAATGTCCCTTGGCTTGTTCTGGGGTGGTCATAGCGTTCCCTGACCCCACTCCCATGAAAGCCCAAGGTAGAGAGCATTTCCCATATCCTGTTAGCCTCTTACAGCAGGACAGCATGCTCCAGTTACTGCAGTAAAAGTGGCAGATCCACTCTTTAAACCACCCACATAACTGATACAAGAAATGGTTTTTCTAGTAAATGACTGTACTAAATCATCACTGCTGCCTCATGCCATTCCTGATTCCACACACAGAATCAGGATAAACAGGAGATAGGGGATTTCTGGAAGAGAGATCGCAAACTTCAAGATTTGGCTTAACTGGATAAATCCCAGTTTTATATTTTTAAAAGAGTCAGCTAGAGGACTTTCACGTAGCATATGGAAAATCCAGGATAAACCCTGCAACATTTTGCAGAGGAAGTCTCAGGGCAATGTCTCTGAAAAGGATGGTAAAAGATCTTTAATGTACAAAGCCTTGATAAGTCTCGAGAGTGTGAAATAAGAAGGTCTAGAGAATAGATGCAAACATGTTGGATATTTACCAAAGGCTGCGGGTGAAGTGGATACTGAACTGACCCAGTGTCATTGTACAAGTTGTTCTGTGTAGATGTTTGTGAAGTTCTTCTAAGTGTTAAAAAGTTTCCTAAATATGTCAGCTGATCTCCCTGCCAGTCAACCACCTCTGCTCTGTCAGCGTCTCTGAGGGTCATGAAGTGGTTCAGGGAGTGTTTAAACAATCTACTTCAGTGTAAACAGATTTGAACAGGAAAATAAACTACATTATACATGCCTTTCATGTTTTTTAATCAAATTGATTCCCAATGCACCGGGTCCCTATAAAACTGGTCTCACATCTTCTCTGTTCCAGTGTGAGGGTTTGAAGACTCTTTCACAGGACAGGTGCTGATAAGCAGAAAAAAATCAGATACTGAGAAATAGTTTTTAGCCCAAAACCTCCAAAAAACACCCAGAAAAGCTTTTAGTGGTCCTTGCAAGCATCAGTTTATGAGATTTCAGCACCTGAACTTTATGTGTAAATCTATTTTGCGTGTGAACGTGGCTCGGCACTCACTGCCTGGGGTTTCCTGAGCTGGCTGGCACTGCCTGGCCCGTGGATGTGCCTCCCCTGTCTGGTACTTCCATTAATGAGGATTCAGAAGTTAATTTCTGCTCCAATTCATTGGGCTCTTCAATAGCAATAAATGACAAAGTTTGCCTAAGCAAACCTTAGGATAGTTGTGTGTTTACAGTGCAGCCACACATAAATGATATAAGTTTGGATAGTTTTGGGGTTTGTGTGCATTCTATTTTGTTTTTATCAATATGCTTGTAAGTGATGAATGTGCTGGTTTACTGCTAAAATAGGTCACTGCGTTATTTTAGCTACAGAGTTGTAACAGGCAGCATCACTGTAAACAGTCCAGGTATTTGGCAATATCGATTTCATTACAGATTTGCTTTTCTCTCAAGATAAAGAGTTTTAAGTAAAATAGGTGATTAATGACATTTTCTTTCCTTTTTAATAGTTAAGCCTGCATAGCTTATCACGCCTTTGTTATTTTTTATTCTTTGCCACGTAATGTTTTCTGCAACACTTTTAGCAGCAATACAGTAATAAATGCTGGGATAAAATGGCATTTGGACCCCAAAGTCACCAGGAACATGACTTCCCATTATCAGAGCATACATTCAAAGCAGAGAGCTATCCTTTAATCTCTCAGCAGAGCTTATTTTAGCCTCGAGCTGTGCTTGGCTGGGTTGTTGTCTGAATGTGTTTTGTTGTTAGGTAGGAAAGGGGCATGTGGATGGATGTGAAAGTCAGCAGTGACTCAGCCTGGCTCCAGGGATTTGCATGCAGCTTTTTGTTTGAAGAACATACGTGAAAATGGTGCAGAGAATGCCCCCCACTGCAGAAGTGAGATATACAGAGAAGCTTTTGGAACAAGCAGAGCTCTAAATACAACTATTTTCCTTGAGGACTTTTTACTTTTTGTCCTGATTTGACCTTCATGAGGATTGGTGACAGCTGCTCTTGACACAGAATGTCCCGACAAATGGGAGCTGTTTTGACTGGCCTGGCTGCCACTAACACAGACACCACTCAGGACATTCCAAGAGAACAATTTACATAGGAAGCAGCACGGTTTGGGCCTGTGCTTACCATGTGCACCAGGAGCTCTGGCTTTGCTGCACTGGATCACACACTCATCAATTTACACTTGTGTTTCATAACAGGAGTTTAGACCAGGCTGTGCTGTCAGAATGAGCATGTCCACCCCTGAGTCCCTGGCCCTCGCTGTGGGATGGTTTGGGGGCATTTCTAACAGCTTTGCACCTGCTTCCTGGGCTGCAGGAGGGAATTGGTGCTCATGTTTGGTTATTTGTCTGACACAGCAGCCTCCTTAATCTGGTCCTCCCATCAAAGCAAGGCATAAGGAGCCATCCTTTGGGTAACTTGCACGTCAAAAATGTTTGCATCAGGAATGATCCCCTCAGGTATTTGCATTCAGCATATAGCAAAGGGGACTGTGGTGGCTGTTTTGCTGGTGGTGGCATTAGAAAAGCAGATGTCTTCTAAGAAACTCAAATTAGTCTCATTTAATCGTTTTCCATAAGAATCAGTAGGATCGCTACTAGTTTGATCTGTAAATCGTCCAGTCAAAGACTCTTAATGTGTTTTAAAATATAAATGTGTTGTCCTGATCTACCCTATAGGAATTAGAACTGGTGGAGGATGTCTGGAGAGGGGAAGCACAGGATCTTCTTACCCAAATTGCACAGCTGCAGGAGGAGAATAAACAACTGATGACAAACTTGTCTCACAAAGACATTAATTTCACAGAAGAGGAATTTCAGAAGCATGAAGGCAAGTTTGATACTTCAAATTCAGTCCTCGCTTTGTTACAAAAAGCAATACTTTATCAAAATACTTTGGCTGGATATTCTGGTGTGGTTTTTTCCTGTAGATTAATGCAGATCTGGGTTTTGAAGGCTGGTTTGTTTGTTTATTTGGTTTTTTTACCTGGATAGAAAATCTCTGAATACATGATGACGCTGAAGATATGATAAGACGTGGAGGGACAAGGGAAAGAAAACCAACTTTGTGTTTGGCTGAGAAGGGGACTTACAGCCAATTTTGAAAAAGTGAGATTTATAATGCAGGGAGGGGGTGAATCCTGAAGAGTTGAAACAACCCATTTGTGGGCATTCTTGAGGCAGAATGAAGTTCAAGACATACCTGCAAGTACAGGTAGATCTCAGTGCAGCAGCTGAAACAATTGCCAGCCTCAGCTCTGACCCACAGCTCAGCCAGCAGCTCTTTCCCAGGAGCAGAGGAACAGAAGCCCGTTTGCTCCACCATTCCCAGGACAGAATTTGAGGCTGTGAGATCCCAAGTCCGTTTCACGATGACCTGAGGGGAGCATGCAGAGTGACTGACCAGTCTGAGAGCAGAGCACACAGCTGAGCCATCACAGCTCTCCAGTGAGCATTAGGAATGAAGGGATATCCTTTTCCAGGCTCCCAAGGCTGGGATTAAATGGAGGCTTGCTGGAGGTGGATGAAACACTGTCCCACACTGTGCGAGTTGCACTTGCTCTCTCCCCAAGGCCCCAGTGCTGCTCACTCGACCTGGGGAAGAGTAGAATGAAACCTTCAAAAAGTAAAAATTGTTAAACCTCTCAAGATACTTTTCAAAACGAATGCAATGCTTTCAATTTGAGAGTCAATTAATGGCAAAGAAGTAGCTCAACATCAGGCTGAGAAACTCCATGCAAAATTCAGAATGGCACTGATGAGTCATGGACCATGAAGACTGAGATCATGTTATAAAGAACCAGCTTCCCCTTTGTTTTCTTTTTTTTCCCTTCTTTTTTTCCCTTCCAGTGGCTATTTAGCTCTCTGCAGCTCATGTGCTTGCATTTAAATATAGCCATACTCTTCACATCCAGCCAGCCAAGCAAATGCCAGACGTGCTTTTCTTGTTATTTTTACTGTGTCTACCCATGTATAACAACACAAACACAACCCATAAGCCCATTCCAGAGCTTAGATTCTGGGATCACTGATATTCCTCGGCCAAAATAATCAGTTTAAGTGAAATAATTAATTTATATCAACTCCATTTTATTAATGGGATCTATTATATCAAACCCAACTGTTTTTCTTTTAGGACATTTTGTCATTAATGAGCAGGGATAGATTTGTCTCAAATGACTTTGTTTGGATAGTGTCAGAAAGCAACTCTGCTGCTCTTTTTCAGTCTCTGTCCTTTGGTCTGATGGAGAGTCCAGAGAGGCAGGATTTCAAACTAAATACTGTGTTAGCTGGACTAATTTTGAGCAGACTCCAGTGCTCCTATCTCAGCATGGTTTAGCACTGTGATCATGTCTCCCCTCAGCGCTGGCCCTGGGGATCAGCAGCTCATTGCTTACTCACCAGACAGTTAGAGGGGTTATTTTACACAGGCAACAGAGGCCACTGATTTGGGTGTGCAAGGCCTTGAGAGTCAGTCCTGCCAATTAATTCTCAGAGCCTCACCTGAGCATGATGAAGTTCTCATGGGAGAGGCAGAGGCAGCCCTGTGCAAACAGGAGTGTTCTGTGCAGTCTGAGCAGAGCAGAGTTCATGGGAAAGGACCTGTGGCAGAACACAAAACGCACGGGAGGGGTTAAAGATGAGCCTGTAACACCCATTAAAGTGACTCCTCCCAAGCCCAAACGGAGCACTGCTTGATGGTGCTGACTGATTGGAACATCCTAGGAAAATGCCACATTCAAACTTGACCCACGTGTGTCAAACAGGACGAGCAGGCTGCTGTGTCACTGCAGGGGAGCTGCTGTCTCAGCCTGGCTGTGGTAAGGACAGGCAGCAGGATGGCAGCAGTCGTGTGACCCTCCTGAGCTGCAGGACCTACGGTTCCCTTCAAAAGGGGAGTTGAATTTGTTCTGGGTGTTTAGGGAATGGGGCAGTGCCACAGGCTCTGCCTGGCACTTTGGCCTGCAGTGATAGGTGTTGTATGGACACAACTCTGAACAGTTCCCTAAACATAAAGAATGTTCTTTTTTCTTTTTGTTCCAGTTTCTTTTCTTTCTTTCTTTGGTGTCCTCCCCTCCAGCTGCTTTCCTTTCTCTTGCTGGAACAACACTGTGATCACAGCAACCCACAGGAAGCTGCTCATAGGATGTGCCTGGGGAAGCCGACTGGGTGTGCCATTTAAGATCTTGCAGTTATTAGAGTTTGAACCATTTAGATAATTATTTTACATTTAGGGCACTTAGTGATTTCCCTCTCCTCTTTCCCAGTGCCTGAGGAAATGGAAGGAGATGTGACTGTTTCACAAAACTCCCCACCTTTCCTTTCGCCCCCTTTCCTGAAATAAAAATTGTAGTGATCTGTGCACACAATTGAAGCCTTTTAGGTTCACCAAATGTTAGGGAGAAAAATGAGCACAGTGGGAGGAAAAGTAGTCAGCACTGAATGGGAATTTTTTCTTTAAATAGCTCCTGCTATCTAGAGATCTCAAAGCATCTCACAAGTACTAATGGATACAGCTGCATTCACTAGTGCTACCTCCTTCTAGGTAAAACCACCAGTCTAAAGTCTCACTGCAGTCCCTCTACTTCAAGGCAAAGTTTTGGATTATTTTAAGTACAGCTGATGTTTCAGTCCCCAGCCCTGAGATTGGCTGCAGTGAGTGGATCCAGGAACCTGCAGTGAGGTTTGTGGGTACAGAGACATACCAGACCCGTGGTGTGATAGAGGAATGTGGATCTTTTCTAAAAGTTAAGCAGCAGTTTGTGTCTGTGACACTTGTCCTCCCTGGTGGGTATGAGCTGGTACCACAGCAAAGAATTAAAATTATCCTGAGAAGAACTAGAACCCAGAGCATCATAGAGCTGATAAAAACCAGGGTCCAGAAATAGAGCAGGCAAATGTACCACAGCATTAAAAGGGATGAGAATGTAACACTAGAATGTGAACACCATGTCACTGACAGTTCTTTTCTGGGGTTTGACAGGAACACGTCCTGTGAACCAAATTCCTGGCTAGCCATGACCACCAGTCCTTTTCCCAGCAATTCCCCGTTCTCTGCAGTACCACAGCTCTGGTCCTTTAGCACTGAGGATGGGAGCTGCTGTTCCCCCTGTTTGCTCTGGTACACTCCCTGCATGGGAGTCCACAGCTGCTGCAGGAGTGCACATCCACCAGTTACTCCTTTTCCTTCTCTGAGGTTTGTCCTGCTCTACTCTGTTATCCATCAGTTCATTCTGTAACTGACCTGTGAGCTGAAGTTCCTAAAGACATGCAGCTAAATTCTCTTGTGGGAGGAAGTCTGGATTTCTCTGATGAGGGAAGGACAAAACCAGAAAGTCTGAGCTGATGTTGGAAAAGAGAGCCTTTCCTGGCTGGAAACATTTGATGCATACACAGCGTATTTCTGATGTGGGAGCTGCTTTAATATATTAAAAAGGAAGTGGCTTTCCAGCCACCCCAGACTGGGGAGTGAATTAGCACCACTTGCAGTTCATAAATGGAAGAAGCTGAAGACCACATAACAAAGTACTTTGCCAAAATTAATAGAATTTGCAGCAGACCCTGGATTTGAGCTCCTGCTTGAGCTGAACTTTGGCCAGAGGAGCCACACACTGCCCTGGGCACAGGGTTTTCATCTTCAAGGATGTTGTGCAACGTGATTTCATGTGACAGTTCAGGACCATCAAACTGCACGTCTCTGTGCCATCCTCAGGGAAAGCCAGGGCAGGAGATTCATCATCTCACCGAGTGAAATCCTCTGGTCTGTGGCTGCTCTCAAGAGCCAATCACTGCAGTGCCAGATCCAAATTATCTCTGTAATGGCAAATAGAAGAATGCTTCCTGTTTTGTGGTTTATGACACTTCCTAATGATTCATTGGTCAGATTTAAGGTTAATCTCACTCTTTCTTTATTTTCAGACAGGATCAGTGTTGGATTCTTGGCAATGTTCCAAACTCCTTTCACCAGTGAAATGCTATGTAGTATTTTTCTCTCAAGTACAGTTACTCTAAATATGAATTACCACACAATAGGATGGGGAAAGGGTGGCAAAACAAGAGGAGAAAATATGTGACCATAATTCAGACTAAATTTTGGTTCTGCATTCAGGGTGGGGGTACCTTCTGAAGGTCCTGTTTAATCTTCTTTTCACCAAACATGAAACTGGATTTCAACTAAAAATCAATCTAGTCCAGTGCTCCTCAGCTGGTTTGGATCCAGATGCAATCCAAAACAGTGATGTGTTGTTTACATCTTACTGAAGATCCAGACCATCTTTTTTACAATTTTCACAAGGCTTTGGCCAGCTGATTCCTGAGATTATCACACAGATAACCAAGCTCCCTGGGGCACAGTGTGAACGTTGATGTAAAACTACGAAGGCAGCAAGATGCAGCAGTGTCATTCACTGTTATAAATGTTTCTGAGGACTGTCAGTTCCCTTTTTAAGGAGTCTCTGTGCAGTGGCTTTAATGGGGTAGATTCTGTCATCTGTGTTATCTGTTACCCTTGAAGTAACCTCTAAAGCATCTCTGTAATTCTACCAGCAGGCAACTTCCAGAGTCTACTTAAATATTTCTCATTGTTATTGTTCTCAGCCTCAGCAGCTCCTGACTGTCCTTACTTTGTGTTCTGTGTTCATTTTCTAAGCAGGGATGTCAGAGAGAGAGCGGCAAGTCATGAAGAAACTGAAGGAAGTGGTAGATAAACAGAGGGATGAAATCAGAGCAAAGGACCGGGAACTTGGACTTAAAAATGAGGATGTAGAGGCTGTAAGTGGCTCTTGGTCTTCCTATTTCTCTTCTTTCTCACCCATGCTTCGAGAGCCTGGTTTTGAGTTTGAAGTTAATAAAGTGTAAACAGTGCCAGATTCTTAGTCCTGCAGCTGAAGTGTCCAAGAGAGCTGTGGAGTGTCCAGAATGGCCAGGCTTCAGTGCACTCCCACACCAGGGATGCAGTGTAAATCACCTCTGCATGAGAAGGGCACTGCTCAGCCCAGGCCACCTCTGCCAGCCGTGACCTTTTGTTCAGGGCTTAGTCTGAGATGAGTCACAGACTCCGCTGTCACTCTGGGGATGACATGAGGTTTGGCACTTTCTGTGTCAGGAGGAATGACCTCCTTACCCATATTTTGCTTCCCATCCTCACACTGCCTCATGTCCTTAGGCCATGGGACTTTCCTGGTGCTAGTAAGGCCAGGCCTAGGTGATCTCTGCCCAAGTGCCTCTGGTAGGTGCTGCAGCCTTTCGAGTTGAGGCTGCCCACACACCCAGCAGGTCACATCCTGCCTTAGGAGAGAGCCTTGGAGCTCAGAGCAAAGTACTTACAAACTGAACATTAAGGATTCCTCTGTCTTGTGTTTCTTCTTCTCTGGGTTAGAATTTGATTCAGAATCCCAGAAGCCACCCTATCCTTGAACTAATATCAGAAGTGATGGATTTGCTTTTATCTGAAAAACTCCCTGTGCTAAGGGAATTTAGTCTAAAAATCAATTAAATTTGGGTGACTGAAATTGTAGTAGATAATTAGATATTAAAAAAACTAATCTGGGGGTGAGGAGGGGGGGGAATCTTTCAGATTAAATGCAACAGGAACCTTCTAGTTTAAGATGATGTTTGGGACTGGGCCATCATGGCTGATGGCTGAATGCACACTGAGCTGTGGCATGGATGTTTTGCAGCTTCAGCAGCAGCAGAACAGGTTAATGAAGATTAACCACGACCTGAGGCACCGGATCACGGTGGTTGAGGCCCAGGGGAAGGCGCTGATCGAGCAGAAGGTGGAGTTGGAAGCGTATCTGCAAACCAAGGAGCAGGAGATGGGCAACCTGCGGGCAGAGCTGGGCAAGCTCAGAGAAAAACTGCAGGGTGAGGACAGCCAGGCCAGCCAAAATGGGGAGGAAGTAAAGGTAAGAGGCACTTTGAATCACTTTTTAAACAGCCTTTTAAAAAGCTTTGGACTTCATACCAAGTACCTCTTTGGAAAATCTCTGGGATATCAGCTGTTAGTTGGTACTGGAGGCAGACAGCCTTTTGGCAGGGCTGTGGTAGCGTGTTGGCTTCATTTTGTTTGTACACACCTACCCCTTCCCCCGAAGGAAAACAAACCAATTCCTTGAAGAATCTGGGTTTTCCAAAGGCAAACAGCCAAGAGTAGCTTCAGCTTTGTCAGATCTGCGAATATTCAAGGCCGGATGGGTCACAGGGGTGCACAGTGGTGATGGTGGCAGGTGAACCACGGTGGAACAGAAGCTGTGCCAGAAGCGGTCCTGGAGTCAGGGCACAGCTCTGCACACCTGGCCCGTGCATTGCTTATGGAACTTTGGATCAGTCAGGACGAAGCTGGTTTAGTGCAGCCAAAACAAGGTATAAATATTTCAAGGCACTTTTTAGAGGAACCAGCTTTGGCCTTATTTCTGCTTTTGCTTCCTATTAGAATTTGTGCAGTGAAGTGTTGTGAGCACAGATGTTCATGAGAAACAAACGTTCCTGCTGGCAGAGCTGGATTCTTGCAGAACAGGCAAAGTGACAGTCTGCAAATGGAGCTGGGCTGAGATCAGAGCAGCAGGAATGCAAACTTGAGGGGAGCTTCCTGAGAAAAAGATGCACTGATCTGTTGATCCCAGAGTCCTCTTTATGGTTCCTAGTATTTTCCTTTCTGCCTATGACATTGCTTTTTTCTTCCTAAAGCAAATGTGCTGCATTTCCCTCTCCTAATGATGCTCTTAGCAGAGTAGGAAATGCAATAAGGGGTGTCATGATATTAAAGAACTTAGAGGAGCTCTATCACGCAGAGCTGTTCAGCTTGATGCATTGGGGAGAGCTCCATGGTGTAAATGCCTGACAGACTGCAGCAGAGAGTGAAACATCCATTTCACTGGCAACAGGCAGGAATGCACATCAAAAAGCAGAGACAAGTGCTGATGGGGTACCTTGGTCCCCAGGATGTGACAGCCAGTGATGTGTTACCACGTCACTGCTGAGTGGGGCAAGCACTGTATTAATAATGAAAAGGATTATTTCATTGCTGTTAATTCAGCCAGGACACCCAGCTTTGTAAAAGGGGCTGGGGAGCCCAGGCCTGGAGCCAGCAGGAGTGAAAATGTCCTCAGTGTCTCTAGAGAAAGGATGCATTCTTCACCTCTCTCTTAACTCATCAGTTCCATGGCAATGGTGCCTCTTCTAATTAGAGCCGTCCCTGCTCCCTCTGCCAGGACAGTGCTCACACAGGAATTGCAGTGGCAAGCAGAAAGCTGGAATGGCTGCATGCTCCAGAATGGACATGGCTTGTTGGCCTCAGTCAAGGACATCTGCACTGGGTACAGGCTGCTCAGTCTTTGCTGATTTGAGCCAAATCTGTGTGTGCCATCGGTCAGCCTGTGCACAGGGAGGGACAAAGCGATCAGACCCCTGAGCTGGTCTTGCTGACAGTCTTTAACATGAAAAACAAATTTTCCTGCATTCTTTTTCTTCTTACAATTGCTGTGGTTCTCTTAAAAAAGGATTTCATAGTGCTGAAAGGAAGAGGCTGGGAACTATTCTGATAAATACTTCGAACTCCTCTGACATGCACTTGCACGGTGAATTTAAAGCCCACATTTCACTCCCTAGGCAGAACCAAACAATGATGATTGTCTCTCTGAGTCAGAAAAGATGGCAATGGACTTAAAAGATCCCAATCGCCCAAGATTCACCCTGCAGGAGCTCCGGGATGTCCTTCACGAGAGGAATGAACTGAAATCTAGAGTGTTTTTGCTTCAAGAGGAGCTTTTATATTACAAAAGGTGGGTTACATCTCCTCTCCTCTTGCATGATATACTCAGGGGAGCCACAGGGCAGGTCTAGAAACAATAAATGTGCTCTGAAATTCTGCCCAAGGTCATGTTTCTGCAAAGGCTTGTGTCGAGACTGCGAGAATTGGCCTCAGTTTGAACCCGGTAACACAAACTTGTCCTTCCCTAACTCCCAGGTCTGCCTTGAATCCTAGAAAGATTAAAAACATTTAATACTTTTGAACTTCAAAAATGAGGATAGGAATGGGTCCAAAATGAAAATTCTAGACCTTTTATTCAATCCATTCATCTTCTCCCTCTCCTTGGCACAATGGGAAGAAAATATTGAACAGAGACCCAGATCTAAGTGCTGTTCCTTGGTTGACAGAAAAATCTTCAGTGGATTTTAATGGATTTTGAACAGACCTTTTTGCATTCCTTCATCATCAGTGCTGCCTCAGACTGAATTGTAGATCTCAAAGTGCTTCCGTGGCTTGGGAGAACATTAATTATCTTTTCTTTCTTTCAAGTGAGGAAATGGAAGAAGAAACTAGATCCCCACAGCCTACACCCATAATTCAGCCAAAACCCTCAACTCAGCCTGAGTCTGGAATCAAACGACTGTAAGTAGCATATTTACTGAGCATACTGCATATAATCTGCAAATACCAAATGTTTCTTATGCATAGGACAATTTTAAAAACTTTAAAAATTCAGATAACCACATGCCTACTGTATATGAGAGAGACACTGAGGGAGCACTTGGCAGATGTGAAACAACAGTTGGTTTTGACCAAAACTTTTGCCTAGAACTGGGACAACTTTCAGTCTTGGATTATCATTTTCCCATGACCTCACTGTGCCCATTTCCCTGCTAACTGAAGCCTTTAGACCCTGACTTGCACTATGTGACAGCACAAAAACCTTCTGTTTGCTGAGTAAATTTGCTGCTGGGAGGATGGTCACTTGCTTGGCTAAGAGAACCCCACCTTCTTCTGAAATGTTAATGTTGCTGTTGGAACCTTATAAAATCACAGTGTTGGCCAGTCCTTTTCTCTGCTGAAACTCCCTCCTGTACATTTATTTATTCCAAATTCAGTCTTCCAACCTTATAGCAACTCTTTGGATTTTTGTGATACCGGAAGCTGAACTTTTTTAACTGCGTAAGTGATTTTGGAACAGTTGTTTCCATATAAAAAGCTCTTCCACCCTGTCCCCATGTCCGTAACCTTCAGTCCTTGTTTAATAATAGCAGCAGCCCTGTGAGAGTAAATTCCATAGGAAGATGTGGACTGACCCAAAACACCACGAAGTCAGGAGGGCACTGTTGATTATTTGCAGTAGACTGCAGCTTTCTGCCTGTGCTGAGAAGAACCTTCCTCTCACATGAGTAGAAAATACACTTTGAGTTTGGACTTCAGTTTTCATCCTGCAGCTGTGATGATGACGATGATAATAATATTTTGTCGCACAAGATCTTCACTGTAAAGTTTCTCTTTTCTTTTACATTTCTTTTAGAGCTTTTTAAAGCTTATTCTGTTGTAGGGAATGGCTGGTTTCAGTTCACACAGTTCATGTTGTGCAGCTTCCATGTTTGATTTGAAATGCTGCCTTCGATGAAGCAAAGGCAGCATAAAGATGTAAATAGAGGTCGTAAGGCAGAGCACATGTTGGTGAAGTATTAGCTTTGACTCTGCCTAAGCTGAAATTTCTTCTTTTAGCTGTTTTGCTCTGTCTTTAGGTTTCATTCTGCTCTCTCTCCATTTAGCCATCATATTAAATAATAAGGGAAGATAAAACTGTCTACCTGAGTAATCTGAAGGATGGTAATAGTTTTCAGGTTTGTCTCATTCTTGCAGCCTGTCTGGATAGGATTTCTCTGGCGGGGTTTTATTTTCCTTCCCTCTCTGTGTGTTGTCAACGCTGTACTTGTAGATGGGCTTTAAAAGGTCAGGAAATGTCCCTGCTGGGAAAACCAAAGAACCCAAGTGTAGCTTCTGTCCTATCCCAACACCCTCCTGCCCCAGCTGCAGTCCCTTCCTGCTGGGAGGTGTCTCCAGAGCTCCCTTCTCCCTCTCCAGGGACCCTCTGGCTGCCTGGGGAGCACTCTGGCACATAAACTCTCTGTACCCAGCAATGTGATGAAAACTTGCAGTGCTGCTCTCTGCATGCAGAGTGCCTTTACAGAGGAAAGTGGGGTTGCTTTTCCCTCTCTTTCAGAGTTTTCCTCCTGATTAAACAAAAAGCTGAAGTACAAAAATAGGAGCCCTCTCAAGGGAAGTTTTATGCTTGTCTGTGCAATGTGTCCTTTTTCCCTTCACCACACAGAGTCTGAGGGAATGAGCCATATGGATGTGTAGCCTGTGCCATCCAAGATGTGCTCAGGTGATTCAGTGCTGCAATTTCATAAAGAAAGGAAAACAGAAGTTACAGAAATCAGCATTTTTTCTGGGTTGGCACGTTTGGGGCAAACTCTGAGTTCTGATCTCAGAGGGACTGACTCATACATTTGTCTCTCCCACATCACATGACAGAGTTTTAATGAAATAATGTAACCAGGAGGCTTTACTGAGGAGGAAAAGTCCAAGGATTAAAAATGCTCCCTCTGTTTGGAGCAGAAAACACCCTTTTGTTTTCTCCTTAAGACTACGTGCTTGTTTGTCACTGATGTCATGCCTCAAACAGCCAGGAGTTTTCTTCCTATTCTTGCAGTCTACAAAAGCTGGTGTGTGTGTCAGTTCTGCAGCTCAGGACATGCCACGTTGCATAAAAATAGAAATCCTGGCTGCTGCTAATGATCCAACAGTATTTGCCCATTTGTTTTCAATTTTAACCTCAGAACAGCAGTTAGTGAGTTGGGGACAGCTGCATTTGGTCACAAGTGAAATGCCTCTCGTGATTTCAACTTAATCTTTAATTGACATTAGTCCACAGTTCAAAAAAATATTTGGCACAAGGGAGAACCTCTGAGGAGAATCCTTAGAAAAACAGAGGGTGTTCCAGGTACGGATGGAGGTGTGTTGGCAGGTGTGTGTGGGGCTGGCTGGGCACAGAGCACTCGGCTCTCTCAGCCTCTGCGCTGCATGAACTGTCTAATGCTCAGTGAAAGTGCTGAACCCTCACAAAGAGCCCGTCTTGCTGCGAGCCAGCTCCAAAGTGCTCCTGCCAGAGCAGCTGCAAGGTTTCCCAAAAGCATTCAGCTGCCTGCAGTTGGCATCTTCCTGCATGAGAAGTAACACAGGTTCTTTTGGAACAGACACACAGGCCCTTTAACCACGGAGTTTCTTAGGAAGTTATTTCAAGAGTTCACCTGCAATACTGGTTTTTAACTTGAAAGTATCAACTGTAACCCTTGTAAAATCTTTAACTGTAATGCTGGTCCTCTCTAACCCTGTTTTCCGTGCCAATATCCAGCAGTCACAGCAGAGTCCTGTTTTGTATTTCTTAACACACACCTTCATCCTTCATTTCATTGTGTCTGTGCCTGTTTGTCTCTTGGAACAAAAACATGCATTCTGCTCTGCATTGCTAGAGGTGGTCATACCCTGATGAAATCCAGCCCAGGTTGCAGGCTGCCTCACAACAGGAAAGTGGTATCTTTTAGAAATCCAAAAGCAATTGAAACCGCTACAATAACTGTTTTCTCTAAACAAGAGTTTTTCACTGAGGAGAGCTGTCTTGGGTGATGCAGATCCCCCTCTCCCTGTAATGTGTCCTGTGTTGTAATTCCAAGTAACCCTGTGTATCATGTTTGCCTCTTTTCTTTTTAATGGAATGCTTTTTCTTTCCCTTGCTCCAGTCTTATCTCTTCTGTGTCTGTACTTTCCTGACCAGGATCTTTACAGCCATAATGCCCATGGTAGCAGCTGGATTGATTCCAGATGATCCCACATTGCAGCCAATAAGAAGACTTGTGTCCCTTGTAGGAATTTTTTTTAAATGTTTGGTACTGTGGTTTCCTCCTGCATGACCCCATGTTAACAAGCACTGCTGGTTGCATTCTCCTGGCTGCCTGTGGGATCCCAGAGGATCAAAGTGCCAATCAGAATGACCAGTCAGTGTCAGTACTCATCCCACTCCTCCATGCTCATCCTCAAACTGACATTTTATCACCTTTTGCCTTAATGTTGCCATGCTAAACCAGTCAGTATTCCTTGGGAAATTGGTGCAATCTGCAGTTTAAACCAGCATCTGTTAATTCTGCTTCCTAAGCGTGGCTGTTCACAGTTCTCACTAGTGCTTTTTGAGAAACTCATTTCTAACAATTTGTTACAATCATCAGTTAGAGTTAGAGAATGGAGTGGCTGATTTCCACATTAATTTCCACTGTTAATTACAGGCTGTTGCTTTCATGTCTTTCTATCTATGCCCTGTATATTTTGTCTCTAATTATGTATTTTGGAATAGAGTGTAAACTCTTCATAATCAATTCTGTCATCCAATTCTTGGCTCTCCCTGGAAGACATACTGGTAATTGTTAATGCAAAGTCTCTTTGCATTAGAGCTGCTGCTTTAGTGATCTTTATATTTACAGCAATGACACAGCTTTAAAATCCCTTCTTCTCCACACAGACAGGCTTTTATTAAACATCCTCCATGAGAATTTTCTAGGCATAAGAACAATTTCCATTGTTTCAGAAGGAATTTAAAAAGCTGAACCCTTTAGAGATTTACGAACTTATTTTTCTCATGCTTAATTTCATGATAAAGTGAAAAATTACTGAGCTATGACATTTCAAACTGACTGTATAAACACAGCAGTCCTTTGTGTGGGCTTCCAGACAGTAACCCTGAGCAGGCAGGACGAAATGTGCTCTGCAGAAAGCCTTGGTCACTAAACACTTCTTTTATCATCTGGAGCTGGCTCTGGCCCTGAAAATACACAGTATATGTGTGTGAACTCATGAGCTCCTGTGATGAAGGTTGTAGAAAAGTATGAGGCTAATTAAGTACAAAATACTTATTTCACTATTAAGGCTGCACATTTGAAGCCAGGAAATGCAAAAGTTCAGGTCCTGCTGGCACTGTTATTTGTGTGCATTTAACTTGTGTAGTGGTTTATTTCACTTTCTAATCAACAAGTAATTATTCTTAATATTCTCAGTAATTATCACCCAGCCTCCTTTGTGACGGAAGTTTGTGATGGAGTTTGACATGGAAGGTCAAACTCCCTGGTCTGCACAAGGCAGCTGGGACGGTTGGGATCCTGGTGCTGAGGGGGATGAAGGGAGTGTGGGAGGAGGGAGAATGCTGAGGAAGGTGAGCGTGGACTCGGGGTCAGGTTTGTGCCCTGAGCAATATTCCACCACCCACCAAGGCTGAGTTTATATTGGCACAGTCCCTCACCGTGGAAGCATTTAGCAGTTCCTGTCCTGGATCACAACTGTGTGACATTTGCTACAGTGCAGGCAAAACAATCTCCTGAAATCCACCCACCACTGAGACCAAAGGGATCTGCAGCCAAATCAGTCCTTTGGTAGCTGGAACCACAACTTTTGCATTTCTCAGCAGGCCTGAACACTGCACTAACATCTCTTGTACTGAACAACAACGAACATTGAATTTGCCTAATCCAATAACTCCATCTCATACAAATAAAACAATACTAAGGATTTTTCCAGCTGTATTTTTTAGCTGTATTAAATGGCTGTTGGTTCATGTACGTCATTATCTTAGAGCACCCAAGCCGTGTGACAGAAAATGACGTGCACACTCGTGTGCATTTGTTTAGAGCCTTCATCCTGCAAATTCTCATGCACATAGGTGCATTTATTCATTCATTTTTGCAGGAATCAAGTCTATGTATCAAAATCTCTACACTGGGAAAAAATGTGGAGACTTATTTTCTTACCTTATGAACTTCCCTGCTGACCACCTTAAAAAAATTCTATTTCTGCTTTGTGGTAAATATATACAGATTTAATGCCAAAGATACCACTTTACTTATGCCAAGAAACTAACCTGGATCGTGTCGCTTCGTTTTCTGAGGGCTGGGGAAGGGGGAACCTACATCTAAATGATACCTGCACCTTGTAGAGTCAACAGCATTTAGAGCTTATCTGAAGCTTCCATAGCCAAACCGCTTGAGATTGCAATGAGTCCATCCCTAACAACAATCTGACATGCACTCCCATCAGGCCGCTCTGCCTTGATCTTCTGCAGATGCAAACAGAGTTTTTTGCTCGGTGTTTGGTTGTGCTGTGTATTGGGGTGGGTGTTGGAAGTGCTTTCAGGATGGTAAACAGTCTTCTTTCTTTTCCCTCCCTCCCTCACTGCTCCCTTCCCGGAAGGTTTAGTTTCTTCTCTCGTGATAAGAAACGTATGCAGGCGTCACAGAAAAATGTCCACTTCCAGGAAACTTTTGGAGAATGGTCACATTCAAACAGAGATGACTCCTACATGGAACAAGGACAAGAAGCCCTACAACACCTGTGACTAAACCCCTGAGGTGTTTGGTTTGCTGCAGTAGATCTCGACAGTCTCGTAACAAGAAGCTTCCGTAGAGCAGCGGCAGCTCGTCACTATTACTTGCCTTGCACACCTCGGGGGTTGTTCAGACTCTCCAAAAGGGATCCCTGGCTGTTCACTTGGTGACTGCTTGGTGCAAACAGGAACCCAAGCTTTGTAGTAACAGTTGCTGACACCCTGGGACATGGAAGCTTCTAGATGACTTGTTTCGTGCTCAATAACAAGTCTATGATCTTGTTCATGCATTAACTACAGTAACACAAGCTTCTTTAAACCAAAAAAGGACCTGTGCCATTATTAGAAGTTTGTTTGCAGTGTATATCTAGTTCAGGGCAAAGACTCTTTTACCCTGTTTGTTAACACTATCAGCTGTTTGCTTTTTATTTCTGTAAGAATTTTTTCAAGAGGGATACGACAGCTGGACACCCTTGGTGGCAGCCACAGCTCTGCTGTGTCCTGTCAGTGCCGCTGGCATCGGCATCTTGCAGTCACCCCTTGGAAATCCACCTGACACAGTGATAACTGGAGTAGCCTTGAGAGGGACAGTGAGTGTACATTTCCCTTGTGCTTATAGTGCCTAAAGCATGAAGAGTCGATGTATGAGGTGAGCGTGCCTTGTGTTCTGCAGTATTAATGGAAAACAAATTGCTCACAGGGAGGAATCCTAACTCTTGAATTTTTTCCCTTCTTACCAGGGACTTCCCCCCAGTGTGGCAGGCAGCTGCTGTAAAGGGATTAGATCCTTCCCACAGACAGGTTTTTAATTAAGTCACACTCCAGTTTCCTGTCTAGGTAAGACTGCCCAGCTTCAGAGGAAAACACGTCCTCAGCTGGCTGACATGAACTATTTCACTGACCTAGACATGACCCCAACGTTTTCTCTTGACTAAACACTACGTGGGTAGAGCAGATGAATTCTGTGTGTGAGGCTGCTCCTCTGCTGTTGGCAGATGTCTGGGTAGCCCCTGTTACAGGCTGAGACCCACCAGGGGCTGGGACTGGATCTGCTTTGCAGCTGAGCTGGTGAGACCCCGGCTCTGACCGAGGTTGTCCTTCCAACACTGAAACCCCACAGCATCAGCGTTGTGGACAGCCCAGTGTCAGTGCAGTCCCCACCTCTGCTCCACACACTCCACGAGGCACCTGACCAGGTGGGAGAGGGTGAGTGTGCCCACAGCTCCGTGTGAGGACAGGGCTGAGGTGTCTCTGTGACCTTGGCCGTGTGCTGGGAAGGTCCGTGCTGGAGACCACTGCTCGTGGGGAGGATCCAGTGCCAGCAGGGCCATGGGCAGCTTCTGCACGTGCAGCTCAGTGCCATGGGCTGGGAGCTGCTGTTGGCACCACACCCCCAGCTGCTCCACCTGCTCTGTAGAGCCTCTTCTCAGGAGTGGCACCAAGGACAGGAAATACAGCTCAGGCTGGAGTAAAGCTCCAACTACTCCAAGTACTGAGTGTAGGAGGAACTCTCAGAAGGACTCCACAGGGCTTAGTGCAGGCCAGTTGTTTTATTGCAGGGTGATCCAAGACTGGATTTTTAACGTGTGTGAGCAGCAAATGGTTCTTAGCCCGCCTGTAGTAAAACCCTGTCAGGAAACCACCCCTTGCAGTGGTGGGCTGTGTGCTGCCCTGCTCCTGGCTGTAACTGCTTCATTCCAAACATGCACCTTCTGTGTGTTCTAGGTAGGGAAAGTGTTCACTGTGCCCCCCTGGTGTCACTGCAGCTCGGGGCAGAGGGGACATGTGGCCTTATATGAGACCCCTGCATTTGACAGGGTTACCAGAGTCCAACGTGGGTATCGGGCAGATGCACTTCTGCCTGGTTATGTTTTGGTAATGTTCTTAAAACAGCAGCACTTCCCCCCTCGTGTGAAAAGCAACTCTTACATGGGGGGAGTGTCTTAATTTAATGATACTTAAATTGCCAAGATCTGGCTGTCCTTCCATATGAGAAAACAAAAGGTGCAGTACGGTCACATCAGGCAGTTAAATTGTGGATGACCCCGAGTCTCTCCCGAGCACAGTTCAGTCGTGTGGCGCATTGAGAAGGGATGCAGTGAGCAGAAACAATGCCAGAACAGGCAGATGCACGGCCTGAGTAAGCAGATCCCTTTGGAAATCAGCTGAGAGCAGTGAGCTGGGATAATGGAACTGCACAGACCGAACCTAAGCCGGTGCAGCACAAAGGAAGTCTCCTGGCCTGGTGCACGTACAGCCTGTCCCGGAGCCTGGGGCACTGTCGGGCCAGCTCTGCAGCCAACACCAAACCACGGCACGAGGCAGGACAGCCTTCCCCACATCTCTGCAGCCCATTACCTCAACCCCCTCGGTAGCTCCTCCTGACCTGCTGGCATTAACCACTCGTTCTCATGTTTGCAATGCTGCATTCACACACCCCAAGTGCCGTCGGGAAGGATGGCGCAGAGGGAAACGTTCGTAAAGATCTAAGATCTGTCGTGTATTGTTTGTCAATATTCAAGGAAAATCTGCTTTTAGAAAAGGGGCCAGGATGGTGGCAGGTCAGGAGTGTAACAATCCTGCCTGCCAAGTGCAAGATCACTGACATTTTTTGGGTTGGTTTATTTTTTTTTCAGTTGGGCAGTAAATCATTTTAACAGTTTAATAAATATTTCTGATAAACACGTATTTCTGTGAGACTTGTCCCTTTTTTTTTGTGGAAAGTAATACCATCCCTTCTTGAGGATGCAGCCTATGGATCTGTCTGTGCACAACTCTTCATGGAAATACAGCCTCAAGCCAGACAAGGTTTAGGACAGAGCCATTCCAAGACTGATGAAATACAGTTTAAAATACATTATATATTTAGGAATGGCTTATGATGACAAAGAACATGACAGAACCTTTTCTAGAAAGCACTGTAAGCTCCTTAATGGAAGAGGTGTGTCTGTATTTACACATCCTAGCCCTGAAAAAGATGCTTTGCCCTCTGTTTTCCCTAATTCAGCTACAGCCAGCAGCAAATCCAGTTTCCAGAACGGATTTAAACCCTGTGTAGAAGGGTGAGGAAAGAGTGGGTGCAGCTGCAACCACATTCACCCATGACACCCTCCCTCAGCGACTGTCCATGGATTCATCAGGAAGATGAAGCATTTTCTGACTGGCTTACTGCCCTGTGGTGCACATTCCCCTGCACAAAGGAGTTTCATCCTCCCATGCCATACACAGTGGATTGGTGCCATGCTTCTCTCTCACCTGGCAGAACTGGTTAAGGACACAGTATCAAAAAAGGTCTCTCCTGTCCCAGTGTCTTCACAAAAATGAAGCCACTTCCCATCAGCTTCTGTTTCGGGCCATATTTCTCAGAAGTTTCAGTTTGTTGCTGTTCCGTTCCTGTGTCTCCAGCACAGGACTGTTTCGTAACTAACATGTGGACATCTGGCCCACAGATAACCCCAAACCCAGGCAGCCAGACGGGTCTCAGACAAGGTGTGTGCTTGGCTCAGTGGGATGCCTGTACACACAGTGTGTTTCTTACAGCATTCACCAGTTTAAAACCATTAATACAAAAGTTTATTTTCTCTAAAGAACAATTCAACACACATCTGAACTGCATTAGGAACCAAACTACAAAGAGCTGCTGGCAGCAGTCACAGGCACAAGGTGGCAACACCACAGCTTGTTCTGGGAATGCTGTCACAGCCCCGAGCTGCTGTAAGGGTAGGTCACACACCCCAAGGACAAGGCACGGTCACCTATCGGTGCTTATCATCATCTCTTTGCTTCTTGGTGTCTCTCTCCCTGCTCCGGTCTCTATCCCTGTCCTTCCTCTCTCTGTCCTTCCTCTCCCGCCCCCTGCTCCTCTCGTCTTTGGAGTCCCTCTCTCTCTCACTGTCACCCCAAGCCCACGACCGCTCCCTTTCTGGCCAGCGTTTGTCCCTGCTCCTCTCGTGGTCCCGGTCCCTCGTTCTCCAGTCCCTCGTTCCCTCACGAGACCAGTTTCTTTTCTCTGATGATCCTTCTCCATAGAAATCGTTTTTCATGTTTGGCAAATTGATGGGCTTTCGGAAAGGTCTGTCCCGTCCTCCAAACCGCAGCTGCCCAGATTCCTTTTTGCCTCCAAACCCACCTCCAAGCCTCCGGGGAATCCATCCCTTGAGAGTTCTTTCCAGTTCAAAGTCTACAAAGATCTCATGCTGGTCAATGACCAGCCTGTTGGCATCTCTGTGGGCCTTCAAGAGTGCGCGCTCCTCTTTGTACTCGATAAACGCGTAACCCTTGGAAAATCCCGTGACCAGGTCTCGAACCAGACGGATCTTTCTGATGTCTCCATAGCGGGAAAAAACCTCCTTTAACTTCTCTTCTGTGGTCTGAAGATTGAGCCTCGCCACAAAGAGGGTGAGGTGAGGATCTCCCGTGACGCCCTTGTTGGGTTCGTACCGTGCCAGCATCGCCCGCCATATGGCCCGGTCGTGGGGCTCCTCATCGGTGCCATCGATGCTGCCGGCCTTGAGGGGGTCGTACTCCTTTGCTATGGGGGCCCAGTCAGCCATTGTCTAGTGGGGGAGAACAAACATGGCACAAGCTCACGGCTGTGTCAGGAACAGGCTGTGCAAGAAGCGCTACCAGTACCGCTGCACTGTGTGTTCATCCAAAAGTCCCCCAAAGTGTGACACACGAAAATAAACCAGCCGTGTCGCTGTTGTTTGAGTCCACACGCCGGGACAGAGCCGCGTCGGGGATCCGGATCCTCCCCTGGCCTGCCCCGGCCTGAGGGGCCCCAGCCTTCCCTCGTGGGCCCGGCTCGGCCCGAGGAGGCCCCTCAGCCCCGCTCCCGCCACCGCCTCGCCCCTCACCCGCCCGGGGCGGCGGGACGCGGCTCTCCCAGCGGGCAGGGGCCGATCCGCTGGGCCGGGGCAGCCACAGCCACTCCCGCCGGGGTCGAT
>VXBT01001002.1:249730-263362 GCA_013400235.1 Oriolus oriolus
AGGCGCTGGTGAGCGAGAGCAGCGTGGCCGAGGAGCAGCTGCGGCGGGAGCGGGACAGCCTCCGGCGGGAGCTGGAGCAGCTGCGGGCGGCGGCCCGCGGGAGCGCCCCGCAGGTGGGTGCGGGACACGGCCGGGGCACGCGGGACACGGGCCCCTTCCCCAGCGCGGGCCGCGGAGCGCGCCCTGAACGACACCGGATGGGCCGGCGGGTACTTGTGGTCTCTTTTGTGTAGGCAGAACGAGTCTCACAAAGTCACTTCCCGTCTTTGGCCGTGAAAGCCTTGAAGCTCTTCCCTTCGGGGTGGTTGCGGGTCGCAGTGCTGTGGATCCCTCTCTCCAGTATCACTGCCGTGACTGACCCGCTTCAGCTCAGCAACGGGCAGTGCCAGCAAAGTTGTGCAGACACGCACAGAGCTCAGAGTACAAACCCACCGTGTTTGCACAGCACCGGCCCCATAGAGACAACTTGCTGCTTGAAAACACTGAGGCTTTGTTACCCCGTGTGAGGGAAACGGATGTCTTGATTATTACAAAGGTTTTAAATTAGGAAAGGCGAGTTCAGATCTCACCTCTCTTTGACATGGAGTTCTGGTGTGGCATTAGATGGCTCAGCCTCTCTCATCATCCTGGAAAAATCTGATAAAAGCATCTTCTTGACAACTAAATTGCAATCTCTTTGGGACAGAGACTTTGCTTTTAGCTGTGGTCAGAGCCTGTCACAGTTGCGGCCTATACTTGACTGGGGGACACAGTCACCAAGGGAATACAAAAATATAAAGAACTATAATTAACTGCTTGGAAGAGAATCAGGATTGTGATAAATTTATACTAGTTCTAAAAATTCCATATTTACAAAATCTGGAGTTTCTACTCTCTGAGTGCTGAGTTTTTTGAGAGGTTACAAGATGCACCACTGTTTATTTTACAGCCCAGCCTTGGACCAGATCAAATGGTGATAGACCTCACAGACCCCAACCGGCCCCGGTTCACATTACAGGAGCTCCGAGATGTATTGCAAGAGAGGAACCAGCTGAAAGCTCAGCTTCTGGTGGTGCAAGAGGAGCTACAGTGCTATAAGAGGTAAAACTTGAAGTCAGCAGAGAACTAATAACTACTAAGAACAATTACTTCACATCTGGGAAGCTTATCAGACGAGAGTCTTGCAGGTTTGGGCCCCTAGGTCAGGATAGGCACTGTCCAGGCATGTAAGTGACCCCTGTGCTCCCCAGAGCATAAAAGTGAGCAAAGAAAAATGGGGGAACAATGAAGTCTCTATGCAACATTATTTTGAAACTAAACTCCCTTTTCCTCTGCACAGTTCTCAGCTCATTCCCATAATTGTCCCACTCTCAGCCTACGCAGTTACTCCCACTCCGCACCCAGGCTGGGTTCTCGTGCACAGGAATTCATCTGTGCAGTCACAGCAGTTGCACACACACTGTGTCTACAGCCACACTACGTACCAAAGAGCACGGGGGGTTTCCAGCTCAGCTTTAGTCAAAGTTTCCTTCCTCCTGCAGTGCGACGCTGGTTTATCTCTGGTCCTTCACTCCCGCAGGGGTCTGGCACTGATCTAGAAACAGAATATTGAGCTCTTTCATCACTCATGATAAGCTGTGGGGTTTTTAAGGCTGCCAGCAGAGGGTCGTGTAAGGCCCCTGAACTGTGCAAAGCAGGTGATTTCAGAGAAGGGTTTGGTCTTTCTTGAAGGGAGAGTCAGTGTGAGCCAAAGGGTGGGATGTGGGAAGGGCCTTGATCTTGGTGCTACAAATTCCTTCACCTCCAAGGCTCTCCTTCCCAACCTCTGCCCCTCTCATCAGGTTGGATTATAAACTCTTTGCGTCAAGAAATTACCTCTTAATCTAGACACAAAATGCCTGAATACATCAGATTTCAGTTGAGATCGCTCAGCAGCACCCTTCTGGATACAGCGAGCCTGCCCTTTGCCTTGTCTGTAACAGGCAGGTTAAGCCAAGAAGTTACACTTAAATCCAAGAATTTACAAACTGCCTGGCAGCACTTCCCCAGCTCAGCTGGAGGCTTTGCCGTGCAGCAGTGGAATGGCTTCATGCTTTGATTTCCCAGCTGTTAGACAGTTTAGCACAGGCCAAGTTAAAAACGTAACAGTGGGAATGTTTTCAGTTTTTGAGTGATTTGAGTCACAGTGCTGTGCACCAGGAGCAGGGCAGGGCTGCTTTTCAGGGCGAGTAATTTGTGAGGTTACCTCCTCGTACAGTGTTACAGCTTAAGCCAAAACCCATTCTCCCTCTAAACAGTCACATAAAATCCTGATTGTAATTGTCGTAAAGAGCAATTGTGCAGGAGAAGAGGATAAATATATATTCTAAAATGCCTTGTACACATTGGAAATAAGCTCTGGATAGCAGAAGGTAACACACATCCTCACAGAGACAGGCTCACAGTGACTGATGGTGGTTGGGGGCTGCGTTTTTCATTATGATTTCTGGGTAGAAGTTACTGTGCAGATGTTAAAGCTCTGCAGTGTCACCCAACAGCTCATTGTCTTGTTTATCCAAGAGGAGAGTCTGCCTCAGATTTACCCCGTGCCTGGTGTCGCACCAGTTTTTAAGCACTCTGTGTTTTTATTTCCGAATCCAGTGGAGTGTTACTCTCAGCCTGCAGCTACTGCAGCCACAGGCTTTGATCCACCGAGCTCTCCAAATGAATGGGGTCAGCTCAGGACACGCTGTGAAAACACTGAGCATGCAGGCTGGGAAAATCTAACCCGGTTCCAAGCGCGGAAAACACTCTTGGTCAAACTGAAACTGTTGCCTGGAGTAGGCGGTTACAACTTCTGGAGTGTAGAAAACACTGAAGTGAGATGACAAAATCTAGAGCTGAGGCAAAGCCTTTCTTCTCTCCTCTGTAGGGTGGAAAGAGGAACAGGCACCTACCTTGCAGGGGAGCTGGGAATCTCCCATCTGTTCCCAGCCTTGGTGGCTGCGCTGGAGGTACCACACATCTACCCCTGCAGAAATTCACCATTTGTGTCCACACCTTCCTCTGATCCTTGGACTTTTGCACAAATCCAAGTGTGATTACACTTCCCTTTCATCCCCATTATGATTTGCCATTTTTGCTCTGTGGAGTGTTCTCATTAAAGCATAACCCTGGCACCATTACATTGCAGTATTTAGGGATAATAATTCAGTGTTTTCAGTTCACTACAAGGAAGAGGCTGGGCTGCCATCCCTGTCCTGTGAACGCTCATTCACCCAAGTCCCAGCTACCCAGTGAGGGGGCTAACACATGCACTGTCACACTCTGCACAAACCCACCAAAAAATAAACAAAACTACTTCCTTTCCCAGTGGGATCATCTCACAGAAAAGGGACCAAACTGAAGAACTGGAAAAAGAAGCCAGTGGCAGCCATGCTGGCACCAGCAAGGACAGTGAAGAGAAGACAATCATCAAACGGCTGTAAGTTTGTCTGCACATTTTGGGGCAGAATTTGTGACAACATGGCACACTCCTTACACAGTGAATCCAGGGCTGGATGCTGAACTTCAGCCTAGTTGGCTGGATTTTGTTTTCTGCTCTCCATGTAAAGTTAAAAACCTGAAAAAGCAATCTCTTCCTGTGGAAAAAGCACTGCACAGGAAAGCAACCTCCACTCAGGCAAGCAGGGAGTCCCTTTTTTTTCTAGGAAAAACAAGCATTTCTGAGCAAAATGATTCAATACTTGCAGCCCCTGCCAGCCCTTCAGGGCTGTGCTGTGGGAGCACCCCGGCTGGCCCCAGAGGTTTGTTTACATTGTACACAAACCCCATGAGCTCAAGCTGTGTCCCTAAAGTCCCCCAGAATAGCACACTGAGGGCCAGCCCCCTGCCTGTTCTTTCTTTTCCAGTTGTACATTATTGTTTCCTTTCTGCTATTGATTTTTTTTTTTTAGGTTTTCTTTTAAACATGGAAAATGAGCATCCTCTAGGACTTAACTCCTGCTGTTGAGCATGGCACTGATGAGCCTCAGAGGCGCTGGGAAAGACAATGATTGGAAGAAGCAGCATCACTCCTACTGTAGAGAATGAGCAATCTCATTAAAATCATGTTGTATAATATTCTTTCAGAATAGATTTTACTCTGCTTTTTCAGAAACTATTAAAAGACACTTTTTGTATTTCTTACTGTCAGACATTACCCACATGTAGAAAATAAAATGTTTATACAAAGGTGGGGTTTATTCTCAGTAAAAGAGCCTGTGATGATCTGTACTACAACATACTCATCCTGTCCAGCTATGAAAACACTCAGCCCAAATGGCTTTGCAAGATGAAGACATATTTAAGAGAGCCATGGCCATTCACAAGTGCCTGTTTGGGGGTGAGGTGAACAGTGGAGAAAAGCACAGCAAAGGAAGAAAAGCTGCTGCAGTTGGGCTCTGCCCACATGAAGGACTGAGGTGCAGACAGTGCTCAGACTGCAACAGATGCACCAAACATTTCATTTCTGACAGCCAAAGGTCTCCTGTGGTAGGCAGCTGTGTTTTGCATAAGCTCTGTTCTTTCAGTCACCTGCCACAAGCTGTGTATTGGCCCCAGTAATGAGATTTAGCACCAGTGGAAGCATATAGGGCAAACACAGGAGTGGAAAAAGCAGCTTGAAAGACACCAATTAGGTTCTCCCTTTATAAAGGTAGAATATCCAGAGCAGAAAAGTCTGAACAGACATAAAAGAAGCAGTGACAGGTATCAAACTGTGATCTTACTCTCTTCAGAAGTGAAAGCCGGCTCTGAAGTCTTTTGATTCCCTCTCCTACACTGGCAGCGTGAAAAATACAGGACACTTCACACATCTGCTCAGCTGCACAATGTGAATGTGGCTCAGCAGAAGGCAGAGTTCAGGAACAACTGTCTGTTAGCAAGGCACCACCACAGATGGCTGACCTGAGCCAGGGCACAGAACTACTGAAGTCCTTTTGCCATCTTCAAAATATCAATAAGCCTTGGCCATGCCCTCATGTATTTTCTAGAGCGTGGCAGCAGGGAAGGCAGTTACTGCATTGCCTGAGCAGAGGCTTTGTGCACAGAAAAACTAAATACAGAAACAATCATAATCAGCAACAGCCAAAATGTACCTAAACCAACACAGCTGAAGAGAAATGTTTACATGTGATCTGAACTCCATCCTCTTCCATGGTTTATCCAGGGATGTATTTTCCAATCTCCTTGAAAAAAGCAGTTTAGCTCTGAACCCAAGGGTATCTTTCCCTGTGACACCTTGTTAGAAGATGAAGCCTTCCTGTGAGGCACAGAGATAAACATCCAAATGACACGTTCCTCTGAGAAGTATACTGAGATAGATCTATAGATCTCTATATATACCTGCTCCTAGAAAAGTAAAGGATACATATGCAGTGCAACATGAGCTTTATTTCCATCCTCCAACGCAGTGCTACTCAATTACCAGTTAAGCTTTCAGAGAAGACATTTTATGTAAAACAGGGAGATCTTTCCCTTTCTTGTTTACAAAAGTGATGCTGAAGTACAGAGGTTTTAAGCTATTCAACCTGATAGAGAACAAGTAAATGTTTAAATAAAACAACACCAAAAAATTATTCCAATTTTGACTTAAGGGAAGTGCTCTAGTTTAAAACAGGACACTGTACACATTGCTGAGTTCTCTGTTACCGAGACCAGAGAAAAATCAGTGCCAACTTAGACAAGTTGGCCAACGAGGCTTACCTGAAACTCAGTATATGTAATGTAACAGGTCTCCAGTTAATTCTTCAGAAATGGGAAAATACCCAGGCTTGCTCTGACGAGTTTGCCTTGTGTGAAGCAGTAAATAATATAAAGCATTTAACAGCTAATGATTTCACAGCTTTCTTTCAAAATGCTCATGAACTGCAATGGAGACAGGTAGTGTAGCAGCCATTTCATCAATAATAAATATATTCTTTATTTTACAGAGACATTGTCTTCAAGTTTTTAATTTAAAAAATACATCACTAAGCCACCTCTCTTGCTGCTGGAGCACACAACCAGGATGTTGTTGCTATCTGACCTATCACATAGGCAAGCATAAGATTGTCTAGAGGGCATTCAGCTGGAACAGCAGCAGCCTTCAAGACACGAGGAATAGAAGACATTAACAGAGCCACAGATCCCTTGCTGACATCTTCCAGCAGCAAGCGTGGCTGATGGCTCACAGCCATTTTCATCTACACACATGCCAAGCCTGCCTTGGCAAAAATTCCAACTGGTAAGAATTCATCTTTAACATAAAGGACCTGCATTGTATTGCCTGCCTATATCCCGGATTTGGCTCTCCAACAGTAACGTTCCGAACATCCACGAGATGCCGAGGGCTCAACTCCCATGTGAGACAGTGGGACCAGACCGTGCTGGACAGACCTACAGGACCAGGCAATAAGGAATCTACTTTCTTCACTGCATGAACTCCATCACTACAGTTTGAAGCTGCATATGAAGATGACTCCTATTTTTGGAACTGCTATGCTCTACTTCAAGCATTCACAGTAAATAAATAGCTTCGGATGTGGCTAATTAGCATAGGAAGGTAATATAAAAATTTTTGGAGAGAGCTTTTACTTCTTTAAAATCCTCTGGGAGACACCTCCAAGAATCGGCCATCAACTATAAAAAGGTACCTTCTCAAAGTTTAGAAAATACGTAAATGTCAAACATTGATTCTCACTGTGAAGTTCTATCTTCACATCTGTAATCAGTATCAACCCAGTCTATCAAAATCCATCCTCGTTTGGCTGGGAGTCATTTCTCCAAAGAAATCAGCCAATCTGACCATCCTTTCTTCCCCCCAGTGCCAGTGCATTTGAAGTACATTGCCAACAGAATGTATGACACTGGAAAAACTGGATTCCTACCACAAATTATTTGAGAATGACGGTAGCATCCATCTCAGAGAAGCCTGTCAGCACTGGGCTGTGAAAAGCAGTCTGACAGGCAGTCAAGCCACTGGATGACCAAGTCAGAGTACAGCAGTACTTCTGTCATAAAGCCAAGTTCAGCACCCCAAAGTGGAGTGTGAGATTTCCTTGCAAAAGCAGAAGCACAACCCCAGTGATTAAGTTTCTGTGCAAGTCTTTCACTGCTCAAGTGGCACTGGTCACTATGCAGAAGCATTCAAATTTTAAGGAGGGTGTTCCTTTTATGATATAAAAGTTTTGGCAATCTAAGATCAATTATTCAAGCCTGCCTGGAAAACTGTAATAGGTATTTAAATACTGCAAAGCAAAAAGGCAGTTTTTAAGGAGCTCGGAAGACCATAAGCAGTCCACTAAGAAAGCTGAGGAAAGTGAGGGCAGGGTAAAAAAAAAAAAAAATTCACTGACTCCTTGTAGAACACTCAGTCCAAAAATAAAAACCCCAAAACAAGGAAGATGAATTAGTGTTTCAGCCATGGGTGAGCTTCAATGGAAGCTTTGCTTCTGTCTCCATAGTCGTACAACAGTTCTTCACCTGCCTTAATGTCCCTGGAAGCTATGAGGATGAGATGAGGCACACCATCGATGTCGTGGAGCTTGGTCTGACAATTGCCACACTTGCTGTGATTAATGAGCCTTCCCAGACGATTCGTTTCTTTCGTAGCATCGACACTGAAAGAGCAAGAACAGAACGCGGGATTGCGCCTGGGACAGGGGCACGTTTGTGGGCTAAGCCCAAAGTGCAAATCAGATAAAGAATGAGGAATCCACACAAGGCTTGAAAAATTAAGGAGAAACAGAACATTATCATGTTACATTACAGAACAACCATGATTAAATAGTATGGCAAGGCAGGGAAACTGAAACAACTCTAGGAGATTTTTAAGTTAGCACAAAACCCAGGAACTGAAATGTTGGGATGGCTTGAGCTGCCTGTTTCCAGGAATAGCAGAGTCCAGATGTGAAACAAATTATAAAGCTTGGACTGAAGTGGGTGTCAGACTGGAGAAACAAGGACACCCAGTCAAAGTTGAAATAAGTGTTTCTCTTCCAGGCAGTTTGTCCATCCTGCTTTTCAAACCAGCTCCTCACAACTGAGATAAAGGAGTTCATTTTACAAGAGGAAAAATTTAGGCAGATGACCACAGCAGAACTACAAGCCTCATCCAAGCAGATGCAACTCTCCACATAGCTTGTGCTGTACTTCAGACACAGGGCTTTGAGTCACCTACCATTCCTCATAGCCCAGGAGGCTCTTGGACCAGCCATCAGTGCTCCAAAAGATTTCATAATTCAGTTCCCATTAAAACCAAAAAATTTGCATGAAAACAAGAAAAGACTTAGCAGCATTCAAAGCTTCTATCACTCAGAACTTGAGCTTACCAGTAGGTTTTGCTGAGGTACTGGAAATAGTACATGTAGCAGCCTGTGGATGGGTCTTGAGCATACGCAGCCTCTCGTTTCTTGGCATCAGTGATCTCGATGAGATCCCCGTGATACTCAACCACAAATTCTCCTCGATTAAAATGTTTAGTAGCAATTACTCCTCTCCCTTTGCCGTCGATGTAATCAATCTGTTGAGTTGAAAAGAAAATACTTTCTCATTTCCCAGCTGATTTACATCATTGCAGATGCACTGATTACTAGGAAATGAGTTGTCATTAAAAAAATGCTGCAAAAGGGAATTTGTGTGTATTGCAGACAAAGCTGTAGAAGCACAATGCATGGCACTGTGGAAGAAATGCAGGATGAGTTTGGGACACACCCTGAGTTACTGGGGAGTTGGACACAAAGTCTTCCAATCAAAGAACTTAGGAGTGCATTTCTGTAAAGACCTGAAAGCCCCCTCAATATTTATGACTGAGGCTGCACATACACATTCTTCAGAGACCAATATTGCTCATTCAAAAGGAAAGACCGAGTGTTCCAGTCTTCCTGCATTTTCACAGAGAATTGCAGGGTTCTGAGACTGAGTTCTGCTACTCTGTGTTTAAACAGATTAACGTCAAGATACTGTATAATAAACAGTACATGGCTACTCAGGTTGGCATTGTAGTTACCTTCATTCCTTCTTCCTTCCCACTTGTAATCAGCTCATCTATTTTCCTCCTTTCCTCAGTCTGCAGAATAAACAAGAACAAACAAAACCACAATATTGTTTATAGCTTTTGTAGCTTATTCTAAAGCTGGAAGGAAATTACCAACCAGTGACACGCATTGTTCCAAACCATCTCCTATTTCCAGCAAACTGAAGGGCAGAAAGACAGATTTCTGTCCCCCAAAATATCTAAGCAGCTGGATTCTGTTCTAAACTGAACCAGCATTTCCAAATTTTAAGCATGTTCTTAACAATACTTCAAGCGCACAACATTATTTGCATTTGGAATGGAAACCATTTACAGACAGTTACACACTTCCCCAAATCTTCAGCTAACCAGACACACAGTAAGTAGTGTCATTTTAACAAGAAGCACTACCTCTAATTCAGATTTGCTCTTCCTGGAACTTCTTCTAACTGGGTAATAATCTGTCACTTTTCGGTTTGGTGTTCTTCCTTGCGTTCTAAGGGGTAAGAAAAAGAGAACACACACATTTCAAGCTATTTGTTAAGTTACACCTCTAGAGCAAAGGTATGTGCAAGAAATTTTTATTTCAGCTTGGTAAGTTGAAAGGTGATCAATATGAATCAGTGTTTTTTATCAGTACTCTTAGCTTCAAGCCACAGCTACATCCCCTTTCTTCCCCACACTATTTCCATTTCCCCAGTACTAATTCTTGAACAATAAAAGTGAGATGTCGTTAGAAATCAACTGAAGGTCACATTACAAGTCTGGGGCCCCCTGCATGCCTTGCCAGAAGGCACTCGAAAATTTAGGTCACGAAAACTGCTTGGCAAGGAATTCATTAAAGTTAGGTCACATTACTCTGATACCACGAGAAAGGGTATCAGCTCAGCCAGGAAGCCTCCAACTGTTCTGTTCCTAACAAGACACATTCCCACTTGTCCACAGGAAAGTAGGTCTTAATGGCTCATTAATTTCTTTTTTCCATAGGTAACCAGCAAATATTTCACTTGTGATAGAACACACTAACCTTGCTTTCAAGACAAACAACTCCTCTGCAAAGTAGGCACTTGGATGCTATTTTAGGGTTTTTAAAGGGTGATATTCTTGAGAAAACAAAGAGCTGCTCTTCCACAATTCCACAAGTCACTTACTTTTTCCTTGGTCCTCGTTTTGCTTTAACCATCTTCTTCTGAGCTGGCTTTGCATTGGCCTCCTCAGCACAGTCTGCAGGCAGGGGAGTCTTTTGGGTTTCCACAGTTTCTTGGTTTTGATCAGAGGAGGGCACCGAAGCATTGCACCCACCTTCTTTATCCTTCTGGTCTTCTGGTTTCACAGCACCTTCAACTATTTTGCCACCATTCTTTTTTCCTGGTGACAAGGAAATCAAGTAAAGCTCTTAACTTGGGGCCAACTATACTTGAGTGTTTTAAATGAATTCCAGCAGTTTATAGTTCTGTCAAATGAGAGAAAAAGGATGGCAATGACCCCGCACTGCTGGGCTCAGCAGCTGCAGATGTTGGCAGCAAGTGGCCAATGCCACCCAGACCAAATCCATGGGAGCTAAAGGGCTTGCACTGACAAGAAATCTACACTCGCCACAACCAACATTTTTCTTGGTTTTTTGCATCCTACCCCGATACAACCACATCCTCCTGCTCAGACAACCAACTCAGAGGTAGGCGAGCATGGTTTAAAGCTGAATAACGTTTTTATGTAGAGTAAATCATCAAGTTTAGCAGTCCCATCTGCTGAATCAGATGTTTCAGCCTCACTGGAGAAAAGAAGCACAGCTGTAAGGCCTCAGCAGTGGGACAAGCTAAAGCCATCTTCACTTCCTTGTCAAAATTGGGGAGCCAAATTAGGAACTAAAGGCTCCAAGTTTCCAGAAAACCTGACACTCCCTGCGTCAAGTGGGACTTAAAATACCTGCTTGCTAGAAGTGTTTGCATCAAAGTGTTTTGACAAATTACCAAGGCTGTTAAATGCACCTTTAAACACAAGTCAGATGGGTCTTCTTCCCCTTCATAAACTTATGGAACATTCCCACTTCTAGTCACTACAATGAAGCACCCGTGAAGCCTGGCACCCAGCACCCACAATTTGGGCTCCTCACCACTGCTTTTATTTCTTCATGAAAATTTTAGAACTGAGGGAGGTGGGAGCACATTTAACAAGATAAACAATACAAAGCTCAATCTTACCAGCTCCTTTCCTGTAGGTTTCCTTTAGTGTTTTGCCCTGACATTTCACCTCGTGATACATGACAGAGTTTTCTTCTTGAAGCGGGGGGCGAGCACCAGGAGCTTTGTTGGGATTCAGGTAGCTGTAGATTTTGGATTGACCAATAAACACATTCTCCTAAAACAGACCCACACAAAGATCAGTTCAGCACAGAGATTCTGGGAACCTCAAGTTGGCATCCACAACAGTCTGCAGCAACCAGGGCTGACAGCTGACTGTGCTGATGCAGATTACACTGTTTTAAGCATCACCCTTACTGAGGCTGTGATTTCTAAATGAAAAAATAACAGTGCTGAGCACTCTGAGAACTTTACTAATGCAAACTCTCAGTCTGAGAGAGCTTTCACATAAAATGTGGCAGGATGGGGTAGTCATAGCCTCCACCCTTGTGCTTCACAGTATGAACTTTAGTGCTAAAAAAACCAACAACCTCAGCCTGAGCTCCTCGGGAGGAAGGCAGCCTCAAAGAGCACAAGCCAAACAAAATATTAATAACGCAGCAAAAATTGCCCAGGCCCTGTACAGAGCTCTCACAGCCAGAGAGGTACGAGCTACCCAGCTACTCTCAGGAGGTGTCAAATGTTGCTGCAGTAAATTATATGCTCAACTGAGCAGCACAGAAGACAGGAATCAGTTTTACAGCCTACCTTGAGTGGCACCTCTCAGTGAAGCATGAGAGATAAACAGTGCTATCTTTTTATCCATTATATCGTACAAAAATAAAGTCCGAAAGTTGTTCATGGCAAAAAAGCCCATTAAAGAGTCTATGCAAAGCCCAGTCAGGAAAATGGCAAAACCCTCTGGCATGGCCAGACACCACAGAGCCTGGGGTTTGTTCACTGGCTCAGGCTCCAAGATGCCAACAGTGAGCAGCATCAAATTTAGCAAAGATTAGTGGAGTCCTGTCACCTTTGCTTTTACAGTCCCCTGCCACCTGGCTAGGTTTGCCTGTGCAGTGTATGTCAGGCACACGGATTTCAACCGTGAAATCTCAGTGTCTGGACAAACAGATGCAACTCGGCCAGAATGAGTTTTTCTTGGCTATAGTTTGACTCAACCAAAAGCAATTTTCAGACATTGCAAGCCAGTTAAAACAACAAAAATATGCATCCATTTTTTCAGAAAAGCAAGGAACAAAGGGTCCCAGTAGTTAAAAAAAGATAGCTCAAATATAGCTGACTAAACAAATACCTCAGTATACCTAGTCACAGAGACACTGAAAAAGTAAACAAAGTACACAATAGAACAGATAGGATAATTTTAACAATTAACATAGTCGTGAGTAACGAACTCCCTATGTACATAATTCACACAAAATCAGACCAGTTGAAGGCTCAAACCTTAGTCCACAAATAAACTTTACTAAAGATTGAGATTACGATAGAACAGCCTGAGAAAAACTAAATCAGACAGACACTCCCTGGCCTCAAATATTTCTGAAAAGCTTGTGAAAGGCAAAACTTGCTTACTAAAAAACCGAGGCTTCAAAGCATGAAATATTATGAAAACACTCCATTTTAACAATTGCAAGCAATGAACCCTGAGCTTCAAAGTCCTCAAGATTTAGTGAGAAGTTTAAATATGGGCATTTTGGGAGAAAGAGCAAAGCAGTGAACTGCAGTCCACCTGCCAGCTGAGCCTTCAAGCTTTGAATACACCATGAACAGGAAACGAACAACTATTTTTCCAGCAAAGCTTCCTCCCCTCATTCCCAGCTCCCTGCCTGCTGCGCTCTTGGCGCAACCGAGACGCCGCTGCCACGTCTTTGTCTGTGCCAGGCTTGAGACCCCGGAGAGCAGAGATTTTCTCAGCACAGCAAAACACACGAAAGGCTGCTGAGAGGCTCCGGGATTCGATGCAATAGCCACAATTATTTCCACTGAGAGTTAAATGCAAAGAGACAAGCAGCCTCCAGCCAGCTGCCTTTGACAGAACTACAGGACGGGGAAGATGGCACGGAGAGAATGCCGAGCCTGGGGCCTGTCTGCGGTAGGGTACAGGGAAACACGGAAAGAGTCCGACTGTACTTAAAGTTAACCGATTTCTGAATGATTTGAGGGGCCCCCGAAGCCCAGGGCCTCGCGGCTCGCCGGGGCAGCCCGCACGCCGGCTCGCCCGCACCGGGGGCAGTGGAGGGCACAGCAGACCCCCGCCCCTCTCCGCCCGCCCAGGCCCGGGCACTGCTTACCCCGCCGGCCCGGGGGCGGCCGGGGCCCTTCCTCTCGGCACTCTCAGGGCTTGCCTTCTCCACGCCGCCCGCCCTGGTCTTGGGCATGTTCTTCCCTAGGAGCAACGGGGGAAGATCGACGCCTGAGCCATGTCCGGCGCTGCCGCCCGCGGTCATCGCTCGGCCACCGCGGCCTGCGCCATGTTTAAAGGGCTGGATGCGGCAGGGCGAG
>VXBT01001002.1:268317-286551 GCA_013400235.1 Oriolus oriolus
GGTGGGTTTGGCCGCCCCCCCGCCGCATCCCTGCGCGGGCAGAGCCCCCCGGCCCGGCCCGCGCCTTTGTGCGCTCTTTCCGCGGCTGGTGATTGTTGAGGTTTGAAATTGAGAGACGAGGCAGGGGGGATGGGGGTGTTTGATTTATGGTGCCAGAGCGGCTCCGAAAGCCGCCGTGAGACGGAGCCCTCCCACCCTTCCCCGGGATCGCGGTGCTGTTGAAGGGATCTTTAAAGAGGTGAAGGTCTGGAAACAAAAAGTCGCGCATGGGACAGGATTACGCAGCCGATTCTGGCCCAACCCGGAAGTTTATGTCGGGAACACGTGTTGGTGGGAAGGTGGCGAGGCAGGAGCCGCCGACCCCCCGTCTCTCCCGTCGCCTCCCCCGGGGCTTCCCCGCCCGGCCGAGCCTTCCGGGGCCCCGCTGCTCCCGTGGAGCTGAACCGCGGCGACAGACACGGCCTCAAAGTCCAGGGACTCTTAACGAGCGCACCTCAAACAGAGGTTGCTAGGGTGAGTAATAGTTTAACGTAGAAATGCCCCTACAGTCTGATGGGGAAGAGGCCTTATGGGTTTTTCTTCTGGTTTTTTTTAGGTTGTTTCTTTATTATTTTTAGCTGGCCAAGTTCCACACTGTGTTTGAGAGTATAAATTAGAACTCTTGTACTTTCTTTCAAGTACTCATAGGCTGATTCTACGCGTTTGATACCTGTTAAAGATGAGGCAAATTTTGTAAATGAGTAAAAAAAAACCCTTGAATTGATCTATTAGATAACTCTAGAGTAAGTAAAAAAATTTAGTGTGATCAAACGACACAATGTAAAGTTAGGAATTAACTCAGTGGTAGACTATTTGGCTTTAGACCACCAAGGTTGTGTCTGGATTAAAATTATTTAAAAACATACATTAGTGTTTTGCAAGCTGCCCTCCCCCAAAGTTGAAAATCTGTAGTTGATGATCTAAAGCAAAAATTGAAATTGTGTAACAGCGTGACATTTGAGTTGGTATTCTGTATCTGCCTCACAGCCATGAGATGTTATATTTGTATGCAATCTTAATATTTAGAAATAAAATGTGGGCAGATTGTCTTTTTGTCCAGACTATTTCATTGATTTCACAACTGGCTGAGAACTGTTCTAAAAGCCATTGAAGCAGGTCATGGTGCTTTGAAACACATCTGGAACTGGCTCCCAGGCTAAAACTAAGGATCCTGGTGCTCACATGCTGCTCTTAGTTCTTTGAGTTTTTACTTCTTAAAAACTTTCACTACTGGCCAAATTACCAGCTCCAGCCTTTTAGTCTGAAAGCTGATTTCATGCCAAATTATTGCATTGTTAAGTCTTTTAGTATTTTCAAAACTTGTGAATTTCACATCTGCAGAGTGTGTAACATGAGAGTTGTAAATTTTGTAGAACAGTCATTAAAGAGCATTGAGGCAGAGTTGAACCCCGCAGTACCCTGAAGTGTCCCTCATGTCCTTGAAAGCTTTGATGTTTGAGCGGTAACCAGCCTGGGAAAAATGGGAATGGTTTTTCTAGGATTTGGGTTAATTTATGAGTTTTGTGAAGACAACTTTGTACATGTAAATGCAAAATTAACTACTAGTCTTGAGGTTAAGGCATGGAAGGATGAGTGAGTTCATTAATTAGGGTTTTGCTCTTTGATTGGATGGTGACTTGGAGAGGAACAGAAGGGGCTGGGTTGGTTGAGTTTTTTTTTTGCTGTCACCCAGGTTGCCTTCTGGAGCCAAAAGCTGCAAGATGAGCAGAACCCACGTGGATATCCAGAGAATCCTGTTGGGTGGGATGGGGCTTAGCAGCCCTTACACCTCTGCTGTGAGAGGCTGCAAAAGGAGATGTGAAATTTTCAGGTCAATAATAACTCACAGTTTAGACAGGCAGAGAATTTGCAGGGCAAAGCTGTCTTGTCTCTACAGCTTCAATATTTGTGTGATATTATAAGTGGCTTCCAGTATAGTTCAGGTAACATGTATTCCTCAAAAAGGCAGTGGGATAAACCTTTCCAGTAAAAGAACAAGAGTTGCTGAATGCTGTTTGTGTCCCAGCTGAGCATTAACACCCAAGTCTGCAGCTGGGTGCACCACAGAGCCCAGGTGTCTGAAGGGCTTGGGAATGCATAGCTCTGCCTGGTTGATTGTGATATTTGATTTGGACCAACTTGTGTTACTGTAATTGATTATGGTTTTTAAATAAGTACTTTAGGCATGCAGTGTTACAATGTGTAACTCACAGACCTAAAAATCCAAAGGCTTTTCATTGTTTGGGATTCTACCATTATCTTTCTCAGGGGAAACAGAGCAGGTTGCTTGGCATGTGTTTTAGAATCTTTTTTTCTTTTTTTTTTTGTTTTGTTTTGTTTTGTTTCTTTGTACCAAAGCTAAAATGGAAAGAGAGAGAGAGCCAGGTTGGCATGGATACATGACATGATATTAAACATGGCATTCTGGTTTTGTATCTTTAAATCAGGAATTATTTACATAATGTGCAGTGATCACAAAACCGTCTCCATCGAAGTTTTAGGCTGTATTCATTTACAGAAATGTTAGGGGTGTTTTGGTAGCCCTTCTTGAAATGGCAGCAGTTTTTTTTTTCTCGAAACAAAGCAAATAATTAAGATACTACTACAGTTGAAATTTTATAAATACATTTTTTTACTTTTATTTAATAGGCTGATTCTTGCTCAGTGACATTGGACTACCTCACTAAACATAGCCAATCTTATCTGCAAGATTCTACATGCTCAAAACAGTCTTTGAATGATGAAATGCTCAGGGAACAGCTTGTAATATTCACAACTTTTTAATAAGTAATTTCTTTTGGAGATTTTGAAGATGTGGCAAACAGGTCCTTATATAGTATTGCCAAGGCTGAGCTGCAGAGCTTGATAAAGTCACTTTCACTTGTGTTAACTGAGGAGCCTCCTACCTTGCAAGATTATAGAGCTGTTTCAGCCTGATAATGTTTTAAGCTTAACCAGCATGTGCTACAGAAAATAAACTAAGTTATCACAATGCAGCTTCTCCTGTATTTTTTCTTCCTCATTTAATTTCCTTGCTAAATTAAAATGGGGAGGGTGGGCAGCACTGGTGCTTGGAAGTTGCACAAAGCCTAAAATTGGTGCTAAATATTCTGTGACTTCTAATGTAAAAATTCTAGAAGTTCAGAATTCCTTTTGTTCCAAACAATGCAGCTTTGTTCCTACTGTACAGAAACAAAATAAGTGAAACTAGTCAAACTTTCATTGTCCAAACTGACAAACAATTGCTGTTGTTTTACTGAGCTTTTGGCTGGGTTGTGAGCAACCATGAATTTTTAAGACTTAAAATTGGGGTTATCAGGAGAGAGGTGCAGCTAGGGGATTTCTTACATGAAAACAGCCCTGTTAGAAAGCGATGCTTCTAAACTGGAGATACTTACTCTGAAATTGTAGGAATTGCTTTGCTGGTTTCTATCCCCAGTCATCTACTGGAAACTTTGAAATAAGCCACTAAATAAGCAATTACTGCTATGAATTGGGTTTTTTCTGAGCTCTGGCACTTTTAAGATATCTTAGCCATTGTGTTTTTAAAGGTTAAAAATGTAGAGTTCAGTGTCACTGTGGCTAGGTTAAACTGGACTTGAAACAGATGTGATGGGTTGTGACACCATCGTAGGACGGCTGGGGAAGATGTGTTTTTGTGGTGTTGGTGTGGGTTTTTCTTCTAGCCTTGGTTTTGCTTTGAGTCTCAACTTCATAGAAAGGCCTTTCCTTCCTATATCACAAGAGCAGACTAGAAGTTCTTGAGTCATTATTTTTTTTTTCTTAAGTAAAAAGCCCCAAGCTTCTTCCTTTCTGTGCCTCTATTCAGTACAGTCACTTAACCCTCAGCCAAGTTCTAGTCATATCTTCTTTTAGCGGTGGGGTGATCGTAACTCCACACGGACTAAAGAATGACGTAATTGACGCTTTTTTCCGTTGTACATTTAGACATTTTGGTGTATTTGTCCTCTGAGCAAAGGTGTTGCCCTGTGTGGAGGAGAGCTCATGCCTGTTTTCCAAATGGATACTGTGAAGTTTTGTGATTTCAGAGTGTTTTGGAGCTGCTGTTTTGACTGGGTGACCTGTGTTAATTCCCCTTCTGCAGAGAAATTCATCTTCAATAGCTGCTGTCAAGTTCTGAATACCAAAAGTACTCATAAGCAAAAATTGCATCTGCAGACTTAAACCTTCCTCCCCTCACCTGTTTCTAATTAGTAAACAATGCTGCAAGCTTCTAAATTTAGATGTGATGGTCACTGTTATGGTTTTAGTCTGATGAAAATTAAGGATTTATCCTACTTAATTAATATATATGTAGTCCCCTTTTCTTGAGACAGGAGGTGCAATCTTTCTGGAATTAAAGGTGAAACTAAAAGTCAGTTCTTACCATTTTTGTTGACCCATTCAGGATTCTAGGAGACAGGCTAGTGGGTGGTGACATCCTTTAATGGTGCTGCCATGTCAATTATATCTGCTAGATGTCTTAATATTTCTTAGTATCTTCTGTACCTCGTAGCAACAAACCAGGCCATTCTGCCAATTTATTTGGTCACCTCAAATGCCTTTTAAAAAGAAGAGTCTGGTTCTGACAAGCAGGTAGTGTTTGATGAGACTGTGTGTGGTCAGTAGCAGTCCCATCAACTGTTTGTTGTTTTGATATTGTTTGGGGCATCTTTAAGTCCTTGATGCTTAAAAGTGTATCTTCCTTTTGTCCCAGTACCTTGCATCCACCACTTGTGGTGCCTCCATCTCGATATGAATCCACTACAGAAAGGTTTCTCCCTGCTATTGCACAAACTAAAACTAGGAAGAGTAAGAACTAAGTGCCTGAGGCTTAGCTTATTACAAGAATTACCTGTTCTGCTAAATGTGCTGAGGAATATGTGTGACCAGCCAGCTGGATGTGGCTTAGCTGTGCATGTAGAAGGGATAAGCAAGGGAATGCTGTTTTGGAGTCTTGTGAATGAACATCTAAAATGCCAACAAATAATTTTGTCCTCTTACCTGCTTTAGAGTAGGTGTTTGGCTTCATTGGGTTTCGATGTTTTGTTACCAGTGGGTGTTAAGGGGTGTGGAGGGTTAGTGAAATTAAGATCTGCTTGAGGTGTATTTTAGGCTGTATAAGCAACAGCTCGAGTTCGGTGAAATCGTTTAATTTTTATCTTAATACTGGGGCAGATGGGTTTCCTTCTTAAGCAAGTGAAACGTGTTATCTTCTCTCTTCATCTTTAAATATGGAGTATTTGGCTTTTTAATAAGTTTTTATGCTGTCTAGAATAGCTTTTTGAAATTAGTTTTGCTTGTCCTACACATAAAGGAGTCCGTGACCTGATGTTAGTGTCCTATTTAATAAGCAGTTACATACTATAATAGTGGCACATTTGTTCTCTCCACTATGCAAAACAAAATTTCTCCAGTGAATGAATATAACCTAATGTAAGGGCAAGCAAGAAATAAAAGCTTTCCTTATAAGCTCTTTATCACTAACTTGTTACAAGATAAAGTAAATGAGTTTTAATTGTGCTTCCCTCGTGCAGTTGCCTCACCGACAAAGACGGATCATTAGCATAACATGGTCTCACCATTTCTGCTCTTGGTATGTCTTGTAATGCTTGAAAATGTAGTGCCTCAAAGACTAGAAAAGGTGTCTTAAGCTTATAGGTATGATAGCATTTTGTGTAGTAAATTATTTAATTCTCCTTGCTTTTAATGTGGTGGGTATGTTGAAAAGCCTACAAATAAACGAAAGAACCAGAGCAAATCTAGAAAGTGAAACTGTGTGTACAAGAGACTGCACCGTGAATGCCCTTAAATCCAGGAAAGGGAGTTTTGTGTGGGCAAAAAATAAATCAGAATTAAATGTACTTGTATTTACGGTTTTTTGGTTTGTTTTTTTTTTTTTTAGAGATGGTGGAGCCAGGACAAGATCTGTTGCTTGCTGCTTTGAGTGAGAGTGGAATCAGTCCAAATGATCTCTTTGATATTGACTCTCCAGATGTGGTTCTTGCAAATCCAGCACCAAGTCCAGCTGTTCAGCAGGTTAAAACAAGAACATTAGGGGTTTGTTAGAGAGAGCTTGGGTTTGCTGTGATGGAAGGGTTAAAGGGAGTGATGTCCGTAGCAAATGGTTGAAGCATGTGGAGTTTTTGTAAGTTTCTTGCTTCATAGTACTGAGATTGGAAAATGACTTGCTAAGTAATTTTAAACTTCTACACAAAAAAGCAATCTGAAACACTTGAGGTCAGTACAAACAGAAATATGTTTAATTCTGGACATAACATGGGGACATAATGTCATGGTATCCATGGAGAACTCTCATGTCATTGGAGTTTAGCTGCTCTACAATAAAATGCATAAGAAGTGTAATAAAATACCATATTTAAGCTCCTTGATGGCCTTCACTCTGCCAGATTGTAGCCATTTCAGACACAGGCTGGGAACAAAAGCCTTCAGGTTTTATTCCTGCTGACTTGTTTGCATTCTTCCCTCTGCAGTCAGTACCGCTCAGTGCGTTAGAACTGGGCCTGGAGACCGAGGCTGCAGCTGCTGTGAAACAAGAACCAGAGACTGTATCTACTCCAGCCTTATTAAATGTTCGGGTAAGAACCGGTGCTCCAGGATTTAGATGGGGAGGGGGCTTAACCTGGGCCGGGCACCAGGTGCCCACTAAGCTGCTTTATCACTCCCCCACCTCAGTTGCACAGAGGCTACAAAGCCATGGTGAAAGGCTCATGGGTTGAGATAAGGACAGGGAGATCAGCAATTTGTCATGGGCGAACCAGACTCAACTCAAGGAAATTAATTCATTGCCAGTTAACAATGGAGTAGGAAAATGAGAAATAAGAACAAATCTAAAAATACCTTTTCCCCACTCCTTCTTTTGTCCTGGGCTCAACTTTGCTCCTGCCATCCGTGGGCTGTGGGGGAGTCCCTGCTCCAGCACCTGGGGCACCTACTCCCCTTCCTTCACTGACCTTAGTGTCTGCTGGGTTTTCTTACATATGCTCACTTCTTCCTCCAAGCTGCTGCTTGTGCAACAGCTTTTGCCTCTTGTTGAATACCTTCTCCGAGGCACTGCCAGTGTCACGGACTGGCTGAGCCTTGGCCGGTGGTGGGTCTGTCTTGCAGTGGGTTGGACTGGCTTTATCAGACATGGGGGAAACTGTAGTGGTGGTATCTTGCACCTGGGTGGTGAATTTTTCATTTTACTTTATTTCCTTTTCCTTACCTTAAAATTAAATGTAAAAATAACCTTCTGAAATATGGACAATGTATTGAGAGATACTTTTTGCTCGCACTGTTGCAGCACAAGATAATTACTCTGGCATCTTCAGCGTGTTACTTGAAGACATTTCTTATTACAAATGTCTTCTGAAAACTGATGTATCCTGTGCACTAAATGAAAGACTAATAAAGTTTGCTCCTTCTTTTTGACTGTTTTCTGAAAACTTCCTTGCTTCTTTGTTGCCAGCAACCACCATCCACCACAACCTTTGTGCTGAATCAAATAAATCAGCTTCCAACTCTGGGGACGACAATAGTGGTGACAAAAACGACGCCCGTCACGACCTCGAGGCAGACGATCACTGTAGCAAAGATCATCCAGACCAGCACAACCACTCGGCCCTCGGTGGCAGCACCAGCAGTTCGCAATGCCTTGACCACTGCACCTTCCAAGGACCAGATTCAGCTGAAAGATCTGCTAAAGAACAATAGTCTTAATGAACTCATGAAACTGAAGCCACCTCCCAATATTGCCCAACCAGTAGCAACAGCAGCAAGTGAGTTTTCTCCTTTCTTTGTGGTTACAGTATTTTAGACAAATAGTGAAATAACGAAGATCTTTGCACATCATGGATTTTCATTGATTAGTACAATATCATGGTAAAATGAAGTGGTTCAGGAAATCAGATACATTTAATTCTAACTGTAGTAGCGTTAGAATTCAGGGTGAAGTAGTATGAAAAACAGACTTATAAAGGAATTAAAGTCTTGATTTACTACATGAAATGAGGAAAATTACAGATTGCAGCTGGAAAATTGGTAAAATTAATTTGTGAACATTACTGGAGTCTATTAGCTATGTTAGTGGAGTCTCCATCAGTTCCTGTTCTACTGTGCACTTGGAACTACAACAAACTAATACATTTTTTTATTTAGCGTCTTCCATACTAGATTTGTAGGACATGATAAGGTGTTTCTGTGAAGTGTCTCCTGCAAAAGAAAAATCTGTACCTTTGTTTCATTGGAGGCATCAGATCTATTGTTTAAAAACCTAAGTCCTAAAAACTTGCTGTTTATTTTCATGTTACTTCTGAAAAGTTGCATTAACTTAAATGCCACAAGTACTTTTTTCCCCCACTCCAAATCTTCATTTTGTGATTCCTTCCATAATATTTCCTCTGTTATTTTTAACGTGTGGTCAACTTAATACAAGGGAAAAGCTGCATGTGTGTGAAACTTTAACTTTCAAGTTGTTCTGATTTTAGCATGAGGTTAAGATCAGACTAGTTCAGTTTGAAAATATCGCTATTCCTGCTTTTTTTCTGAAAGATAACACAGGTGTTTTCTGAATTTCTGTTATTCTCATTGTCTCTGATACAAGCTTTGCTGATTTTATAGGTGTGGTTGGCATAACCTATTTTTCTGTATGCAGAGGGAGTGCAGTACAGGAGCTGTCTGTTAGAAATGAAACGAAAAGCAGAATATCCCTCCTTGTGTCATTGCTCTTTCTGTTAGGGAGTGGTTGCCAAAACCCAAGTTAGAACATGAACTGAAGTTGGGGCAGTGGGTAAAGGAAGTGAGGAAGAGGAGGGGAGAAAGCAAAAGGAGGTCAATCAGTCCTATTAAAGCAAATGAAAACTCAGATAAGCACAGAATAGATGATACCAACACACTGTAACTGGTAGAGTGGCACAGCTGCAGAAAACAGTTGAATCTGTAGCTTCTGTGTAAAGTGAAAAGGAGACCTGCAACTTCTACAACTGTATTCCTAATCTTATTTGTATTCCTGTGTCTCTGGATCTTTCCTCATGTTTATTAAAAAAAATGACAAATAATTGTAGCAAAGAGAAGCTCTTGAAAGGAAAATGGTCTTTTCATATACTTCAGGCAGCAGGAGTTCTAGATGGGAAAATATTAAGAAGTTAAATTATGCAATGTCTTTGAGGAAAACATTTATTTGTGCAAGTGCCCTAATTGTTTTTAGGGGCAATTATGCTAAGTTTATTATATACATTGAAATGATGGAGGCTTGACAGCTGCTTTCAATGTTTTGCATCCATCCTTATGCAAATTATTGTAGTTGTGTACTGAGCCCTATTCCTAGCTCCTTGCAAATGTGACTGAAGACAGGAAAGTTAATAAATGGTCTTCTTAAAGAATCCTGTTACAAACTTCAAACAACTGAGTCCAAAGTGTTGACCTTTTGTTTTACAGAACTAGTGGTAGTTTCTCCTAAGGTGGTGAGTGCCACCAGACCAGGTAAGTTCATTTCTGTTGGGACGTTGGCCTTTCTGGTTAATTGCTAATGGACACGGTGGCACTGCATGGGAAGTTCCTTCAGTCAAAGGAGTAACAGGATGTAATTCCTTGTTCAGACTCGTTAATTTGGGCAGAAGTATCGATTGATGGTGTTCTTGAAGAATCAGTGTGCTACTCCATACTTTAAACTTCTCTTCCAGCTCGTTAAAAGAGCAGGATATTAATCTGAGTTGATGTTTGGAGGGAATTCTTGTAAACCACAGCTTTTCTTTTGCAGCTGACCTAAGCAACGGTGCAGTGAAGAAGGAGGCTTCCACAAAAGAGGTAGCAAGAATATGGATAAATGACATTAAAATGAGAAGTTTTTCACCTACTGTGGTAAGTGGCACAAATGATTCATTTGCCAAACGAATGTGTTGCTGGCCATAAACATTTGTGACCGGTTTCAGGAGTTGCTCATACTTGTCTTGTGTGTGGTGGAACTGTCAAGTGCATCTGTTTGTTCAAAAGGTCAGTTGCTCCACTAGATGAAAGTTGGTTAGGTGAGTGAAGCTAACAGCTGTGTAGAGCAGGCTTGGATAGTAAATGACAATTTCAAGAAATTACTGTCCTTAGCAGAATGTGGTGTGGGCCAGGAAGGGTGTGGCTCTGATTAAAGGTGATAAGCGTAGCATTTGCTCTGGGTTAAGACATTTTCTTTTAGAATGACTAGCAATGAGGAAACTAAAAGACTTCCCTCTAGCATGGCTGTCCTTCTGGGCAGTTGAATTGAAGATGTAAATTGAGTATCATTCAATTTTCTAAATGTAATAAAATTACATTCTGATGCTGTAAATACTTGAGTTTTGGCATCTTCCCTGATAGCTAGACTCAGGCTAAGGTTTGGGAAGAACTGTGCTCCTCAGTGACTGGCATACAGAAAGGGTTTTTCAGATCACTTTTTATATTAAACATTAGTAATTGTGGAAGACGTTTGACTTTTCATATATTAAGTGCTTTATGGATATTTATATATTTACATTGATCAGGGTCACAGTAAATGGGTCACTGTCAGGTTTCAGAGAATACTGGGTAGAAGAGCCTATATAAAGATAAAGTTGTGAGACGATGTCACGAATGTGAAACTGCAGGAGACTTCAAGGGAGTGCTTGAACATTAGGGCTGTTGTGTTTTCAAGGCAATTTTCTTTAAGTCATAGTCTGGGTTTAATATGCTGTAAGAAGACTTTTTAATTCTGCTCACGTGAGTTTGGAGTACTTGATCTGCTTGCAAAGAAGAGGAAGTTCCTTAACTTGGTGTCTTTAGAGAGTTGTTCAGAGTGTAAGAAATCTACACTTGTCTGTAGTTTCCCCAGTGATTCACTGGTTTGTCCCCTATGTGAGTTAAAACATTGAAGTGCAAGTTTGTCCTCATTTCCTTTCTCATGTTAATTTCCAGGAGATGGAATATTGACAATGTGCTGTTTGACTAACACAGGTATTTCTCTGTTCTAGAAAGTGCCAGCAGTAAAAGAAGAGGAGGAACCCGAGGAAGAAGATGAAGAAGAAATGGGCCATGCAGAGACCTATGCTGAATATATGCCAATAAAATGTATGACCTGATCTTTTGTTACCTCAAAAAGCTGAATGCTTTGAGTTAGTTTATTTACTCTTTTGTAATTACTAACACAGAAAATAGATACTGTCTGAAGTTAACAGGGCCTGAATATGTTGTGGGTTTTCCTAGGAAATTTATCTTCTGTGGCACTTAGGTTTGGGAGATAAGTGGATTTTTAAATAGAAGAGGAATTCTTCAGTGTATCTTTGAGCAGTATTTGTTTCACAGATATGAGTGATGAACCAAGATCAGGCTCTTTTTTACCTCTGTTAAGATGCCTTGTGCCTCAGCAGAGGAAATTTCATAAAGGAATTAAGTGCTCACTGCTACACTTAGGAACCTAGTTTGAGTCTTTTGGTGTGAAATCACCCCAAGCACGTTCTTCCTGCATTGTTCCTGGCTGACTACTTAGAAGTGGCTCTTGGTTGTTTTTTGAGTGAATCTTTTACTGCTGTTTAATTGCCATCTCCTGTTTTTTCTCTTTTCTTTATTGTACCCATTGACAACAAGCTGTTATCTTGTTTGCTAAATACAGTGACCTGCTGTAAAAGCAAGGGAAAAAAACAGGGAGTTTGTCACTAAATGGTTAATTTTTATTGTTACTGACGAGATCTGTCAGCAATTAAACCATGTCTGTTCTAAATCTTTTCTCCTCTCATTCTGCTTAAAAATGGCACTATATAAATAGTGAGAAGAATGCTGCTTTTGTGATTCTAGCATCCTGAGGCTGCTTCTGGCCTTTTGGGCAGACAAGATTCAGACTGGTTTTTCTCAAACAAGTCAAGTACACAAATACTTTAATTTTCTGTTAAGTGGATTTTATCTCGTTTCATGAAAAGAGGGGGAAGGTGGTGAGAAGAGAAAGTTAAGATTGCGGTTATAAATTCAGATTAATGTGTTCCTTCATATGCAGTGCAGTTTAACACTTGACAGATTGTTGCAATGAAACATACTTGTTGCTGAGTTCAGCCTTTGCAATCACAATTGTAATTTGTTTGGGTAAATATAATAACTTGTGCTGCAGCAACAGAACTCTGTATTATGTTTTCATCTTCTGCCTTCCTTCCTCTTCTTTCTCAACCAGTAAAAATTGGTCTACGTCATCCTGACCCAGTAGTGGAAACCAGCTCGTTATCCAGTGTGACTCCTCCTGATGTGTGGTACCAGACATCAATATCAGAAGAAACAATTGACAGTGGCTGGTTGTCAGCTTTGCAACTCGAAGCAATCACTTACGCAGCCCAGGTATGCCAGACATCAGTGCAGCTTAAAAGCTAACAGAGTTTAAGAAGAAAAACTGCTATCTGACAAGTGCAGCTATGTCAGTTTTACAAGGAGATAAAATAATAAGAGCTTAAAGGTTTGAGTTGCAGTAGAAGATGGCAGGTGAGCTTCAGCTCAGATAAATGTGAGGTAATACACCTAGGAATACTTCTTCTAAACCACTTCCATGATGCTGATCTCCAACTGTCTTAAAACTCAGAAAGAATGTGTTAGTCATTTTTATTTCTCTGAAATAACTTAATGGCTGCAGTAGCAGCAGGCTGAGAAAGCCAGCCCTGTTTGACATCCTTGGGAAGGGTATAGAGAAGAGGACTGGGTGTTCTGCTGCTGCTGGATTAAACTTCAGTGTGCCCACCCCAGATGTGTGTGCAGCGCTCTGCGTGCTGGGGAGGGAGGTAGTGGAGTTAGAGGACAATTAAAATGGTCCCAGGAGGGAAAAAGTTCCCTCATGAAAGGAGACTGACACAGCTGGGACACCTGGGGCTGGAGAGGAGAGAAAGGAATGGGAATGAAATCAGGGTTAAGATGATAAAGAAGTGATAGCACACAAAACCAAGAGCAAAGCAGAACTTGGTGCCACTGGCAGGAGATTGGTTTAAAATGGGTGGATTCAGAATACTGCATTGCACAGGCTGTGGACGTCTGGGTCTTGCCACTACAAAAGGCTGTGCAGGTGCATATCAGTGGGTTAGGAAAAGGCACAAATATTGGACAGATACTTAGAGTTGTTCTGGATGCTATGGGGAGAATGGATCACATAATGCATTTAGGATGCTCTGCTATCTCTAAATAAAATCCCCTCTTCCTGCTTCCAGGAGTTTGCTTGGACCACTGGTCTCCTCCAATAGGATGTTTCTTATGTTTGCTCTTTTATGACAATCCACTGTGATGTGTTCTGGAGAATGGGTACAAGTTTTTTGTTCTTTCTCCTACAGCAACATGAAACATTCCTGCCCAATGGAGACAGAGCTGGATTCTTGATAGGTGATGGTGCTGGTGTAGGAAAAGGAAGGACCATAGCTGGAATAATCTATGAAAATTACTTGTTAGGCAGAAAAAGAGCAGTCTGGTAAGTGTGTCAGGATTTGTTAGAGCAGACACTCTAGTGACTCTATGACTTAAATTCAGGGTCATCTGTCTTCTGACAAATGTTCTAGTGACTGCCTTTTGAGCTTCTGCTGTGACTTACAGAATGTGCTTTGTTTTATATCTTCAGGTTTAGCGTGTCAAATGATCTGAAATACGATGCTGAAAGAGATTTGAGAGATATTGGAGCAAAAAACATATTGGTGCATTCATTAAACAAGGTGTGGAAACTTTTTACTATGTACGGTTGAGGCAAACCTTTAGGTACGCTTGTGTGACGAGTTGTGCATGTTGACTGTTTAAAGAGCAAGAATGTACTAATTTCAATAAATTTGCTGTCTAGGTCTTGTTTGACAGGCCTTAATCTTACAAAGAACCACACAGGGCTTTAAGTTAATCATGTAAATAGGTCCCTTGTAGGATTAAGGCTTAGCATGTGTGCTTTTTTTTTTAAAAAAATTACACTTCAAGCTACTACTGACACTACTAGCAGAGTATTTTCTAGAAATTGAAATATTCTTTACATCTTTTAAGCTTTGTAGCATTTGAATTTTTTCTTTTCTATCTCCCTCAGTGCTCATTTTATATGTAATGCATTTTATGTGTAATACTCGAATGATAGACTTGCTCAGTGATTTATTAAAGCAGCAGTGATGTGTGCAGTTATTTTTGGAGACACTGCCTCTGCTCTGGATTAGCTGCTTAAATTGTGAAGTGTGATTACTGGTTGAATTCACTGAACTTAAAAGTTCGGTTTAAGCTGGTATTTTTGCTTAATTTCTAAAATAAGGCTGTAGAAATCATCATTTATGGTAGCAGTGGTAAATACAATTGACTCTAGAGGGATACATTGAAACTAAGATCTGAATTGTATTTAAATTAAGGAAAGCATGTAGCCAAATAATGTGTCACATTATCAGATTTAGTCTTGCTTAAGTAAATGTTTAAGTAAGGCCCTGTATAACCCCTTAACCACATTGCCATATGCCAGGTCTGCCCTGATCATGGTGTGGGGTTATGAGTGGCTCCAAGTGTTCACACCTTTTAAGGTTAAGACCACCAGCATCCCTTAATCATCTGGTAAGTGGGATTGGGAAGGGGTCTCTCTTGATTAATTTGTGCAATTTCTATTTATTGCAGTTCAAGTATGGGAAGATTTCTTCCAAACATAATGGAAGTGTGAAGAAAGGTGTCATCTTTGCTACCTATTCTTCTCTTATCGGGGAAAGTCAGTCTGGTGGTAAATACAAAACCAGATTAAAGCAGCTTCTTCACTGGTGTGGTGAAGACTTTGATGGAGTTGTATCCTTTTACTGGAGTTCATTTGATTATAAGCAAATTGCTGTTTAAACTTATATCTTTAAGAATTTGTAGGTATTCTCTATTTGTAATGGCAGTCAGTTGTGTGCGTGCTCTGACATTAGACTTGCAGTTTTACAAACTTTGTGCCTAACATATTGCCATTAACTTGTTACTACACAACTCTGGTACAAGAGTGAAGCTTCTATTTTTTTCTATATCAAACCCATAATATTAAACTATTATCCTTAAGAACCTTAAGTTTACACTGATATTTTTTACAGACTTTTTAAAATATATAAAATATATATTGGGAGTATCACCAGCATTTTCAAGAGCTCAAGTGTTGGCAATTTTGCTCTTGAATACTTGCTATTAAATTTTTTTCCAAGGTTTTTAGTTAAAATGACTAGTGTCTTCTTGAGTTTACAATTTCCACCTGCCACCTGTTGTAAGTAGTAGATTTTCTTGCCTTCTGTTCTAACTCCCTATTCTAAAAATAAGTAGGACAAAGTTTTTCCTTAATTACAGTTCAGATCGTATTTGACGAGTGTCATAAAGCAAAGAATCTGTGTCCTGTTGGTTCATCAAAACCAACAAAAACAGGTCTGGCTGTATTGGAACTTCAAAATAAACTTCCAAAAGCCAGAGTTGTTTATGCCAGTGCCACAGGTATGTACTGCTGGGTTTGCATTAAATGTCTCTGGATGGTTTTGCTGGCACTGGTACAGACTTGTGTCTTTCTTCTAGGTGCATCCGAGCCAAGGAACATGGCATATATGAACCGTCTTGGAATATGGGGTGAAGGAACTCCATTTAGGGAATTCAGTGATTTTATTCAGGCTGTTGAAAGAAGGTAATGTTTCAAAGACCTACAGTGAGAATGCTTCGGGTTGTGGCTGACTGTGCTCCCTAATTCCTTGTCTTCGCTGTCTTGTCTTCCACAAACATGTCCTGTCACACTAAGAACTCTGGCTTCTAAACCTAGCAGAAGTGTAATTATCATAAGTGGTGAAAAATAGGACGTTTCCGTTGTTCACAGAAAATTCTGAGGGCTTTAAAAGCTTTCTGGGAAAAGAGCCCTCCCAAAAATGTGGGTGTTAGGAAAGCAAAATACTTCGCTGCTCCCCATGAAAGCACCCTGTATTGTACTGAGTATGCTCAGTGTAGTTAATGGCTCACTATTTGTAGAAGGCCTCCAATGTTTATGCATTCATCTCAGGCAATTTAACAGGAGGAAATCTTGTGCTTACTGACATAAGAACCCAGTTCAGGGAAATTCTTTGTGCTGTTACAAGGTACTTCGTGTTTCAGAACATACTAATAGTACTAAATGTAAGAGGTCAGTAGAAAACGCCACTGCTGCGTTCTGTGGTGGGTGAGCATCTTGCTTTGCCTGCTTAAAAAGAATTTTGAACATTTCAGAATGCCACAATAGGGCTTAGGATGCATCTTGTTTACCATCTACATGATGCATGGTTTTTCTGGACTCTGTGAGTGTAGCCTCACTTCATTACTGAGTGCATATCAAATGAGCAGTAATGAAGTTACAGCCCCAAGCCTGTGAGTAGCAAAGTCACCTGTTTTGCAGGTGAGTTCTGTGCTCTCAAGGTTTGTTGCTTTTGCAGAGAACTGAAGTTACTTACTAATTAAATAATTTTCATACCAGCATAAATCTGAATAACTTAAAACAGTTTGTATTATTTTAAATAATCGGCATTTTATAAATTTAGATTGATCCAAATATTAGCTAGTTCTTGCAACTTCATTATCCAGTAACAGTTTGTAAGTTACTGTCTCTTAATGCATGCTAGGTCATTTGGGAAAAAATAACTGAGTTTTACCTCTTGGGATGCACTTAATATTTACAAGCAGGGATACAGTTTCATGTAAAGACTAAATTTTGAATTATTTTGAAAACATATTCCTTCACCTTTGTAATCTGTTTTTTCTAAAGTACTTGGAGTAGTGTTTTGAGGCGTTTTTTAACGAATCCTTGCTCTTGAAAATTCTAATGCAGACTTAAATTGTTCTTTTATTTTAGAGGCGTTGGTGCCATGGAAATAGTTGCTATGGATATGAAGCTGAGAGGAATGTACATCGCCAGACAGTTGAGTTTTTCAGGTGTAACTTTCAAAATCGACGAAGTTCTGCTCTCACAGGAGTATGTTAAAATGTACAATAAATCTGTGAAACTGGTAAGAACCCCTTTTTAAATTTGCTTTGTCTGTTGAGTTCTGAGAGGTTGAAGTTGGTTGAAAGTTGACTGCTCCTTTTCTTGTTCAGTGGGTCAGTGCTCGGGAGAGGTTTCAGCAAGCGGCCGATCTCATCGATGCAGAGCAGCGAATGAAGAAGTCCATGTGGGGTCAGTTCTGGTCAGCTCACCAGAGGTTTTTCAAATACCTTTGCATAGCCTCTAAGGTGAAGAGGGTGGTGCAGCTGGCTCGGGAAGAAATCAAGAATGGCAAAGTAAGTTGATCAAGACTTATTTTCAAACATTTGTCTTAAATGTAAAACTAATAGATTAATTTTTTAATGTGTAATACAGATATGTTCAGCCATACTAGGAGCATACTTTTGTACTTAATGGTATTTAATGAGCTGAAATTCAGGCAAAATAAACTTACAGCTCAGTCATAGTTGACAGTGTCTGGTATTCATTTGTCCTTCAGTGTGTTGTCATTGGCCTGCAGTCGACAGGAGAAGCAAGAACATTGGAAGCTTTGGAGGAAGGTGGTGGGGAACTGAATGACTTTGTTTCTACAGCAAAGTAAGACTGAAATTAAAAACTGTTCTTTACAAAACTAACCTTTATCCAGCTTAGTGTGTGTGTGTAGTTATTTATCCTTCTGTGTGACAAACATCCATCAGTGCACAGAAGGTTGGGAATCCCTTAGTACTGATGTTCTTTACTGAAGCTGTGTGTACCTAAAATCTGGCAGCACTGCTCAGGTGAGGCAGTGGTTAGTTCCTAGTTCTCCTGGCATTCCAAACTGATGTTTTCAGGTGTGAACAGCTCGATCTGTTCCCCTCAAACTGGGAGGATGGGGAGATCTGCCAAGTGTGTGCTGCACTTATACCAGAGCAAGTTACAGACCATGACTTCCCTCTTTGATCAGATGGACCAGAGCCAATCCCGAGGCTGCCTTGCTGGAGATCTTAATAAATTAACTTAATCTTTTACTTAAATTGAGCAATAAAAAAATGGCAGTGGCAGCGCCACTTGTTACCAAAAACAAATTTACCAAGTTACAACAGTGCTGTAAAATAAATGTCTCCTGCTTTTTAGACGGTGACAACTACTGTAATGTGGGTGATAATACAGAGAGTGTCCAGCTGCACTCACACAGAGTCATTCTTCAGAGAAGTCAAGCAAGCTATTAAATGTTACAGGTTTGTACTTTAAATAAATGCAAATTCCACTGAGCGATTTTTTTTTTTTTTTTT
>VXBT01001002.1:286563-304973 GCA_013400235.1 Oriolus oriolus
TTTTTTTAAACAGAGGAGTATTCCAGTCTCTTATTGAAAAGCACTTTCCAGCTCCCGACAGGAAGAAGCTGTTTAGCTTGTTGGGAATTGACCTGACTGCTCAAAGTAATAACAATTCACCCCGAGACAGCCCTTGCAAGGAGAACAAAATAAAGAAACGAAAAGGTAATGCTTAAGTTGTTACTCTAATGCCACAGTGAAAATGGCAACTTCAGAGCTGCCTAAGAGTGAACTTTGAGGGGGGGGCAAAAAAAAGGAATATCTAGTCATCCATGAAAAAGCATGTATTGATGTAGTGCAGGTCTCCTAACGCTGTTGTTAGAGATTGCCATTAATAGATGTTATCTTGCTGCTGAAGCAATAAAACCTGTAATTTTTAGTTAATTTTGCTCAAAGTTGGGTTGATCTACTATGGAACCATATCCCAAAATGCCTTCCATGTGTCAGACTACTTCCTTATGTAGTCAGTCAAATAACTTTCTTTGTCTCTGAGGCTCAGTGAAGAGAAGCCTAATACCACCCCCTTCCCAAACTGATTATCTTACAAGTAGGTGATCATAAAAAACATGGGAGTGAGGTCTTGCTTTAAACTTAGAGTGTTTTAAATAGTTCTGTTTTCAACAGTTGAATGTTTTTCTAGTTTGTATGGTAAAACAGACCTCAAAGTGTGCAGACTACAAGGTTTAAACTCACTTGTTTTTCTTCTGGGATGATGGAATTAGGTGAAGAAATAAGCAGAGAAGCCAAAAAAGCTCGCAAAACAGGTGGCCTTGCAGGAAGCAGCTCTGATGAGAGTGAAAGTGAGTCTGATGCTTCAGACAATGAAGAAAGTGACAATGAGAGCTCCAAATTTTTGAGTTCTGGAGATGATGATGACTTCAACCCATTCAGAGATGAATCCAGTGAAGATGATGAAGATGGTAAGACAGTCTTTCATCAAGCAAGTAGCTGTATTTGCAGAGAATAAGCAGAAAGTCTTCCCAAACATTCCAATGAGCCATAAATAAGTGTTTACTAAGCATGTAGTTTAGTTCCAGTGAGACTGCAATGAGCAGTAGAATGTGAAACTTCAATTAGATTTTTATCCACTGGAATTCAGACTTTTGTAAGTCACTTTATGCAATGAGAATGTACTTGTTTCAAAGGGAAAGATGGCTGCTTACTAAATGAAACTTTTTAACTTCAGATCCCTGGTTGATTAGAAAAGAGCATAAAAAAAATAAAGAAAAGAAAAAGAAGAAAAGCATAGACCCAGATTCTATTCAAAGTGCCTTACTAGCCTCTGGTCTGGGATCCAAACGACCCAGCTGTTTCACTTCCACTGTTGGAACCACCACTTCTAGTACCAACACGTCTGGTAAGAACAGCTTTCTTTGATGTTCATTCATTTCCTAGCAGTTAAGCAATAAAATTCTAAATCTCAAAGAGTCTTTCTTAACTTTCAGCAAACAGTAACACAAACAGCAGCTTTGTAACGAGTCAGGATGCTGTTGAAAGGGCCCAACAAATGAAAAAAGAATTGCTGGATAAACTGGAAAAGCTGGCTGAAGATCTTCCACCTAATACACTGGATGAGCTTATAGATGAACTGGGTGGTCCTGAAAATGTTGCAGAGGTAGGCTGGTGTTCACATGTAGAAAAAAAAGTGTGTTTTTAAAGAGGTTGTTTATCAGTTTTAGACAGTGTAATGTCAGGAATGAGAGTAGAGGTTACTCTGCTGGATGCCTCGGAATGAAAGAGAAACTTGAAAATTGTGTTAGAATACAGGGAGGAGCTCCGAGTGGGTGAACTCATTATTTCTGAGATTGGGTAGTTCCTAGTTGGGTAAATCACACCAGTTTCTCTTTTGCTTTACTGTGGTCTGTTTCTCTGACTGGCTGTACTCGATTTGCAGCTGGTGTGTATTAAACAGGCAGGAGCTTTAGTTCATCCTCCAAGGCAGTGGAGATTAAGAACCTTTATGTGTTAATGAAAAGCCTGATTAGTTAATTTCTCAATAACTTCAGAAACATGTCTTTAAGCCGCCTGTCTCTATCAAGTAGCAGCATCACTGTGATTTAAAAGACCCTGTTAAAATCAGTGACAGCCTAAGGTGTTTAGTTTATTTTCTTAGTGCTGCTGGTAAATCCCTTATGAACAGTAGCATAATACAACATCATTTCTACAGAGATCTGCACTGTTATGTTCCACATAACAGGTAATGGCATCAGCCAAAAAGTAACCCACGTTCCCTAATGTAGTTTTGCACTTGGAGTAAATTACTGACTATTTTAATGTGGGTACATGGATAAGTAATACTGCTCAGAGCTTTTGGTGCTGGGGTAGTTTTGGTATCGCCACCCTGAGCTCGCGTTCCCTTTCAAAGATGACAGGCCGCAAAGGGAGAGTGGTGAGCAACGATGATGGCAGCATCTCCTACGAGTCAAGGTCCGAACTTGATGTGCCTGTTGAAATCCTGAACATCACAGAAAAGCAGAGGTTCATGGATGGAGATAAGGTAATCCTTGCAGAGATAGACTGTAGAAAAATGTGCCAGATGCCATAGTAACACTAAGCTATTCAACAGTGACTTGCAGGTACTTTTAGTACTAGTTAAGAAGCACTTTCGGTTCACTGCTGAGTATTTTGTTTTTCAAATCACAGTGTGGAGCAGCAGTTGAGTGGGTTTAGAGGTCAGGCTGTAGTTTGGGTGACCTCAGAAGCCTGTGCTTGGTGTGCACCCATGTGCCAAACTGAAAGCTGGCACCTTTAAGCTGGTTTTGTAAAACAATGTGTTTTAAAAGGCAGATCTGTGATTCATATCTTTGAGTCATTCATCTGGGTCACTGTGCAGCTATCCTTCCAAGAGGAAATAATTAAATTGGGAAATGGGGAAGACCACTGCATGAAAACTCACAGTGAGGGATGAAGGGAAAAGTTGGGGCTTGTTAACCTTAACAAGGATTGGGAAGTAACACTGGGAGGAGTGATGGCTTCTGTCCTTTACATTGCACTCTGAAAGAAAATCCTGATCTGAATAATGGTAGAATTGCATCTGATAAAAGGACAGCGGAGAAAAGCCCTTCCCAGTGGTTCACTTGGGCCGTGCTGCCACAAGAGGGCAAATGGAGTAAATGTCGCTGTGTGTGGAACTTGTGTGGTCCGTTGTGACACTTGAGGGTAAAGACTTGGGTTCCCGTAAGTGACTTGTGCACAGTCCAAACATTTACATTCTTTCAAGGCAGATGCATTCAGGCACTGGAATGGCTGGATCCTCTTCCTTGTACAGCATTAGCAGCAACGTTTGGTCTTTTCTGTGGCTTGCTGTTGGAGCAAGTCTGTGTCCCTCCCCTTTTGCTTCTGAAGTACAGGCCAGTGTCAGGGAGACCTGCCCTCTGGGATGGCAAGTCTTTGTTTGCACAGGGAGTTGCTGAAAAGTAAAGCAAAACCCCCTCCTTTCACTCAGAAAAATTCATTAGCATTTCTAACTCTGATACGGAAAGCCACACCTTTTCCACCCTCCCTCTGCCTTCTGAGTAACAGTGAAGCCATTCCAGACCCATGTTTGGTAATAGTCGTAAAACGAGACCTTTTTTTGGAAACTGGAGCTTGGTCTTGGATTTATTGCTAACTAACAGCTCTTTTCTCAATAAAAGAACATCGCCATCATCTCGGAGGCTGCCAGCTCTGGTATCTCACTGCAAGCAGACCGCAGGGCCAAGAACCAGCGGCGGAGGGTTCACATGACCCTGGAGCTGCCGTGGAGCGCCGACAGAGCAATCCAGCAGTTTGGTAAATCACTCACTGTGTGTCCTTCCCCAGCAGGCTCAGGAATAATAACTGAACTTAGTGCTAGCTCCTGGAAAATCAGATTGAGTAGGCAACCTCCTAAGGACCCCTCCAGTCTCTCAAACCCATGAACAGAATCAGTTTTATCTGTGGTCATGGCTAATTGTCTTGAAAGCTTTGAAAGAAACCTAGCAAACAAGCCTATGGTGCAGCTTTGGAGTTTTATTCACATGTGAAGTGTCTTTATAAAAGTTGCCTCAACTTTTAGAGTATCTGTGGGCTGCCTTCTGTTTGCTGTATTACAGCAGAAACTAATTTTTAGCAGGATTAAGTTCTAGCTTTTTTCCTTACTCTTCACAGTTCATATTTTATTAGAAATATTCAGTGAAGTGGAATTTATCTAACATATGTGCTTCTACTTAATTATCCAGGAAGAACTCATAGATCCAACCAAGTGACTGCTCCCGAGTATGTGTTCCTCATTTCTGAACTGGCAGGAGAGCAAAGATTTGCATCTATAGTTGCAAAAAGACTGGAGAGTTTGGTAAGATGTTTCAAGAGGTCTGATCCTTCCTTTGAGAAAATGCAAGTTAGATTTCTTTTTCTTAAAAGTTGTATTTAATGATAATGGTGTGTCTTAACAGGGAGCCCTCACCCATGGGGACAGACGGGCCACAGAAACTCGAGACCTCAGCAGATTCAATTTTGACAACAAGGTGACAATTCTGTTTCTGTTGGAGAACTCATGCTGTGGTGCTTATGCACAAATGACCTGTTGAGGAAGGTTCTTTTCCATCCCTTACCTTTAACTGTCTCATTTTCTGATGGAAGGCGTCTTTCTGTAACCCATAATTCTGTTTGTGAAGCCATGTGGAGCACACGTGTGTAAATCACTTCTCTGGTTTTGCAGACAATCAAAGTCTTAAGTAAATGGTGTGTGTCCTTTAAGCCACAATGAAAGATTAATTTGGCAGTTCTAATTAAAAATTAAGACAGGGCTGGTTTCAGTTACAAACTACACTACGTAAAGGTAATAAACAATTTCCTTCACTACTGCATAGAAAAGCTTTTCCTTGTGAATTAAAAATACCTGTTAAACCGTGTGTGCCTGAGGCTGAGGCACAAACACTGGAGGGCATTGATAGAACAACTTTTTTTCTTACACAGTATGGCAGAAATGCTCTGGAGATTGTTATGAAATCCATTGTGAACTTGGACTCCCCAATGGTCTCACCTCCTCCTGATTTTCCTGGAGACTTCTTCAAAGGTAAGATAATGCACTGGCTGCAATAGCTACCTTTTGATCCTTCTCCAGTATGCAGAAAAATCTAAATAATTTTAGAGCTGTAAAACATTGTTACAATTTCAAATGATCAGCTGAGACAGATGGGAGTAACACCCAGTGAGAGTCTGTGCACATTGCTCGAATGTTGAAGTTCACGCATGAAACCAGATCTGCGAACTCTCAGTATGGGGAATGTCCTGTATCTGCTTGGCCAGTGTGTTATAAGCAATTCTTTACCTTCATTTTCCCATTACCTGTTGGAATATCTTGTTCTCGTACGTGGTGCCATTGGTGCTTTCCCTGCCTGTGCTTCCTGGAGGGACAGAAGGCAAAGCTGTGTCTTGCTTATTGATGGATTAGGTAGAAACTGCAAGTAATGGGAAGTGAGGGGTGTCAGAGGCTTTGGAATCGGATCCTATGGCTAAACAAGCTGTTACTTCATTGAGTTATTTTTAGATGGCAAAGCAGCTATGATTGAACTTCTTTCTCTTTCCTAGATGTTCGTCAGGGATTGATTGGCGTAGGCTTGATAAATGTAGAAGACAGATCTGGAATACTGACACTTGATAAAGGTACTTGGGTGTTCAGTGTGTCTGTAGAACGTCCCTGGGAATATCTTATATCATGACAGTGGATTCCCAGCAGCAGAACTGAACTTGTAACTATCTAAAAAGTGACCTTTTTTGAAGAACTTAATGTTTTCTTCATTTCTGAAAGAATGTATTTAAACAGTCTTTGTAAGAGTCTTTGAATACTGATTGGGGGCTTGTGGTTATCAAACTTAATCTTTGACCTAATACATGTATTTCTTATTGTTTAAGATTACAACAATATAGGGAAATTTCTGAATCGAATTCTTGGCATGGAAGTCCATCAGCAGAATGCTTTGTTCCAGTACTTCTCTGACACGTTAAATGCAGTTATTCAAAACGCTAAAAAGAATGGAAGATATGACATGGGCATCTTAGGTGAGTAAATGATTTCACATTGAACTCTTGAACTTCAGTGAGAGCAGAGCAACAGAATTACTCTGCTTTTCCTTTCCAGATTTGGGCTCTGGGGATGAGAAAGTGAGGAAGGCAGATGTTAAGAAGTTTTTAACTCCTGGATATTCTACCTCTGGACATGTAGAGCTGTACACAGTAAGTTAATCCTGTATCATCTCTGTAGGAACTAATAAAACTTGCCAGTAAGTTTTTACAACCTGTTCAGTTCCCATGTGGGGAACTGGTTTAAAGTCTGCTCCCACTCAAATCCCCCTGCACTGCTCTCTTGTAGATCAGTGTGGAGAGAGGAATGTCTTGGGATGAAGCAACGAAGATCTGGGCAGAACAGACAGGTCCAGATGATGGATTTTATTTATCACTACAGGTGAGATTCTTCTGTCTCTTGGATTATGTTTGGAGAAGGTTTGGGGGCTAAACTGAAAATCTTTTTTCTCAAAGTAATTACTATTCAGTTTTGCAAAATACTTTGAGTCTTACATTAAAATTAATTTTAAGGGGTTTTTTTTTTTAGCGCTAAGTATGAAATTCTTCTTTTTACCTCCTCAGGATATTTTCTGATAGGAATATGAGCCCAAATTAACAGCTCGTATTTAAACCTGCATCAGGAAAACTTATGGTTTCACTGTGAGGTGAATGTGGATTACTGTGTTGTAGAGGTGTATTATTGTCCTTGGTTGTACTATTACACACTCCTATTACTCTGTAAAGAACACGATATGGAATCACTTAAGCAGACACTTTCATCATGTTTTCATTTAGGAAGTTTTTGGTTTGTCTTTTTTTTTTCTTTTTTCCAGATAAGAAATAACAAGAAAACAGCAATTCTAGTAAAAGAAGTGAATCCTAAAAAGAAGCTTTTTTTAATATACAGACCAAATACTGGGAAACAACTCAAACTAGAAACATGTGCAGACCTGAAAAAGAAATATAAGAAGGTAACCATTAAAATGATGCTTGTTTTTAACTTAGAAAAGTTTGAAAAGGATTATAAGGGCTTTCTTTTTTTAGTATTTACATATAATTTTAGCAAGTCAAAAACTAGGCTTCTTTCTCCAGAGCAGAGCTTTTATTTGGGTCTTTTTAAGCAGCTCTACGTGATTTTGGCATTCCTGTATCCATTTCTGAAATTGTTATCTGTGGAATGGTAGTAAAAAATGAGGTTCCTTGGGGTCTAGCAAGTGTTGAATTTGCAAGAACTTGAGGAAACTCAGCTCAGGTGGATTACTGAAAAAGCTCTGAGGTTCTGCTGTGTTTAAGCATTTTGCTCATCCTTTGAGATGGATAGTTAAAAATTGTGATAATATAGGACATTGTATCTCTCTACCACCAGCATGATGTTTGTGCTCCCTCCATTCTCATGGTAATGACCAAATCGTTTTTATTCTGTGTAAGTTTTGATGTGTTTTACTTTTATTCCCACTTTGGATGACTCTTCCAGGTACCTTCTGAGGATGCTCTGCCACACTGGCTGGAGCAGTACAACTCCTCTGCAGACACCTGCACCCACGCCTACTGGTCAGTGTTTGTGCGCGTGGTGCTTTAACTTAAACTGTTTCACTTGGACTGGTTCATCACTGCTTCTGTTCTTCTGTCACTCCTGTAAAGTCTTGTGTTTCTTGCTTAAGGGAAATTGTCCCATGACCAGTCAAATGACCCAACTTCTGAGTGAAAACATCGAGCTTTGCACTTGCCTGAAAGTCCCAATACATGAGATGAATGCTAATGTATAAATTACGCTCAGCTGAAGTACAGTGACTCAGGAGTAGCTTGTGCTTGAAATGTCTTAATCTGTTCTGTTATTGTAATCTGATAGTTCAAATGTTATTGGGGGGGAATGTTTAGAGATGAGATGGATGTCAGAAACAGCTGTTCCTCTGCTGCCTCTTGTGTGTCTGAACTCAGCTGATGGCTGAATTCTTGAGGAACTGCATAACTGGTAGAAGGTCCAGATTAATATTGGAGCTTCTGAAATAACCCTGATCAGATACCAGTGTCCTGTAACATACTCCAGTTCTCAGGTGACCTAAATGATGGTATCTTGGACTCAAAGCTCTGTCTGTGCATTCTGAAGATGTGGGCTTAACTAGGCCAAGCCTTCCCGAAGCTTTACCATTACCTGTGGTCAAAGTATCCTTCCCTTAGTGTGTGCGCAGCCCTTGCTTGACTCTGAATGCATGTTCAGTAACTTCAAGTCTCATTTTTAATGAAATAAGATACTTTTGTTTGCAGAATGGTTTTGAAAGCTTTTCCCTCTGTCTACAGGAGAGGCAATTGCAAGAAGGCAGGCCTGGGGCTGGTCTGTGAGGTGGGGCTCCGCTGCAGAACCTACTATGTCCTGTGTGGCTCCGTGCTGAGCGTGTGGACGAAGGTGGAAGGAGTCCTGGCCTCCGTGAGTGGCACAAATGTGAAAATGCAAATCGTTCGCCTAAGGACAGAAGATGGGCAGAGGATCGTAGGTAGGTGCATGGGCTGCTCCTCTGCTGCCCCTTGGAGCAAGGGGTGGCTGTAACTGGTGAGTGGCTCTGTGGTGACAGCCACGTGGCTGAGATTGTGTGAAGATGCTTAAAAGAGAACAGGCTTGTCAGGGGTCTGCTGGGGAGGAGCAGAAGTGCAGGTGTAGAAGTCTTTGACAGTGCAAACACTCTTAAGGCAGGTTAAAGAAGGCAGGTTTCTTTTTCAGCTGGGCTTTGGAACACTTAATCTCTCAATTCTTTGGATTTATTGCAGCAAAAATGTCATTCACAGCCTGCTCCAGCCAAGCTACCTTGACATCATAACGGCTCCACTTTTTTCCCTGCTTTTGTCAGTGAATAGTAGGCCTTTGAAATAATTGGTTTTATGGGTTTTGAGCTGCTGAAAGTGTGTAAAATGACTTCAAGATGGTTGCCTCTTCACTAAACCTCACAGTGAAACCCTCAAAACAGGGACCTCCGAGGCTAAACTCTCCAAATGTTTTTTTGAATGTGGACTTCCTGTGGATGTGCTGATATCATGGCAGCTTCTCCTCTCGTAACAGTTTTCTGGGATGTCGGAAGTAGGTTTTTCCGTGTTTCAACTTCCATGGTGATGTAACTTCTGTGAGACTAGAAAAGCAAAAATAGCTGACTTGTTGTGACAGCAGGTAACATGAGAATAAAGTTTGTTGTCAGGCAAAATGGGAACTTCTTCCTCCTGCTTCACAGCCTAAAGGATGTGAAGGGCTGAGGAGCAGGACTTGCGGCTGTGCCGATTAGACCTGACATCAGAAACAGTCGCTGTTGAATGTTGCATAAATTAAACGGTGGAATCATCAGCCTGAGGTCTTAATGACCAAACTATTGCTGTGTTTATGAAACCATTGATGTGTTGCTGTTCTCAGGTTTGATCATTCCTGCAAATTGTGTGTCACCCCTCGTGAACCTCCTGTCGACGTCCGACCAGTCGCAGCAGCTCGCAGTGCAGCAGCAGCAGATCTGGCAGCAGCACCACCCGCAGAGCATCACCAACCTCAACAACGCATAAGAGGACAAGCTACAGGTGTTGACTTTGGTGTTTGAGGAAAAGGCTGTAAAAGCATATCACTTGCATAAAAATCAGGGACAGATTCCAAAGAAATATAACTTTTTCAGTTCAGTTGTGTGCTCTCAAATACTTTGGGAATAAAGAGATCTAAAAAGGTTGGTAGAACTGAAAGCCAGCAGTTGTTTATGGTGGTGCATCTGTCTTTCCTTATGCTCTCTGTAGTGCTTCCTGTTTGCTTTTACTTTTGGCCTTTTAAGCTACAAACCACAATTTGTTTGAAAATGCTTGAAAATCCCCAAGCAGGCTTTATTTTTATCTTGTCATACAGTGCTCAGGGTTTAACGCAGTGCATCGATGCCATTGCTGTGGGAGATCTCGAATGCATGTATTGAGTATATATATAGAAAAAATATATTGGGTTTTTCTCTTCAATTTGAGTTTATAAAAGCATGAAACCTAGAGGTTGCACATCATGCATTCAGGTTCCTTCCCAGTTTCTGTTTGACAGTGCATGTCTTTGGAAACGGGCATGGACAGGATAAACACATGAGACAGGAATTCAGAGAGAAACACAATCTTAGTTGTACAGCATTGGTTATTGCATTTTTATAGTGTTTATACCCAGGTGTTGCATTTTTTCTGGTTCTCTCCTGGGAGTTATATATTTGAGTCTACAACATGTTCTTTTGTGATAAACATCTTAAATTAAAATTAGTTCATTTTTAATGTATTAATGGTATTCCTAATGTGTACTGCAAAGATGGCTGGATGCCTGTTTTCCTTAAATTGAAGCATTTCCTTAATCTGAGGTGGTTATGGAAACTTAAGTGCAAATTCACTTCCATCTCGCATACAATCTTATATTTTTTACTTCATTAACGTAATTTAATTTGTCACTTGTAAGATGAAACCTTACTTGAGCTGTAAATTAGAGAATGGGAAACACTTGAGGGTTCCGCTGTATGTGCTGTTTCTGTTACCCAGTAACTTGAATACTGTTTAATATGTTGTAAGACATTGTAGAGTTTATCTGGAGCTGTTTAAAAGAAATTGTAATGTACAAATGTGAATAGTCACTTATCTATAATATGGGTAAGTTTTGTTTTGCCTATAATAGTAGATGTTTATAAGAAAGTGAAGGACAATGTTTGTCATTTCTTGCTTGCACAGGTTGCACTATTGAAAAATTGAGATTGTATAAACCTGTCCAAAAAACTACAAGATAATGATCTTGTAGATGTCAAATAAAAGTTATTGTACTAACAAGAAGTGGAGTCTTGTTTAGGCAATCACCATATTCCAAAAAAACTAACAAGTCTGTACAATTGGAATTTGACAGGACTTGGCATGTTCCAGGCTGCTCTAACCAGGCTTGTCTTGCAGCCCAAATCTCTCGGCTGAACTCACTAATGAGGCAAGAACTAAACTCTGTTTAAACCTCAGTGTGTGTTTTAAGTAAGGCTCAGCTGCCAGAGCAGGATCGCTGCAGGTGTGGCAGCTCTGAAGCGCTCGGTGAGCCACTCAAGGGTCAGAAAGAGCGGGACTGAAGTTCCACAGCTTGAGGCTGAAGTGGATTCCTTATGGAATTACTGCTCCCAAGGCTCAGTTAACGCTCCCTGTGCCACAGCTCAGTGTGGTCACCGAGCCCCTGCTTGCCAGGGAGGGGAAGTTTGCCCGCTTCCCTCAGCTCCCAGCCTGAGCTGGTCAGGAGGGATGAATCCTCTGCTCATGTTTGGGACTAACTGGAAATGCAGATCTGGAGCAAATCCCCATGTCCTGCTGCACCTGTGTAAATACCTGGAATGCAGGTGGGCAGTGTTGGGGGATCTGCAGGAAGGGAGCCTGAGTGCTGTCACAGCACTGGAGCTGGTGATGCCCTGGCAAACTCTAGAGCACAGGGTGTGGGGGAGGCTGTTCCTGTGTTCTGTACCCACCCGTGGATGTATTTGGCATCCATTCCAGGAGCAGGGCTGGGATTGTGAGGAGTGTGTTGACAGATTACTACTGCAGCAGGCTGCGTGTGGACTGCCCTGTCTCTGCTGCTTAATTGTTCTTTGCTGTAGAAACTTCTGCCATCTGAGATGGTGGCATAACATTTTAGGTCTTGATTCTCAGTAAAATAGTTCTGGAAGTGGTAGATTCACAATTAGTGATTTTAATTTTTTTTTTAAATAACTATTTAAATACACCCACTTCCTAAGTGCTCTTCTCAGCCTGGTGTGCTCACTTGCATTGTTGGGATGAGCAAATCTGATATTCCCTGTACTGATGAGCAAACCACACTATTTTGCTTCAACCTATTAAACTTCCCATGGACTTGTGTCCCCTGGAGGGGAAAAAAGCTGACAGTACTTGCCAGATCCATAAGAACTGTTCCTGTTCCAGAAATCTGTTCCTCTACTTGTTCCTCTTTGCCTGCTCCCTGCTCCTTGCACCATCACTGCCTTGGCTTTGCCATCCAGTTACTAACACAGCTGCAGGCACGGCTCTGGACTGTTGTAACATTTTGAAGGTTAACATCCAAAAAAGAAAACAGCCTTCAAGCTACAGCAACGTTTTCTCTCTTGAAAATTCCTACTTGGTGCTTGGGGTGTGGATTTTGATATTTGTTCCTTGCATGAGCTGCTGGTAAAGTTTGGGGAGAAAAGGAATATGAATAGCCCTGGATGGGGTAAGGAACAGTGAATGGTGTCCCTTTGCAGCACTGCCTGTGAGATAAACATCCTCCTGGGGAGGGAAAAGAGATCGATTGTCACATCATAAATTACCAGACCAGGCAGGGGTGGTCTCTGTATTTTCCTGCTTGGGGAGTATTGATCTGCTTTGTACAAAATGAAATACAAAATGCTTTGTACATCTGAGATGGGTATAAAACCTATAGAGGACAGAGGGCTCTGGTAACAGGGGCAGTGCCATGTGTGAAATGGCAGCACTTCTGTACTCTGTGGGTTTTGGAATTGTGCTGCAGGAGGGGAAGGTACAGATTTGAGTTGATATGGGAATTGAAAACCCAAATGTTGGGTTTTCTTTCCTAACTGTCTGTTGACAGCAACTAAATTGTGATTTGTTAACTAGTTTCATACTTAAGATATGTCTGGCACAATAAATGCAATTGTAACCCCCTAAAGTCCTCCTTGCACAGCAAGTATTCCACTTTTTCCAGTGGCTGTGTGGTTCACTGGGAACACACACCCCTTGTAAGGACTTAAAGTTCCCCAAAGATGCGAGTTCTCTGTTCCACGTGTAGTATTTTCTTTGTAAATGGAGAAACCTCTGCAACCTGTAAATGCTTGTTCAAGTGAATTACCAAGGGGTTTTGTATTTTTCTTTTGTGTTTGCAATAACTTCACTCGGCTCCCAGCGCAGTCTGTACATATCTAGAGCCTGTTTGTATATAGAGGTGTTAAAGGCTACTGAATTATTGAATGTAAATAACTCTTGTTTTCCTCTGTGGTTTTTTCCTTCATGACCTTCCCAAGATGTATTCCTATTTTCTCAACCTGCCACATGGGCAGCTTATGTGTACTTTGAAATATATATAGAGCATATATAAACCTTCCAGGTTGTGTGTGTACATTGTGGATGTTTTGTGTTGTCATCATTTTTTTTCAAAACTCCGTTGTCAGTCTCCCATGACCCTTTTGATGCTCTGTGGGTTTATTCTATATTTTCGGTGTAAAATGCATTCCCTTGAGAGAAATGGGCCCAATGTCTTTCAGTGATGCATGTTCACTTCTTAGTGCCTGTATCACAGAAACAAATGTGTGAGTTTTCATGCAGACTGTTTCCTTCGGTCTTTTCACTGTTTCAGATCTTGAGCTTTAATCCTAAAAACATTTCTATTTATTTCCACTTACTGGTATCTCCAACCATGCATTCAATGCCAACATATCAAAGTATATTGCTGCTTTCACATTAAGTGTGAACTGTCTTAAAAGCACTCTAGAAAGTCAGTGATTGAGAGCAGAAAAGATGTGTCTATTGAAGCATATTTCCTGGGAAAATTTTGAGCTTCCTCTCATGTCTGAATGTGCAAAACGAAGGTAATGGAACTTTCTTACCTTGGGGAAAAAACAGTGCAGACTTTTAATTGCCAGGTAAAAATAATATATATTTTTGTTGGAGATTAATAAGAAACCCCATTAATTGTTTGTCTCTTACTTAGCAGCTGTCCCGTGGGTTTGGCCCTTCCCCAGCTGCAGGGAAGGAGTGTCCGGGCAGTTGTTGCCTGAATTAAGTGATTTGCCGAGTCTGTTGACCGGAGTCAGGACGAGAAGTGTGCAGCTGCGAATAGCAACAAAATACTTCTGGTACCTTCTGCGGTCACTACGAGCTTTAAAAGGGGAGTGCTGAGAACTGAGGGGGGTGGTGGTGTCAGTGCTGGCAGCTGCAGCCTCTGGTTCCGTGTCGGGGGCCGGAGAGGGACGGAGCTGGCAGGAAGAACAAAGTAACGCAACCACAGCCGCGCCCGAGCGGAGCGAGACCTGGGAAACCTCGGGGCTCACACTTCCCTGGGAGCAGCGTCCGCCCCAGGTGCTGCTGAGGTTGTGGGATGAGTTTGAAAAGCAGCAACTCTCTTCTTCAGGTGAAAAACAGGGAAGAAAAGGCTGCAAGGTGCTGTTTCTCAGCCCCGCTTACAACAGCTGCAGGAAGGTTGCCCCTAAAAGCTTGTGCTGAGGAGAGTGAGATGTAAAAATCTGCTAAAAACTTCCTTGATCTGATGTGCTTCACTATTTCTTTATTGGCCTAAAATAGTTTTTGAGGCTCCACTAAGATTCAAGAATAGGAACTGGACAGGGTTAAGCTGAGGCCAAAACTCGTGTAAGAATTTTTTTGCCTGCCGTGTCCTGAACCAATGTCCAGGATTCTGTGAAGCTGGCACCCTGCGTGTGAAGGATGCTGAGATGTCTGTGTGGAAGCTCAAAGTAAAGCATTTGGTACACTTAAAACAGGCAGCTGAACCAAAATACAGAGATATATTCAGATTCAAGCGATGTCCTGCAGTGTTAATACCTGAACCAACGTGTGCTACATTTTATTTTGTAAGAGCTGAGTTTGGTTGGTGTCTCTGAACTCAGCTGTACTTAGGGCATCACTTCAGTGAGAGAGGCCTCTGCAGAGGAGTGGTTTTCCTACACTTGATTTGCACTGGGAAGGATAAAGAGACATTTCTGCCATTTCTGATGCCATACATATTTATGTCTCTACTTCCTGGCTTGGAGAAGATAACCAGGAAAATGCCAGCTTCCTTGCAGGCACAGAATCGCATTTTTATTTGCCAAGTAATTTGATTTATTTTTCAGTCATTGACATATTGAGTTTTATTGGAGGTGGGTGTTCGCTGCCTCGGCACCTTCCCTATACCCCAGCCCTGCGATAACTCACTGGGAATCTGCCTCTGCACAAAGGATACACTGATTTTTTCGAGTAGGACTTTTCTATTAGTACCTGTTCATTCTCCACCTTTAACGGCCCACGGTGACAGAATCCCAAAGCCCCATGGGATTTCAGCTCAGTTGAGTGAGGTGTTTTTATTGCCTGCCCTAACTGGGAACCTTTGCCAAGCTGGAAGCCTCCGTCCTGCAGCGTGGGGCTGTGCTGTGTCCCACATTCTCCACGCCAGCAGCCGACACTGGCGTGTGCCAAATGTCCCCAGAGCAGCAGGACTTGGAGTGCCCAGCAGTAAAACATCAGCAGTGCTGAGAAAGATTTATACCCCCAAAAATGACAAACTGAAACATGATGGACTCTGTACTCGGTTCTTTCTTTCTTGGTAAAAAATTGTTAAATAAATTAAACTGATTGCTACTTTGGGAATTTTTTTTTCCCCCTTTTAATTTTCTGTTCTGGAACTTGCCCACAGAGATGCTGGAACGCCTTTCAGCAACACATCTCCATCCATTAAACACACTTGCTGTCACGCCATTTTAGGATCCCTCAGACTAGCAGAAGTCATGTTCTAGTGATCCAAACAGCTTTTCTTTCAATCCACTTGAATGCTGGCACTTGACCTGGTTAATGTCACTGGTTAATTAAACTGCTTTTATTGGTAGTTAAGAGCAGATTCACAACATTCTCGAAGTGCTAATTGTGATGGGCTTAAAAAAGAGAGGCGGGTTTATAAAAACTGTATCAAGACTGGAAAGCATTAACTTCATATTTTATGCATATTTTATGCAAAGCATGAAAATAATTTTCCTTTATCCAAAGAGTTAGTCTGGGGTAAACAGACTAATCTTAGTTTTGTACATCATTTAACATTGACTTTTATTCTCATTTTCCCCAAATATGGAAAAGTGATGATGCCAAGATCTCAGCAATAAAAGAAGATGCCCAAACCTCAGAATTTAATTATTCATATTCACAAAGCAGTAGACTTTGTTCTGTAAGTAAGGGAGAAATTTCTTAAGAGAGGTTTTGGTTGGCCCCTTTCCAGCGTGTAAATAATACACCTTAAAATTGCCAGCGAGGCAGCTCACGAGCTGACGGCTTCTTCCTTTGGAAATCCAGGTCTGGTTTGTATGTTCCTTCGAAGTTTATAAAGTGGAAGAACTGACTTTGCCTGCTAAATGCACAATGAATTGCAGGGCGTGAAGCAGAGCTCTGTATCAGCTCAGCCAGAGTGAGTTAAATCATAAACCAGGGTGCAAGTGATTTAATCCCTCCTGGGTAAGGTCTCCCCTGAAGTTACTTGGAAGAAATATAAAAGTGGATGGGAGCAATGGAACGGTGAAGATCTGAGCCTGCAGCTGCTCTGCACAATTCGCAGGGTTACCTCTCCGTGTGGGAAACCCGGGCTTTGGGATAGGGCAGGGCTGCTTCGTGCAGCCCTTGGGATCGGGGCCTTCCTGGCCACAGCTCCTGCCTGCTTTAGTCAGGAGCCCCCCAGTTCTGCTCCCCCCAGCTCAGGCTGCTGAGCCACAGGCATCCTACTGGCCCTTTGCTGCTTCCCAGGGTGGGCTTGAGCAAAGCACTGCTTTCCTCCCTTCCCTGTCAAGAGAAAAGCCCATCCCAGGTGTGGGAGCTCCTGGAGAGAGAGGATGGCACGGCCTGGCCTGGCCTGGTCTCCTGCAGCCACTCTGGGGCCACATGTCAGGGCCGCGGGCTCTGCCTTGGGCTCGCGGCTCCACTGCAGTGTTTGATCGCTGGCAGGGCTTGGCCTCAGACTGCACTCTTTAAATTCCCAACCGCGCCATCACCCGTCACCAGCGTCTGCCAGGGCTGTAAATCCTTCACATCCAGGATTGTCCCTCCCTTTCCGTGCACACAGAGCACGGGGGGACAGCGAGGTGGCTGCCAGGCTGCAGCATCTCCCGGGCCAGCTGCCTGGCCCACGGCTCTGCAGGGAGAACCCACAGCGTGTCCACTCCAGGAGATCTGGGGGGACCCCATGGCCTCCCCTTTTTGCCTTTGTAGGGAGAAGAAGGGGTTTTTAGGCAGTGTTCCGGGACAAGAGGCTGCTGTCACTCTTCAGGTAGATGTTTAGGCAGAGTTTGATTGTTTGGCTCTCTAAAAATACTTCATGTTTAGCATCACCCTCTCCCACTACCTCTGCTAGGAGATACACTGGCACTGCAAGGCTCTGCACCCACACTTTCACAGGGCTGGGCACGGAGGCTTCACGCCAGTGATCCTCATACACAGACACCAGTTGGCAAGAGATTTCAGGGCTCTCCCTTCTGCTCTGAGCAGTGTCCTGGGGCAGGAGCTCAGCAGACGTGTCAGACTCATGCTGGCAAAAGCTGTGTCTGGGCTCTGGGCTGGTGAGGGAAGGAAGTGCCGTGCCCAGCAGTGCCAGCCGAGGGCTGTATGGCACCAGCAGACACCGAAGGGCCGCCCGTGCCACACAGGGCACTCCCGAGCCCGTGCTGTCCTGTCCCAGTGATTTACCTCCTGCTTTTCCTCCTTCCCCCTTCACCCTGCTCTTCTCTCCCACGCCGACTCTGAGCTGTTGTGAAGCTCCACATTCCTTTCCTCACAGTCATTTCCATTTTCCAGCCCTGGGCTTTGCTTCCACTCTCTCCTCCACTTCCTTCGCTCAGATGACCAGTAACAAAGCAATTAGGGATGCTCTCATCGTGCTCCACAGTTGGTGTTGCAAGGAGGGACAGAGGTGTCTGTGCTTCTGATAATTTGTTTCAGGCATATGACACTGGTCAGGTGACACTGGTGACGCTTGCTTCTCACTCAGAAGGTTTTCTGTGGGGCTTAACCCCAGTGTGTCCCTCCAAACCGTGATTTTAATCTGCAGCTCTCACAGGTGCCACGTGGATGATTATTTCATTTGGGCACAGGGTGTTTGACACCAGTCTGCCTTCAGGAATCACTTCAGGCGAGCCAACGCTCAGCTTTGCTGCGGACTCCTGCGCTCCCAGACACAGAGCAGGTTCAGGAGCTTTCCCAGACAGGGCTGGGATGAAAGCAAGTCTCGGAGCCTCCTCTGCCACAGCCAAAGGGTGGGGTATTCCCTGCCCCGGGCCCACAGCCGCACGGGGAGGGAGGCAGAGGCAGGGCCATGCCGCAGCCCAGCAGTGCCAGCTCACTCCTTGGCACAGCCTTCAAGGGCTCAGGAGTGGGAGGGAAGCGGGAGTCCAGCCCACAGGGCAAGAAGGGAGAGTCCTTCCAGGCAAACTGAAGGAATCGGACAGGGTGGAGCACTCGTTTGTCTGGAAAGATGATGCAGGGAAGCCCGGTAATGTGGGGTTAACGTGATATTCCATCCCTGCAAGCAACAGCAAGGAAGGACGAGCCCCTTGGCCCAAGGCCCACTGTCAGCCTGGCTGCCTGTGCTCTGTGCCCAGCAGGGCAGGGAGACCCCTCCTCTCCTCTCCTCTCCTCTCCTCTCCTCT
>VXBT01001002.1:310708-328753 GCA_013400235.1 Oriolus oriolus
GCCCCCGCGCCGGGCACCGCGCCCGCCCGGCCCCGCGCCGCCGCCGCCGCCGCTCCGGGGCTCCGGCCGCCGGGTTTCCTCCATGCTCGGCTCCCCGGGGCGGCTGATTGATCTGGATCAGGAATATTCCGGCGGCGCCTCAGCGAGGACCGCTGCTGGCGGGACGCCGCAAGTGCGGCCGCTCGCCCCGCGCCTCGCCTCGCCTCACGCCTCCTCCGGCGGCGGGGCCGCCCCGGGCCGCGCTCCGCGGGCCGAAGGGAGCCCCGGACCCCGGATCTCCGGCGGCGGAGGCACCGCCAGCACCTCGGGGCGACCGTCGGTCAGCGCTCCCCCCTCGGAGTCTCCCCCGCATCCCGGGCGGAGGAGCCCTTTCCGCTCGCTGGAGATTTTTTGGGGATGGGGGGGCACGCAGGGATTGCACTATTCCTTAAAAAACTCCTGTTTAAAAATCACTCCTCATCCTTGGATTTGTACAGGAGTCCTTCCAACTTTCCTCTTTAAAAAGTTTCCTTGACAGCATTAACTTTTTGCTTTTTTTTTTTTTTTTTTTAAACTACGTTCCCCCGTTTTTCTCTTCCCGATTTCCGAAGGCATCAGCCGGCGGGTTTTTGCCGGTGCTGCGGTGCTGCTGTACATCGGGTCTCCGTGTGTGAGTCGGTGCAGCCTGAACAAAGCCGCAGCAGCAATTGCTTCGCTGTGGGATATTTGGAGGGGATCTCGCTAATCTGTGCGCGTCGGCTTCGATTAAACAGCACCAAAATGGAGAAGTTGGTTCTGACTTTAAAAAAAATAGTATTCCTGTCTCCCATCGCCGCAGCCCAGCCTTAAGGACTGGCATCAGACAGCCACAAATCAGGCTGAATTTTTTTTTTTTTCCCCGAGAAAAAGTTTTGGAGTTGGGTTAAGGAGGGAGGGAAATGTGCCTGGGTGATTTTTACAGCACCGTTAGTGGTTGTAATCCTGGGAGGCTGAGGAGCGAAAGGGCTCTCCGGGATGCATCTCTATTCTAGCTACCAGGAGAGCAACAATCATATTTTACTGCAAGGAATCGTCACCAGCTGGTGGATGAGCCGAGGTGGCTGTGCCACCTCGATCCTGCGCGGAGCTGAGCTCGGTGGGGCTGCGAGGGTGCAGAGGCTCGGGGTGCCGGGGTCGTGTGTGGGGAGCACCGTCGGGCCGAGTGCTGCTCTGAGGAGGGCGCAGGGAGCAGGGGATGTGCCGAGGATTTTTGACAAAAAGCAGAAGTGTCACCGGAGGGAAAAAAAAAAAGAAAGAAAACAAAGCCCAGCAAGGGAAACCGTTCTCCTGTCGGCTCCCACGAGAACCTGTGCCTTGCTCTCCGGAACAGCCGTAAAATTGCAGGGAAAACAAAGGTGGTATTTTGCGATGGTGGGTGAGGGGTGGGGATTAGGTCATGCAGTGGGGGGGATCCGAGTCTGGCTGCGCTGCGAGCAGGGACTGCAAAATCCCGGCTCAGACATGCCACGCACAATGCGAGCCGAGCGGTGAAGTTTCTGTCTCCAGCCCTCTCGCTGCCGTGTCTGTGCTTTCCAACGCTCCGGCTGCGATCGGGGCTTTGGATTCTTTCATGCAGTTTTATCTTCCCCTTCTCTCCCACCCTCCTTTTCCCCTTGTATCGGCAAGTTAGCAGCAGTTTGCTGTCATGCTGGAACTATTCTTGTCTAAGTTGTCCTCTCTTCTGAGTTCGGATCATCCTCAACACCCCCAGAATCTTTTCAATGAAAGAACGTCCTCCTCTGAATCCAAAATGGGCTCTCTCTTCCCTCCCTGTCTTCTGCCATTATCCTCACGCACCAGCTCTTCCTCTAGCTAGTGGTATTGCCAGCACCGTGGCCTAAGGCCAAGGGACTTAGACAAAGCAGTCCTTGCAGTTGCACATATCGCATTCAGAGTGATATGACTGCAAATGGCCCCCTCCTTTCTGGAGCTTAATTCTGATTTGGAGGAGATTGCTTCTCTATTGTGCCTAAATTAAATGCCCCCCAGACAGGAGGATAAATCCTAGGTTTGCTTCCAAACCTGGGGTGAAGGCCCCCCCCCCCCCTCGGCTCCCCACCGTCCTGCAGAGGAGAGGAAAACAGGAAATCTGTCCCTTTTGGCCTGAAATCAGCCCTGCAGAAGCCTCTCTGTATGAATGCTGAATATTTTGATCTCGGCCGACGGAGGGCTCTGGGCAGCTGTGGATCTCACAGGGATTTTCCTCTGGGAGGTAATGCTGCTTCCCTGCAGTGCAGGGCTTCTGGTGCAGGAGTATTTGGGAAGGCAGTGTCGACTCAGCTCTTGGAGCCGCGTCCTTGCTGCAGAGCAAACTCCTTTCAAGTTGAGGCTGAGAGTAGCCACTCTGCAAAATTACACTTAAACTGCACATCAGTGAGATGAAGCAGTTGTGGTTGGTGGGTGCCTGGGCTGTGTTCTTGCATGGGAGCATGTTTTGGGAATCCAATCCTGGACTGAAGTCCAGAGGGAGAGGAGCTGTGTGTGGGGGAGGAAATACGGGGAGGAAACCTCCGTGGGTTGTCGGCAGATCTGGGGATGACTGCGGGTAAGGAAAATGCAGCTGCTCCACAAGTGACTCAGGATGCTGGAAGCATCTGGGTGCTGACTCCTCTGCCTTACACCAGGCTGAGGGAAGGAGAATGTGTTGTCACAGCAGAATTCAGTGCCTGTTTCTCTTCCCCGTTGCCCAGGTCAGCGCTGACACTTGGCCCACGGCGGCTGCAACCAGGCTTGCAGTGTTTTGTCCGAATTTTGTCCAAAGTCACCTTCCTGGAGGGCCTGTGCTCAGGGAATTGGGTTCCTGCATGTAGTACCCCAAGCTTCCAATTCCAAGCTGCCTGTGCTTGGCGAGCCCCATTTAATCTCCTGCACAAGCCCCTTCTCTGCCTGAACTGTAAAAAGGTGCTCTGTTAGGGACTTGCAGTGGCTCTACCTTCCCAGCCTCACCTGACCCTGCAGTGTCCCAGGGGAACCTCTGTTACCTTTTCTAACAAGCATGTTTTGATTTGTTTGTCTTCTCTCGCTTATCCTACTGATTCCTGGGAAGTACTGTTTCCTCCTCATCTGTCTTGTGTTTCATATTGTTTGACTGTTTCTCCGTAAGGGACCAGCTGCTGAGCTGAGGTGAAGTAGAGCATCTCCACTGACTTAAGCTGAACAAGACACTTACACCAGCTGTGAATGGGTCTGTAGTTTGTTTTTCACCATGTTTCCATGTGTTTTCTGGCTCAGTGGACATTCACCAGCATTCCTATTTTGTTTAGAGTAAGCTCAGGTCGGAGAAAATCTGTTTTGAGATACAGAAGCTGGCAGAAACAGCTTGGGATTTTCCTTTACTTTTATTCTCATTCTTGCAGAAACGTCAGGTTTTGAGACAAAATCCTGTTCGTGTAACAAAGCTTAAAAACTGTCGTCTGTGGGGTCTGGAAACACCAATTCCAGCTGACAGTGACAAGGGAAGGAGCTGTGTCTTGGCTCCACATGAACAAGTGGTGACCCGTACAACAAGTGCTGCTGTAGCTGAGGACCAAAGGGGCTCTCAGTACACCTGCCACACCTCACAGCAACCACAAGTTTCTTGTGAAAAGTGCAAATTCTCACCGGGAGGTGAAATGATGATAATTTTCCCGGCTGGGGCTGTAGCTCACAACTGGAGAGACCAGTTCCATTCAGTCCTGAGAAACAATACCAGCACACGAGGCCGGCCCTTATGTTCTCAGCACTGCAGTGCAGACTTGCTCGAGCACATGGCTTGCTTGTCGCCCTTTACAGAGACAGCTTCTGTTTGATATTGTTGACCATATTGAGAGGTTGTTTTTGGAGTGGGAGTACTGGAAAGAATACTCTTTGTAGGCAGAACAGAGAGCAAAGTGTTTGTGCCTTAGCAGAGGGGATATTTTCTTGGAAATATGCTCCCCTCTCCAATTCAGACTGAAATTTGCTGGATCCCTGACCTCTTGAAGTCCATGTGAAGTTAAGTATGATGTAAAAAAGAAGCTCTCTAAACATGTTTCAGAATTAGCAGTTTTCAAGTGGACTTGTTTGGGCATTTAGAAAACTGGCATTTTTGGCTTTGTCTGCCTGAGTGTTTTGCTTGAGAGCAAAGCCGTGGTTTTCACAGTCAGCGAATCTCCGCATGGTCCCACCCAGCACCTTGGTTGTGCTGCAGAGTGGTTTGGGTTCGTGCTAACTGGATTCCTTTGGGATGAAAGTGGTCCAGAAGCTCTGCTCTAGTTGTGCAGCACTGATGCTCCATCCCTTTCAATGGGAACACGAGGATCCAAACCAAAGATGGGACAGCTTTGAACCATACCCCCCCTAGTCTGGGGGACCAGACTAAAATCTAACCTTAAGTCATACCCCCTCAGGCCAACTACATGTGGTGTACACGTTCCAAATGCTTTTGTCTTTTGATCTGTTCCTTGTGGTGCCAAATAACTTGCTAGTGTAGGAATAGCTTAAGCAAGAAAAGAAGAATGGTGGGGAGTCAAGGGACTGGCTTTTGTTTTTCTGATAAAAAAAGAGACAGAGGGGTAGGAAGAGGAGACATAAACCATGACCGTTATCCACATGGAAAGATTAAATAGCAAGAGAGTACTAGAGGAAAGGCCCAGAGTGTGACAGATCAAAAGAGCAAGGCCTCTGGCTGTTACGATAAAGAATGTCCTAGTTCTTGAGAACATATTTATGTGTCTGCGCACTGCATTTTTTTAAAAGGAAATAGTTTTATTCAAAGAAAGGTCTGTTTCTTCCACAAGGGCTGTTCAAGGGAGAAATAGTGGGTGAAAATACAATTTTCACAGCCAGTGCTATAAGGAATGGTTTGTGCAAATGAGAACAGAGTCCATTATTTTAAATTTAAAAGTTTATGGGAAGTTTGGGGGGAATGGGGGCTGTCTGTTTGAGCTCTGGGTTGGCAACTGCTGTTAGAATTCAGAGTGTGGCTTGGCTGTGCACTGGATCTACTTGTGTAGACATGCATATGGTGTCCCATGGATGGCAAGGAGCTCTTGTTGAACTCAAACCAAAGTGTGTAGAGGGCTAAGGAATAAAATATTCTTGTAGTCAGCCAAAACACTACAGCTGTGTTCAGCTACTTGCTGCAGAAATAGCTGTGCTGGGTGAAGCTGTTACCTCTCCCCTGGTGCTCGAGGATGCCTCACAGTGTGTGTTGGCAAAGCAGCTTCAGGAGCATTTCTCATGTGTTTTCTTGGAAAGTTGTCTGATTTAGGACAGAAGAATTCATATCCTCTCAGTTAAAATATTCCAGCCTCGTCGTTTGGTACCCCATATGGTCGGGACTCCAAGCACCATCACCTGAAGCCCGCAGGGTGTGGCAGAGACAGTAACCTCCAGCACTCTGGAGAGGTGGTGACCACAAACCATTGAAATGGCAACAGCCTTGATATTTCAAGCAGCCTCAGCTTGAAGGGTCTGTGAAACAGGGGGAGAAGTGTTGAGATTCCACAGACTGTGCCCTCGATGAAGTCCTGGCCACAGGTACCTCTTCTTACATGCTCTCGTGTTCATGTGTAGGAAGAGTCTGTACAATGGCAGGAGTTTGCCTTTGTGGTTTTATAGGACCTTACAAAGTACAGGGCAGTAGAGAAACACATATCCCATAGGACTGGCCCTTGGCTTGTCTAAGTCAGTCCTACACGAGTAACTCAGTGAGTTGTGTGACTGTTCCCGGTTTCCCTTTGCTGCCTGTGGGACAGGGGGGTAGCCGAGCTGTGTAGATGCCATGGCATCTGCCAAAGTGGATCAGGTGAGTGTACCCAAGTGTTCCTGCTCCTGCTGCTTCCTTCAGGGTGCTCAGCAAGCTACCTTCCCAGTTATTTTTCCAGCAAGCAGCAGTAATAGAATTAAGAATTAAAACTAGACGCAGCAGCAGTAATAGAATTAAGAATTAAAACTTGATGCAGCAAATCGGTCATCACTGCTCAGGCTTGGAGCTGAAGGAATCCCTACAAACCTATCAGAAATTAATGAGAAGATTCCTGGTCAGTGGGAGTTTAGGCAAACAAAGATTGATTTGAGATCCTTTGTCTCTCAGGGTGTTAATCTGGGCTCAAAGAGACTGCTGGAAGGAAAAGATTTTGATACCAAAATCTCATTTCTGTTTGCTGTACCCCCCCCATAATTAATAAAGATTAATATTAATTAGCAAGAAAATCACTGTATTTTTGTGAGGAAAAATGCTTGTGGCAGCCTTCTGCTTGAATACAGAAATAAAATACATTGTTGGCACTAGAATAAGTGGGGATCTACAAGGTTTTGTGTACATCTAATTGGGAAAGTGAAGGGGGGAAAGTGAAGGGAGGAAAATGTGTGTATTAATTTAGGTTTTAAACAACAGCAAGCACTAAGACAATTTGGGATGTGATACAGGGTGTCACTGAAATTCAGTACCAAGCACACTCCCTTTTCGATTCTGTCAGTTCTTAACTGTCTCCATTGTCATTTTAACATTAGAGAGAGCAAGCCTCAATTTAGATCCCCCCTCCTTTTTTCTCTCTAGTGAATACCTAATCATCACACCGATTTTTGACTGGGTATTGACTGTGAGACTTCCTGGCCTAATTTCTCTTTCTAACTGTAATAGCAATATCTGGTGATTTTTTTTTTTTTTTTAATCCGAGATACACAGGCTGTTCAGACATGCAGATGAATTTTGGGTTAATTGAGTAATAGTCATCCAAGACCCAGGGCTTCTCCTTGAGATTAACATACAAAGTGATAGGTCAAAAAGCTCAAGGTTTGTTGCCCTGTGAGATACTAATACCCCCCCAATTAATTTCATTTTCATGATCGCATCATTTTAAATTGAGGTGAAATCAAGGATTTTTCATTTTTTTCCCCCCTCCAGCTGAGTTTGACTGGCACAACTTCTGACATGGATGTACGGAGGCTGGTACCGCGGCCAAGCCAAATCCTTTTCTTTGTTCTCTGGGCCTGCTGCTGCTGCTGATAAAGTGGTCGGCGCATGGCATTATGTCTTATTACATTTTTGATGCAGACTGCAAAGAAACGGGTAAACTCACCATGGTTACCACGCTCTGTCACTTGGCAGGGCCCGGCGCACTCAGCGATGGCCTCTAGTGTCTGCAGCGCGGCTCTGCACCGCCCCGGCCGCGGCGGCACCGCGCATCCCGCCCGAGCCGCCTCCGGCTCCGGCTCCTGGCTCATCGCCGCCTCCTCAGACTCCCTGCTTGCTTTTGTCCCTCGCTGTTGACCGAGTCGCTGCTGGGGTCAAGCTCCCGTGCTGACACCAGCCGGTTTCTGTGTCTGTGAAACTTTTTCTTGGTCACCCCCGGGATCCAGATGCACTCACTGCTTTGTCCTGGCACCTCGCTTTTCAGGGAGAGTTTTTCTCTTTTATCTAGGCATACCCTGCTGTGTTATTTCCTGCAGACTAAGTGCGTGTCATTGCTTAAATTGACAGAATGTGAAACAATCACTAAATTATCTGTGCTGTGATATCATAGACTATGCTGAGTTGGAAGGGACCCATCAGGATCATCGAGTCCAACACCTGGCCCTGCACAGGACACCCCAAGACTCACACCGTGTGCTTGAGAGCATTATCCAAATGCTTCTTGAACTCAGGCTTAGAGCTGTGACCACTTCCCTGGGGAGCCTGTTCCAGTGCCCACCATTTCCTGATATCCTTAAGCAATATGTTATCATCAACCCATATGGGATCAATAAGTTGCTCTTTGTTTTTTATGAGCTGCAGCTCAGTTTTTCTCAGTGGGTAGATCAGGATTCTTGAGCCTGGTCATCAGAGTCCTTGCCTTATTCGCATCCAGTCTGGAGATCCCAAGTCTTGTATGTGACTGCTTGCAACAACAGTTCAGAGACAAGTCTTTGCAGGACGGGTCTTTTGTTTTACTGTACATGAGGAAAAATCGCTTAAGCCTTTCTCTGCTTAACTGAGGTAATTAAACCTTCTTACCTTGCAGCTCAAAGGGCTCATTAATGTTTTTGAAGCATTTTGAAGTCCTTGGAAAAAAGATGCGGTTTGCTGTTGTGTCTTGTTTAGTAATTGTTGAAATTCAGTCATCTGGACTGAAATACTGAGTTTCACATACAGAAATCTTACACTTGTGCGTGTATTTTCAGCTGATAGTGTGAAGAACTAATTGAGAGAGTAGCTGACAACTGTGGTGTTCCTACAGTACCCTACTCTATGGGTGTGTTGTTTTAGGGGAGTTTTACTATGCTTAAGCAAAATTAGCTCCATGTGAAACCTCAGTGATGAAGCTGCAGGTTGTAGTGACATAAAATTTAGCAGCTTTGTTAAAGACAAGAAGAAACCTTGCTTTCTTTAAGGTGACTTAGTGACCAGCCCAATTTGCCCTTTTGGGATTTCAAATCTGGTTAACTAGTAAAAATTAAGAACATGCTCTCTTCTTGTAATGAAGAAGACACCTCAGTGATATCCTGTGATAACTCTGAAGTGGAAAGAGACTTCCCAGCTGAGGACAAGAGTCTATTCCACTATGTTCAGCAGAGCTTTTTACAGAGTAACTGCTGGCCCTTTCTTTTTTTAGAGAGGGGAAAATAGGAATGAAATCATTTGCAACTTTAAAACAAAGCTAGAGATTTACATAGTTCTGAGCCCTAGTGACTTTTAGCATCAGTTTAATTTAGATTTAAATGAAGGCTGGTAAATGAGATCTGTTCCTCATATGAAAGACAGTTGGGAATTTTCAGCAAAGGAGTTTGTAAGGGGGGAGATATTTCCAGACAGCAGGCAGTCTGTGTCTGTGCCTACAGGCAAAGGCAGCAGCATCCATGGATGCAAGGGCACTTGAGCTGCAAGAGTGAAGGAGTTCAGTGCTGTGATGCTCCCTTGCTCCTGAGTGCATAACCAGCAGGTTTTTTAGTACAGTTGTGAAGTGGGCAGCATAATTAAGCCCCTTAAAAAAAATCTAACAATTTTTTCTCAAACCCAAATTCTTACCATTGTGGGACAAGGGGGAGAAAGTGTTTTGATTGTTCATTTCTGGAGCAGTTTGTCAGCGATGACATTAGAGTCTGTTTCTGGAGCTCATAACTGACTCAAAACTCATTAGATGTGAATATAATCTTTTATAACTTTAGAAAAAGTAACCATAACACAAAGTGATGTTATTTTCCCTTTGATCTACTTATGCAGCACAATTTGACTGGCTAAAAATGTTTGAGATCGCACAAAGAGGAATAATGGTAGCACTCCTCGCCTCCGATGTCACACAATGAGCAGCAGATCTGATGTACCTCAACTGGCTGTTCCCTAGGAATAGTTTTGGCATTGGCTGAAAATAGTACTGAGGGTAACTTGCTTTGACCATGTGATGACACTTTGAGTTGCAAAATTACTTTCAGATAACTTGCACTGAAAAAGTAAAAATAGCACAGCACATTAGACTCATCTGTGTGGAATGTATATATGCAAAAATAGGGCTCCTTAATACTTACAGTTTGGCTAGGCAGAACAACCTGTCATGCTACACTCTGCTTCACTTTTAGGCAAACAATTTGCACTGATAATGCTGCAGGCTGTGCTATTTCCAAGTGTTCATCAAACATGAGAGAAGAATTAATTCAGCCATTCTCTTCCTAGCAGTGACGCTCGGAAATGTCATTAGTGATCTTAGACAAAGGTGAGAGGTCACAGCTTTAGGAACGAGTGATTAAAATGTGTCCCAGTGTAACAGACTAATTAATCTTTAGATAGTAACAGGGTTTTTTTTTTTTTCCTCTTTTCTCTCTGCAGCTGGGAGTGTTCACTCTCCCTCCACAAGTATGGCAACATCGGCGCAATACAGACAGCTCATAAACGACTACGGCCCCCCATCTCTAGGCTATACACAGGGGATGCAGGTACAGCTCTGCTTATTTTCCTTTAATCAGATCACTGACCCTACGTTTGCATAGTAGCAGGGATTGTGGCCTGTAATCTGAGGTGTTCCTCCCTCCCACCAAGGTCTGAAATCAAACCCAAATGGCAGACTGCTTCCTCGCACATGTCTGGGGATCAAATTAGGCTAAGCCGAGTGCTGAGTGAGGTTGGTTCCTAATTGACTGTTAGTCCCATCCAGTCTGAGTCACAGAGAAACATGTCTTGAATTATGTTCTGTAAGGGCACTTACATATTTTAAAGTTATTTGTTAAAAACCCAGTATTTCTATATTGTTGTTTTATATTCTCTCTCTTCCTGCCTGGCTAACTTCTCCACAAAATAGACACTGAAACACTGAAAAAAACAGTTACAGGGTTAAATAAGCAGTTCCCAGTTTGCTGGGTTTGCAGGACTGTTTTAACTTCTGCTTCACCTAAAGTCCAAGGCTTGAGCTGCATCCTCCCAGTTGATCTCAATTTTTGAAGGGCACGTAGCATCATGTCCAACTGTAGCAGCAATTTCAAAAAAGAAAATCATGTTTATATAATAATCCTGAAATTTTGTTCTTTTAAAAAGTGATTTACAGGGCTATTTCTGGTCTTCCATAAACTTCCACTTGCTGTTTCTTGTAATTGTTTTGATTTTACAGTATTTGATTGAGATTAATCTGCTTTCAACTACAGGGTACCAGCAGCAGTCAAGTACCACAGAGCAAATACGCAGAACTTCTAGCTATCATAGAAGAATTAGGAAAAGAGATTAGACCTACATATGCTGGGAGTAAAAGTGCGATGGAGAGGCTAAAAAGAGGTAACTTTTAAACTTATTTAAAAAAAATAATCGTGTCTCATACACTTTGTGCACTGACTACTTGTGTATAGCTTCATGACAACTGTTTCCTTTGAAAGGAGACAGCTTGAGCTCGTCCTGAAAGTGGGAGTATTAACCAGTAACTGAAGCCTTGGGATGCTCTGTCCGTGCTGTATTTGACAGATAAACAGTGACAAAACGTGTCTCATGTGCACACAGGGAGTTTCAGTTAATAATTCAAACCTTATTGTAGAACCTCTCATAGATACATTCTTTCAGGCTCCTGGTGACTTAACTTGCCCTTTCAATTCCCTTTTCTCCCCACTCTCCAAAATCCACAGCCCAGCATTTTTTGCTCCTTCTCATACCCATCTCCCATCTACTTGGCCCAGGAATCTTTACTGAAATGCATTTTGCCTAAAGAAATACAACGCTGTGGTAGTTCACACCGAGGCTGGTGGAGAAAACAGCTACAAAAAACCCCAAAGAGGTGTTAGGGAAGGCTGCTCAGACTGAGATGTCAAACATGAACATGCTCTCTCTGTGGAGAGGAGAGTGGGGCTGCTTAGGCTCTGTTACCTGCTGTCAAGTGCATGTCATTAAAAGTCCACTAGTAAGGGACAGAGCAGCTTTTAGGGCTGGCTGATGAGTCTCTCCAGCTTTGCTTTGTCAGCTAGAAGGGGTAATAAATGCCCTTTCCTTGCAGTGTAAAAGAAACCCCTGCATGCCCCACTGCTGACATCAGCCTGACATTGTCCTCTGCAGGGGACGTGCAGGGATATTTCTGAAGGAGCAGTGGGACATTCCACTGCTCCAGCTCCTGAAATGACCCTGAAAGGCCACAGACAACAGTTGTACTGGCAGTCTTGTCCTTCTCCAGCATGACACGGTTACTTTTTCCTCCCTTCCTGTGGTCCTTGTGCTGAGATTGGCTCATGCCTTCGACCCGGAATGGGAATGTTACTGTAACAGACTAACTTCACCACCTTACAAATCCCCCTTACATTTGCCCGAGACTACAAAGCTTTATTTAAGGCTCAACCATTATGGAAGAGTAATATATCTGCCATGACGTGCAATAAAATGACTAGTAGCTGTTCTGGGAAAGGATGCAATAAAGTCTGCTGATGAGTGGTAAGTGGAATCTGGCCCAGCTAAAATCAATGTTGCTGGAGTCTCTCTTTATTGCATTGCCTGAGTCAGTATTAATAGATCATGAATGGCAACAGGCTAATGGGGACAGCTTGAGAGAGACCGAGAGAGATGCAGGCACTCTCTGAACTGGATGGTTTAGTTCAGTGAGGAAAAAGTTGCTTTGCTGCTTCTTGCAGCAACATAGGCTTAAGAAACAACGCTGCCACTGTGACTTGCCAGTGTTGCACAAAATCCTAAATTAAATACTTTTTGCTGCCATCTTTTGGTCACAAAGGTACCTCTCTTTCCATTTTGGGAGCCTGATGGCTGAAGGAGCATGTGCAAGTGTGAGAGCAGAAGTGATTGAGGGTAGCCACGTGACTGCCACCTCCGTGGCCATGGAGGTTATCCCTGAATAAAGTCCCTGTCCCCAGCTCCGCCCGCTCCTAAGCACAGAGGCTACTGACCTCTAAAACTGGCCAAATTCCCAGTGTTCTACATTATTCAGAGTAGTTCTGCTGCATAAACTGGGCGTCCTGCCACCAGATCCAGGTCTAACACACTGCTTTGAGTTTGTGTTTCTGCATCCCACAGCTGCAGCTTTCCTCGTCCGTGGCAGTTTAACCCTCTGCAAAGCCTTGCACTCATCAAGTCCTCCCAGGTCAGTAGGCTGCTGCTGTGATCTGGGCTAGCAGCCTTCTGGAAACAGAAGCCATTATCTCTAGAGATTAACCCCCATCTATTGTCTTACTGCCCTTTCTCCACCTTGTTAAGGAGCATGATTGAGCAGAGAAATCACCCTCTATCTTGCTTAGTCAGCAAAATATAAACCTCCTTTGTTGTAGAAAAATCTGTCCATCTCTCATTTTAACATCTCTCTCAAGCTCTGTTCTTTCAGCAGCTCTGTGTGCATGAGTCTACATTTAGTTCCAGGATTAAGAACCAAGGTCCAGATTGCTGGAACTCAAGGCAACAGGACTTGTGGTGGAAAATTCCACATTATGTCTATCAGATGAGAGTAGACACGGCAGCATGTAAAGTGGTGATGATTTATGCTGGGAGCTGAGCCAGTGTTAGGAGGTAACTTTCTGCACACACCATTAAAAAAAATCTCTTATTTTCACATGAGACACAACTTGTCTTTTAATGGTATTATGATGGCTTGATTTTGATGCATCCTCCCAGAGGAGAACTATCCCAAGGCATTAAGAGCTTGCTAAAATGACTCCCCAGATAACTTTGTAATTTGTTTCACTCCACTGTAGCAAAATAACTCGCTGGTAGGTAGGATTTTTTTTCCCCCTTAAATTTTTGATATTAAGTAGGCCCACACTGCACATTAAGATCTACCTGCCACTGCAGACTTACAAATCTTACTGTGTTCTGATTCCTGCTTTAGTCCCTTTTCAACTTATAAATGCAAGTTTGGGAAGGCACACTTGTTTAGTGGCAGCTGACGTTTGGGAAGCGAGGGCTGTCCCCCTTAGCCGAGGCCTTCTGTGGTAGCCTTGGCAACTGGGGACAGAAATACATAAACCTTTCTGTGGACTGTCACTGCAAGTGTGGCCTGAATGGGATGATTTAAAACATGTCCAATTCTTTTGCAGGCATTATCCATGCTAGAGGATTAGTTCGGGAATGCCTGGCCGAGACGGAACGAAACGCGAGATCCTAGCCCACTGATCCAGCTGCAAGATTTTCCATCTCTTCATGAAGAAAAAGTAACACTTATTCTTTTTGACTCTTGAAACATTCAGACAAATTCCTTTATTTTCAATCTTTTACCGTTCTTGTTTGGCCCTTCCAAAAATGTACAGTTAAGAACGAAAAAAACCAAGGATTTTTCAACTTACTGAGGGTTTGCATTTTCTAAAGACATTAAAACTCCCTAAAATGTTTCTAAAACATGGAAACTGAAGTGCATGCAGAGGAATGCTCTTTCTCTCCCAGGCTATATTTCAGTTCTCTTCTTATCCAGCCACAGCCTCATTCTGTTTTTTTCCTTTGACTATGTTCACTTATCCCCAAAATGTCAATCTTTCAAAGTTTGACATAAGCTCTAAGGATTTTTTTTTAATAAATGCAGAATAGCATGCTGTACCTAGTAGTCTGCTAAGTCACAATTTGTCATACAGCATAGACCTTGCTTAGAAATAACCTTCCCCTTCTCTTATTTTTCCTTTTTTTGTTCATTTTGCATAAACATTTGCATGACTGTTAGTGCTTTGAAGTCCACTTAAAGTGCATGAGCTATATGGAAAATAGGGAAACCTATTAAATAATAACAAGGTCCTGGAAAGCTGATTTCTACATTAAGGCTGGAGATTTCAGTTTAAAGTTTGCAAAAAAAAAAAAAAAAAGAAAAAGGAACATTCTGGATAAATTACTAAAACTGTTATTTGCATCTTTGTATGTATTTATTACTTGACGTAATAAAGCTTATTTTCATTAACAGTTTGTATTAAAACTATGTACAGTCACTTTAATCAGATTCATACTCCAGGAGCAAGAACTGTCAACAGATAAAATTTAACCTTCGTGCAGGAGTTCAGGAAAGGACAAGGGAAGGGGCCTGTGGATTGCTGGAGCATTCCACCCATGGCACAGGGTGCAGCTGGTCTCTGGGAAAAGGAGGTGAAGTTCTAGAAGTCTCTGTTGCCTTCAAAATCCATATTCTGGCTTTGGGTCTTTGTTGAAGGCCAAAACCTGGTGGCAGCTGGTGAGGGTGCTGTCCAAAAATGAAAGAGTAGTTCTGGTTAAGCAGCTGGAGCTGTTGACAGGATAAAACCAGGAAAAATGTACTTCAGGAGTGGCTTCGGAGTAATGGTGACAAAGGAAACGCAGCTGCATTTGTTTGTATGAAATGGGAAACTGTCAAAATGAGTGGAGGTACCAGCATAGCCAAGCTTAACTGCAGCACAGCATAAACATGATAAACAACTCTAATTAATTAATTCACAGCTTGGATGAACTGGACTCTGTTGCCTTGGGAGGCAGCTTCCAACACAGGTCATTCTTTATCTGCAATGACTCAATTCTACCTCAGAACTGGAGGGCCATGAGTGACCATCCCTCACTTGCTGGAGGGCCCTCTCTGTGTCCCAGTGCTCAGCACCACTCCAGGTAAGATCTGGAAAGCTGGTGGTTAAACTTCATTCAGAGCTGAGTGGGACAGAGCATTTGTTCAGCTGACAGATCTGAACCAGTGACTGGTGTCTCTTCCATCAGCAGCTCAGTTCACACCATCACAACCAGTATCCAAACCTCTGTGAAGGATTTATGTCGCTGAAGGCATTGCCTGAGGAAGGAAGGATGGGAAGTGAGAACCTTTTAGTGCTGTTCTCACGTGCTGGAGCTCCTATGAAGCAGCCCAAGGTGTCATCTGGACAGAAGGAGATCTATTGATTTTTTTGGTCTCTGTTAACAATGGTGGAAAGCTTATAGTTCCTCTTTAACAAGGATTCTTTTATCTTCTGAACCTGGCAGAAAAACTGATTGCTAAATGTGATTAATGAGATGATGGCAGGGAGAAGCAGGAATACACGAGTGCTTTTATCTCCTCAGCTTTACAGGAAGAGCAGGTCACCACCTGGGGTTTCAGCTGTGCTTATGAAACCCTACATCATTTGTTAGTTGGAAAACTGTGTTTAGGTCTAACGACAAACAATTCTCTTACCCTACTGGGGCAAGTCAGTATTTCACATGTTTATTCCTTATCCAGTTGTTGCATCTCTTTAAAAAGCTTTTTCCTTTCTAGGTTTTCCTTTGCTCTTCTTTTTTTCTCCTGCTTTTGCTTCTCTGATGCTTTCTTCTCTTTAAAAACATCACTGTCTTCACCTTTGTAGAAAAGGTCAACTTTTTCCTGCAGGATTTCTCTGGCAATCTTTCGGTTCTTCTCCACTGATCTTGTCTGATGACACTGAAGAAATACAAAGGACATTTTTTACTGAAACTTTAACCTGTTTATCCTTCTGCTTCCCCTTTCAGTCTAAATATTCCTACCCTTACAGTACAGAAAATCCCCTCCTCCCCAAGCCAAAAGCATCCTACCACCAATAACAGCTGCAACTTTTATATCCAGATGACACATTTAAATAATTATTTGCTACTATAACTCATCAGACTGGCTTTTGCATTAATCTTTAATGCTTCCTATATTACCTTGGAAAGCTGCTTGAGTTTAACTTAACTGTGTCTTCCCCTTGTGACAGGAAGCAAAGATTAATTTCAAGGTATTAATCCACAAGAAGTAGGTAAGAGAAATGCTTAGAAAGGATCTGCAGAGGAGTGTGATCAACTTGCTAAGGAAGAGATTCTAACTCACGTGAGGGACAGGAATGTGACAGCTGCCACCAAACAGCAGCTACAAGGAAGATTCATTTAACTGAAAACTACAAAACAGTAGCTGGGTGGCAGAGCCAGGAAAAGCAGCTCTGACCCCAAGTTTATTTATCTGCTGACAGCCAAAACTGCTTCTTGCTGAGATTCTTTACAGTATACACATATATATAAACTTTTCCTCTGTGCCATCTGCACTGTGATTCTGCTTTACTCTGAGTGCAGGCTTGGAAGTCATGATGCAATGTGTGACTCAATAAAATAAAACACAATTACCTTCACTACAATCCCAGATGGAATATGCTTCAGGACAACACAGTTGTTTGTCTTATTTGTGGCTTGACCTCCCGGACCATCACCTCTTACAAACTGTTCTTCTAATTCTGCCTCAGTTAGTTCAAGGAGATTCAAAGAGTTCTTCTTTCTTGCTGCCTGAAGCAAGGGAACGCTGGGCACAGAGAGCTGCTGCTTCCTCAAAATCCACCGTGTCCATGATGGCGTTCGCACCTCTCTCAGTAAGAAGGCGAAATGAAATAAACTTGGAACATTCATACAGAAACGGGGACACGGCTTCTCTGCAATGAAACCTGGAATGGAAGAGGAGAGTGGTGTTTACCATGAGAATCCTTGTTTTAAGATGAGCTACTTTTGCTGCACATATTGAGCACTATTTCAATATTCAGATTTATTTTCAAGGCTATCTGAACTGGTTTCACAGGCATTCGCCTTGAAATATTTACCATGCTGAACAGAATTTTGGTTCTCGATGTAATTATGTTTCTTAAAATATTTTGACGGGAATCTGTAAAACAGTAAATTAATGAATACTCCTACCAACACTTGGAAAATACTAAACACATAAAAAGAAAAAAAAACCAAACAATGGAGGGAAAAGAGGTTATTTCAGTCTTGCAGTCTGACCTGCAAAGTCTCACTGTTTTTTTCCCAGGTCAAGGTATTAACAAGATTATTAACAAAGGCACAAAGGTATGCCTGGAAGTGTGCAATTTCCTCATGGATAATGAGGAATGTCAGGTCCTACTGCTGTCAGTCTTCAAAAAGGCACTGGGTAAGGAATTAAAACCGTACATGCTGTTATGCTGGAAATAGTATATTTGACTCAGAAGAAAATACTTCAGTGTGTGAAGAAGTGCCGCTTGGCAATAAACAGAAAATTTGAACATAATTCTTGAAATTAAAAAATAATTAAAAGAAAACTTTTATTGGCGGCCACTACAGAACTTAGTAACATTTTAAAATGAAGACTACATGCAGAGAAACGAGCAGAGCTTCTGCCTAGTTCTGAACGAGCCTTTATTTAGCACGTTTCATACGGTTCTAACCGCTTACAGGAGCTCGTTTTGAAACCAGGACTGAAAACTCTTGATAAGATTTAAAAAATTACGATCCCTCTCAGCCTATTCCTGCTGTTCGACACTACAACTCTAAAGCAGGAGTAAACACAGAAGATACTCGAGAATTTACTCAATTTCCCTCAGCGCAGCGCCCGGCCGCAGCCCCCCCGGATGCCGGCAGCCCTGCGGGCTGGAATTAGGCTCGGAGAGCGGCTCCCGGCGGGGCGGAGCGGCCCGGGGGAAGCCGAGAACCGAGACCGGGCCCCGGCCGGAGCCCCCGAGCCCCGCTCGGACCCCACCGCCCCCGCTCACCTGCGCCGGCCCGCACCGCACCGCGCACGCGCAGGCCCCGGGGAAGGGCGGTGCTGCCGGGCTGATTGGCATGTGGAGCAGCCAATCGCCGCGCGAGAGGGGCGGGGATTGCGCTCGCCCTCCAATCGGCTTTCTCGGGGAACGGCGCGGCGGCGCGCGCCAATCCCGTGGCGGCGGCGCGCGGGCTTT
>VXBT01001002.1:329150-355350 GCA_013400235.1 Oriolus oriolus
GGCGCTGTCAACATCGCGGAGCGCGAGGGGTGGCCGCCCAATGAGAGTGCGGGGGCGGGGCTTGGCCGGAGCGGGGCGGTGGGGGCGGAGCCGCTGGGGGCGCGCTGGTGAAGGGACGGGACCGTGGAGGGGCCGCGCCGAGTGAGGGGTGACATGTGAGGGGGCCCGGGGGGACAGCGGGAGGCAGCGGGGCACTTGTGAGCGGACGGGACACACGCGGAACCGGGGAGGGGGTCACGGACTGACGGGAGGCGGCCCCGGGGGCGCAGACGTGGCGAGAGGGGTCCCTGCGGGGGCTGAGCCCTTGGGGCGCGGGTGGCTCCTGAGGCCCCCCCGGGGCGCTGCAGCCCCGGGGCTCGTTGTGCCTTCTGCGGGTCCCTCACGGTCCGTGGGGAGGTGGGGGCCTGGCGGACCGAGGCGCCCTGTCACCGCTTAGGGATCTGCGAGGGATCGGAAGGAATCGGGTCTGGCTCAGGAAGCGATGCACAACCTCCCGGGCTGTGTGTCTGCGCTGGCGCCGGCGTTTGCAGCGAAATCAGCGCCGGTGTTTTTGAGTTAAAACACCTCGCAGCTTGTTTTTTACCAACCGTGCCCCTTTCTGCAGCGACGTGGCCGTATAAGGACCGTGCTGTGCTGTGGGATCGATGGATGACAGCGCTCCCGCAGCACGATTACAGCTCACTAATATTTTTTTTATTGAGAACAGACTTCTAATGAGGTTATGAAACCAGCGTGTGTCACAGCTAAGTCCCACCCATTTGCTGTGCTGCTGAGATAGGCCACCCATGATTCCATCCTGGGGAGACGGGGGTGACTGATGCAGCCCCCATCCAGCTGCTCCAGTGACACTCCCACCTTTAGCTGTCAGCTTAGTGGCCTGATAACCTCCGGGTTTTGCGCACTTCTGACCACTAGAAAAAGAAGAAAGCCGTGCTTTTCTTCTTTTCTTTATCCCAAGAAGCTCTGCCAGAGGGATATGTTTGTCTCTGATAACTTCCTTCCAATTCTGGCATTTTCAGCCCTACCCAGAGGAGATAGTGAGTGAGTACCTGAAAAACATTTCTGCTAAGGCCAAGCAGGCTCCAGTAAAACAGGGAAAAATAGGGCAGTTGTCCATTAGTTTCCTTCTGGTGAAAATATTTTATACTTCTGTTAGAGATATATCTCTCTGTACTTGCAAATAATAAAAGCTTGAGTCTGTAAAACCCATCAGCCTGTCTTTGTAAGCCCTGTAAAGGGGAATGGTCGTGCTTTGGAGGTGTTGTGCTTCTTTAAGGCAGCAGGAATTTATTCTTGGCATTATCAGACTACCAAGATGAAATTTCTTAATGTCTCTTTTTGCTTTCCATCCATGAAATGATCATAAGGTTTTTCTTCAGTGTTAGAACACAGGCTGAATTCACCAGGGTGTAGAACATGCTGAAATAAGCCCTATGTAAGAACTGATTAATTAATGTATTTCAAGGGTTTTCTTAGTCAAAGTGTGCAAACTGGAAGAATATTTTAGTCTCTCTACAGCCAGTCTGCTTTGAGTGCTGTAAGACTGTGGCCCAAGTATTGTGTATTTATTTATTTATGATGCTTTCAGTTAACCACCTGCTGGTTTTAACCACTGTGGGATTCCTGTTTGACTCCCTTTTTTTTTTGTTGTTTTATTAATTGGTCAGAAATGTAGCTCAAAACAATTTCAAAGCTTTCTGAATTAATGTTACATAATAACAATGAAACAAGTGATCTGTGAAAAAAGTAAGACAAATATTACACACGGAAATGGCAGAATTGGTCGACCCCAGTCTGAGTTTTATTATTTTCGGTGAATGTTTCTTCCAGTGAAGGTTCAGATCCTCAATCACATTTCAATACATTGATAATAGGAGATTTCACACCTTGCAAATGGTCTGTGGAGCCCCAGATTTTTTAAAAAACAACCAATCAGACCCAAACATGGTTTTACCTGGAATGTTTTGCAGGGGTGGCACGGGAGAAGGGAGGGAGCCTGGGTGTGGAATGTTTGCACTTTCTGGGGCGGTTTGGCTGAAACAACTGTCTCTTCAACTCCCAATTCTATTTCTTCACACAATAAAGTCAAATGTTCTTTTAAAGAAAGAGAGTGATGCTTATTTCTCTCTGTTTTCAGGGTGATGTCATACTTGGGACTGAGATATGGAAAACTGTGATGTGGTGAATTCTGTACAAGAAACCCCTTCGTCTTCTGCAGACTCTGATGTCAGAAGCACCCACAGCTCTGTCTGTAACTTGAATTGTAACAGGTAATGTGCTGAAGGAGTCACTAGCAAATATTTTTATTATTATTTTGGTTTGGCTTAGTTAGCATGCCTTCACAGTAATATTGGTATTAAGGTGAAATTTTTATTTCAGCATGATGAGATTACCGGGGTAAATTGAGTGTATCATTCTCTTCTGGCAGTCTAGCATATGTAGTGCATTGTTTTGGCCACTGTGTTGCTCACCTGACACAATAAATAATTGAACTATTTTTCCTCGTGTTTCGCCAGAAGTCCTTCATCCAATCCCAATGGAGTTTCTGGTTACTCAGGGAATACCAGGTCCTCACTGAAGCCTGATTCTGTTGAGCTGCTTGCCTCCTTTATGCAAGATATCCAGAACATTGGACAAGCTGACTCGGAAATTGTGAGGAACTGTGAGGTATTTGATGTTAAGGTTTATTTTTAAAAAAATGGTATTAATGTATTTGCTTTGTATTTTGGAAGACAAATCTCATGATGTAATTCACCAGCAAGATCTGTGTATGTGTTTATTCTTCATGATGGGACAGATGCTTTTACAACAGGAACTAATCACCGGGCTGGATTTTACTGCAGTTTTATCTTAGTGTTTTGCAATATTTTATCTTTATATCTTAGTGTTTTATAATATGGATCTGAATATTTTTTCCTGAAGTTACAATAAAGATAGCAGGTTTCTGAACTGAAAAATTTAAACCATTAAAACTGTATCACATCAAACTGGTCTGAAGTGATCCTAAAAATTAGAAGTTTTTTTTCTAAAAATGGTTCTGTTTTGCTTGATTTATTTATATATTCTGTTTGTAAAGATGTGTAGGTGATTAGTTTGTTTCCGGATTTAAACCAATGCAAAAATAATGATGTGGTTTCAATGAGCTAATTCTCCCAAACACTTCCTTGAACATTTTTTGTCCTTTTGCATTTAAAATTTTATCATTATTTTTAGTCATCATAAGGAACATCAGTTTTCCATACCATGGGCTTATTCCTGCAGAATTTTTGAGCTTTCTGGCTGGGAGCCATCCAAGTGTGTGTTGACAGATGCTTAATTTGGGCTCTCTTTAACACCTCCAGGAACAGAATATTGATGTCTGTGTCCCGTGTCCTGTGCTTCAAGCACCAGGCTCCATAAACATTAGCATAAAATAGTTCTTAAACATCAGATTTTGCCACGTTTCAGGAATGCTGTGTATTTGATTTTTTAAAATTATCTCTTAGTTTCCACCACATAATTATGCATCATGGCTTTTAGCTGGATTGCTGAGGGGAAGAGTTTCTTACTGAAGAGAGTGGACAGAGGGGTGTTTAATTCTCAGTTTTGGAATTGCCTGTAATTAATGGAACTGGAATCAACCTCTCCAGAATTTGGCTGTTCTTTGCTGGCAGCTGTTCCTACTTTTAGTTTCCACTGATTGGCATGGTGGGGGCTGAATGTGCCGTGGGGTGGGCAGCCACAGTGCTGTTATTCAGCTTTGTATTATGTCAACACCCAAGTATAGGATTGCAAAACTATTTGTAGCCAGAGAAAAAGGTAAGAGATGCAATATGGCTGTGCTTTAATTATTTTACTTTGTGATTCAATAGACGAGGTGGCTGCAGCTACTGAGACTGGTAGAAAAGCAATGTCAGGAACAAATAGCTGCCCAGCAGGAGCAGTTCCACCATCAAATCCAAGTAAGTAATGACTGTTCATGGAGGTAGATAATGCTGAATGGTTTTTTTCTGCCCCCAACCCCACACTCCTCCAAAACAATGCAGAGAGGCAGTTAATGGAAGTGGATGACTGGAGTGCTGTTTATAGGATGCATATTTGAGACAGCCTTGGCTAATTAACAAAGTAACTGGTAGGAACCATTGCAGAAGGGAATTGTGGATTCTTTGTTTTCAATTGTTTCATTTTCACAAACGTTTGGTTCAGAATGCTCACATGATAATGGGACTTTGTAGGTACAAGGTGGTTTTTATTAACTGTTAGACTGTATAATTTCTATTTTTAAGACAATATAGCCTTCTCTTAATTAAAAAATGTTGTACAGCCTCTCATCCCCTCATCCAGACAGCATATGGCCTAGGAAAACCATCAGTGTAGTAGCTGAACACTTATTCCACCTTCAGTTGAACAGTCTCCTTTCTGAATGAAAAATAACCCATGTGAAGGTTCATATTTTTGCTAAACCACATTTATCCATTAGAACAGAAGAAACGTATATGTATATATAACAGACAGTAATACTATCAATATATGATGCTTAATATCCTCATCATTTTGGTTGCTGTTTTTCCCTTCCCTTTCCTGATGCCCTCCACACTAGTAGTAATCAGCAGTTCCTGAACTGAATTAACAAGAGGTACTGTCCTTTTATCCTATCTCCTGTTTCTCCTGCCTCACCTCCCCACCTTCCCCCCCTCTCCCTCCCATCTTGTTATTTTCGTCCCACCAGTGTTTCCTTACCCTTGTATTTCCTTCCTCTTGCTGTGGTGGTTTGATTCACTTGTTGCTGATCACAGTCTTTACTAATCCATTGTGTTGGCTTTGCTGGTTTTTGTCTTTTTTAATAGGAAAGGCTACCTCTGGAAGAGCTGAGGGTGTGGTGTCAGCAGGGACTCACTAACTGCATGGATTGCCACACTAAACACAAAATCAGCAGCTGTAACTGAGTTGTGTGAATGCATTAAATAAAATAGATGCAGCTATTCCAAGCTTACACTGGTGTGCCAGTGACCTAGTGAAAACACTGAAACACGGGCAACTCAACACATTCTAGTGAGAATAATAAAAAGACACAATAATAATAATAATAATCTACTATTTGTGGTAGAAAAGCAAGTTGCTGCATCAGCACGGACATGACTCTGAGATAAAGTTTGCTCTGTGCTGGGTTTCAAGACCAATTGTGCACGTAAATGTCTTCATCCATGTGAGAACAGGGATCAAAAGACCTTGAGTTCCTTTTGGAATCAGTGGAGTCAGCCCTTGGCTTGTGTGATCTATGCAATACAAGACAAATGTGCCAGGGAGAAGCTGTCACCAGCTGTGGATCATCCCAAGATCAGACTTTATCAAAGAGAATTTAAAAACTAAATTGCAATCCCAAAATTGTAGAAAGCACATCTTATTTTTCCCTTTTTTTTTTTCATCTCTTGCAATTATTTGTGACTATGCAAAAAGAAGTAAAAATGCTATTTAATTGGAATAGGAGCCTTTCACTTTTCCTGCACAGGGTATTAATGACAAAGATTAAATGTCAGCAGTGAATCGGATCTTCTTTCCCCCACTCCGGTTCTGTTCTTTTCCTTCTGTTCTCCCTTCCTTACCTTCCCAACAGAGCTGGATCACAGAATTAAAACACAAATGATTGCTGCAGTCATGATTGAAATCATTAGCAGAACACAAAGCTTTGTAGTGGAAGGAAACTTCATCCCAAGTTTTTTGTTTGTTTGTTATTTTTGGCATAGAAGGACTGAGCTGCAATTCAATTGTTAGTTCTATTGCAAGTTAATCAAAAATCTGAGGCTTGATCCTCACTAGCATTACATGTAGGTTCCTCTGAAATTAAGTCTTCTTTTTTATTTCTTACTTTAAGAGAATAAATCAGTTTTGTTCAATTTGTGCTCTCCAGTTGCTATTCACATGTGAGTAATGTACTATAGTTCTGTGAAAGAACATGAGTTCCATGTTCTTAAAATTATTGCAAGTTTTCTTTTTTTCTTTCTTTCCTGAGCGAATTAGTTTGAAATATGTTCTTGAAAACAATTCTGTGCTCTGTCTTGTCATGTGCAAGAGTTGTGTGCTCCTGCAGTTCAGTAATCTCAGTTGAACTCTGCAGAAGTGCTGGCCACGGGCACAAATGTGAAATCTCTTCACAGCCCTTGGCAAAAGCATGAATTATTTCTCAGAGCTATTTCAGTATTGCCAGAGCACAACTGTAAAACTTAGAACTTAAAAAAATTACTGACCTAATATATTGAAATAAGTCTTTTCAGACATTGTGGACTAAAGAGTAAGTGACCTGTTAAATCTAGTGATCCAGTTATAGGTTTGCTCCACTCCATCAGACACCAAAACAATCAGAAGGTAGGACTTTGTACCATATGAACCTGATAGCACAGTATCTAAATTGGGTTTTTTAAAGTCGAGCTTTATGCAGATAATCTTGCAGAGGTACATTATTCCTATTCTCATAATAGAGTAATGGTTAATACTTCCATTAAAGCATCCTTGCAATCTTTAAAAATGTGTATCCAAGTGAAAAAATGTTTCAGACCTAAATTTAGTCAAACACTGGATAGTTTGTATTTCTTTAGCTGGTTGGTAGGTAACTATAGTTCTGAGGGCAATTAGTGAATACATTCATGCATGTTTTTTACATGAATAAATGGCTACTGAGTCTCGTAATTCACTGCATGGAATTAAGGATTGTTCCCATGGACATTTTACTGTTATGCACAGTATGTATTTATCTACTTTATGCATGAGATGTCTGCACATGAAAACTCAGAGTTATATGGAATAAGTACTCTAAATCTCCCACTAATAACATGAATCGAAGATGCATCGAAATAGGAACGTGCTCTGTGGCAGGGCCTCATGGGCATTGTGCCTTTTCCTCTGTGCAGCTGATTCAGGATGAGATAAAGCAGCTGGTGAGGTGTCAGAGCAGCACTCGGGGCGCCGGCAGGAGCCGGGGTTTGCCCGCCCAGCTCACGGACACCTTTCCGTCCCTCCCGAGCCCGATGGGGATGCGCTCGGAGGTGTTTGAGGAGCAGGAGAGCATCGTCAGCCAGCTGAGATCCAGCGAAGGGGAGAGCCAGCCAGAGGCCTGTGACGTGCAGCAGGAATGCGCGGGGAGCGAGGCCTCGATGAACAGCGGCTACGGCACCCTGTCCACCTCGGAGCTGAGCCCCGGGCAGCCCGGCCGCAGCGGGGGCACGGACTGCGTGGAGCACGCTGCCCACGGAGCAGGGCTGCCGAGCAATGCAGGCCTAGGCAGCGCTCAAAATAAGAGAGAACTTCCAGCAAAAAAACCAGAGGAAAATTGTTCATCGGGAAGGAATGACATTTTAGTTTTTCCTGCTGAGTTTGAACATAAAGCTGATGAAGATCAACGCGGGAAAAAACCCACGTAAGTGGTAAACTTTCCAAATATGTTAATTTATTATGGACAGTCCCCGTTCAGTAAAAGCTGGTGGTCACTGGGAATATGTCTGAGTTGAATGGAACCTCTTGATGATCTGCTGCTTGATAGATAAATATATTTATTTAGCCTGATGTTTCTGAATGATGCAGATCTGCATCTCCAGTGTTTAGCTGCTGTAGATGTGTTTGGGAGAAATACCTTAAGGTGTATGTGTGTGTTTCTTACCATCTAGTAAATCTCTAACATCATGGGCACAAAAGTTGAAACAAACCCAACCAAAAAGAGTAACTGCAGATGAAGTATGTGTGAACTCTATGCAAGAAAATGAGAGAGTGAAGAGATTACCACTTGAGAATGTAAGTCTTTTCTTATTTCATCATGTTTTTCTAATGCTATTCATATAACTGGTGTTTTTTCAGAGTTACACCATGTTCTCATTCAGCATATTCTTTCATATTTTAAGCATTTGCGCTCCCATTCACGTATTTAAAGTTCATGTGGGCAAAGTTTACTTATTGGATCATTCCATATTAGGCACGTAGCTATTTTGGCTTACTTTATTCATTGCCTAATTTTTACCTTAACACCTCCCTGAGTGGCACATGTTCTTTCCTTGTAGAGATAATGGCCCCATTTTCAACTGAGGCTTCAGGTCGTGGTAATTTATTGTGCCCTGTAATTTCTGAAGGATCTTTGATTTCAGCTGGTGATGCCTCTTCTGGCACGTGGGATTCTTTGTGTGTGTTAAGGCATTAACCACTTTGCTCAGGACAAAAACACAGGCACATGTCTTAGGAAATATTAGTTTAATTGTGTGGCTTAGCTAAGTTCCACTTTTGGCTATGATTACCCTCGATGTAAATTCTGTAGGTTTGGATCATGCTGCATAATTGTATTTAATCTCTTTGCTTAAAAAGACTAATAACATTTACATGCAATTTTAAAAAATTATACCCTTGCATTTTTTTCCCTTGCCTTGTGATTTTGCTTCTGAATTTGTTTTTCCATTGTAATTTTAGACAAACCTTACTGATGCTGCTTTGCCACCATACGCTTTTTACCTCAATCAGCCGAAGGAAAGTCCAAGTTCCATAGTGTCAGAAGCTTCAGGTATGGTTAATTTCTTGTACCTAAATTTCCTTTCTTTTGAATTCTCATTTTTAAAACTCTTACTGGAAGGCATCTCCAATAACTTCAGGGAGGTGAGGGGGATTTAAGCACTGACAAGCTTTGCTATGGCATTAATTCTGCTTTTTGCTCCTGTTTTCAAACTGATGGCAGCTCCTGTGTATCGCTGCTGGCAGATGTAGGACATGCAGCAGTTGGGGTTTTTTTCCAAATTTCTCAGCATTTCAAAGCTGAACTGGGTGTTTAAAGCTGTTTCATAATGGAATTACTGTTAATATCATGGTAGGGTATCAAATATTAGCATCGATGGTGTGGTAATTACAGGAGTTCATGGTAATAGAGGCAGAATTCCTGTAAGCCAAGGGCATGATGCAGTAATTGTGTGAATAGACAAGAACAAAATAATGCAGTGTGTAACATGGTGATTCTTTAATTTTGAGGGGAGGAAAGGAAAAGGAAAATTTTGCTTTTTTTGTGTTTTGGTAATGTTTGGCTTTGTTGTTTTGGGGGTGTATATGAGGGGTGGTTGTTGGTGGGTTTGCATGGGTTTGGGGGTTGTGGGTTTTGTGTTTTTTTAATCAAAGCCGGAAAACTAATTCACATATTTTGATCATAACAGGGTGGATTCATTTCAGTAACAAACAGGGGCACAGAGGTGCAGCCCTGCAATCTGTGTGTAATTATTGCTTCTTCAAAGCCACTGAGAGAGGGACACATATAAGATATTGAAGAAAGAAATTAAGATATTGAAGTGGGATTGAGGCTGTGTCTGTTCCTCTTGTGCCATCCCTCTCAGTCCTGGTAGTTTGTCTTTTTGCATGCTGCAGAGTGCTGCACAAACTGAAGGGCTCGTAGCATCCGGGATTGCTCCTTGGGTGGTACCAGTTTTAAGTGCAATACTGGAATCATTAGCGATATAAGTTTGTGGTAAATGAGGATTTGGCCCTTGAACACCAAATCTGTGTGTTTTAACTGATTTATAGCTTTTGTTGCTGGTGCTGTGTGATGTGAGACTGATTATGTTGCCTGTGCTTTGCATTGAGATTCTTGTAACTCCTGGCCCGGTAACAAATGCTCTAATGACATTCTTAAGCAGTAGATGCAAATAACTAATACAGCATTCTTGTTACTGACAAAATAACATTTTTACTAATGGATTTTGGATTCCTGTTCTATAGCTGTGAGCTTGAAATTTGTAATTTTAATTTTCTTTTGGTATTTTTTTTCTTATCAGGACTTTCATACTGGAAGTTAGATGAACAGGAGATGTATCACACTTTACCAGAGAATTTCAGAAGTGAGTGTCCTGATGTTTTCTCCACAAAAGTATCACCAGTTCAGGTAAACCTTGTACATATTTAAAAGTTGTCATATAGTTTCTTGTTGTCTTTGCTTTTTGCCTGTGATGGAAAGAACCAGCCCTCCAGAATAATTCTCTGTGAGAACTCTTTTGTTATCTCAGTCTCTCATACTCTCGTTCTTCATTATTCCTGTACCCCCCTAACCTCACTTGGAATATACTGACCTTCTTTTGACATTCAAAAGAAACTGTATAGGAGATGAAAAGTGACTAATTAATATGTTAAAGGTGTATGTGCCTTGTTAAAGACCCTTTTTAAAGCTGGGTGCATTGAATAAAGCTGCCTGTTCTGGACTGCTTTATTAGCTAAAGCCACCCCAGAACTTGCTGATCTCTATTGGGGGTGGAGGACTGTGTTCAGAAAAAGTAATGTAGCAATTTTGCCTGTTGAAGTTGTCTTCTGCTGATGAAAGGAAGTTGTCATCACTGAAGGATATTTATCATAAAAGACAAAGGGAAAACAAGCAGATGCCAGACCAGAGTTTTATGCCTTCTCCCCAGTCAAGTCACCCACCAGAGGTAACATTAATTTCTTTACTTCACATCTCAGTTGTGTCGGGCTGGTTTCACATGGCTTGGCCCCTGCTGCCACCTCCAGTGTTACGCTGGAACAGCAATTTGAGCAGCTGAGGGATGAAGCTCGGGAAAGGATCCAGCTTGAAAGAACCTCTAAGAACAGCCTGAGCAGAGAAGCACCTTTGCTGCACAACCTTGAGGATGCCGCAGGGACGGATCTGCTGCTGCTGAGGCTGCAGCTGCTGAGCTGCACGTGGAACTGCAGTGGCAGGAGCAGGGTTTTCCTAGTGCTTCCCACAAGATGGGTTCATTCCACCTGTGAAACAGAGCAGGCACAGGTTGTGGAAATGATTCTTTATCGTATCTATTTTTTAATGCAGCTCTCAGTCCTGTGAATAACCCAGTAATGATGGCTGCTGTGTGACTGTACTGTTTAGGTAATTGATGAAGTGCTTTTGTAACCCTGCAGAGTTACTGTTTCAACACACAGACAGGTATCACAGTCCTTCAGTTTGCATAACTGAAATTTCAGAGGTTTTCTAGAAAGCTGCAGATGTTGGATATGTCCTTTATTAATGGAAACTTAGAAACTCAAGCTGCAATTGTTGGGAATGTGTATTGTCATCTCAGTGTTACAGGTGCCTTCATTTTATTTGTCACTACCACATGATTGTAATAATATTCAGTATAATACCTGCAGTATGTTATATGGTTTACTGATGTCTTCAGGTAACTTTTGTGCTTGTAAATGGAGTTAAATCACAATTTTTTTAGCATTGTAACTTATTCCCTAGATCTTGACGCTGGACCCAACCCTGCATATGAAACCAGGTCAGCAGAACCAGGGACGCTGTTTTTTCAATATTCCTGAAGACTCTACTCCCTTTTCTCCAGACTCTATGGCAGAGCCCGGATTTCCAAGTCATTGTGACACAGACTCTTTCTCACAGACGAGTAATTCATCTCAGTTAGATGATTCTCCAGCACACCCTGCCAGCAGCAGAGCTGTGCGCTTGGACCTGTGGAGAAATCACCCCTTCCAGAGTGAAAACAGGGCCAGCTCTCCCTTCCCAGGGGCATACAGGGATGCTGACAATGATAATTTAGTCAACACTGAGGAGGAAGAAACACTGACTCTAACTCCATCTTCTGTTACTCAGTGTGCTGACAACAGTTTGCCAGATTACAGCCTTTCAGTGGCATCTGTTGAAGATCCTGTGGTAATGTCAAAGTAAGTAGTTTTTTCTTTTTTAAAAGTCATAAAGTTTGGTACTTTCATGAAAGAAATGAAACAACTGTAGTAAACTAAACAAAATGTGAGTTCTCTTGGTCATGTCTCTTTATATATAAAAATAAAAATACATCCTTCCCTCACAAGCTGTGTGAGGGAGTTCATTTAGGCAGAGAATTTCAAAGTTCTGGGGGAGGGGGTTATGTTTTCCTCTTTAGAGTCAAGTGGTGGGAGAAGCACGGAATTACTCTATTTAGGAAAAATAAATATCCTTCATTCACTATTGAAGCTCTCATGATTTGCACATGGGCAAGCACACAGGGCATAAATTCTGTATATGAGGGCTTGTAAAAAAGTAAAGCTTTGTATTGCATTTGTTTATATTATTTGTACATAATAATCGTGATATCTCTATTAATGTGGAGACTTCTCTGCCTTAGATGACAAAGCTGTCTTTGCTTTAGCTTGAATGCAAATAGAGTTTTGTAAGAGACATTTGTATGCTGAGTTCATTATGTGCCAATGAATCCAACAGTGCCTGGTCATGTGGATGGCTGGAATTTTTAAAAATTCTTATATTGAAAATAGGATTAGGCAGAACCTGAGGGAAAAACACGCTCGACACATCGCTGATCTACGAGCTTACTATGACTCTGAGATACAGAGCTTGAAACAGCAGCTGGAGTCAAGCCATAGAACTGCTTCATCTGAGGACCTGAAGAAAATCAATCAAAGTCTTGCTGATAGGTACTGTTTGTCCTTCTTGTCTTTCTCTTTACGTGGTGCTCTTTCTATTTTAAAGACTGAGTGTCCTTGTTTGGAATATCTTGAACAGTTTATGTCACTCTTCAGTTCTGAAGATTTCATGCACCTATGATACTAATATTTGCCTGTTAAATACAAATTTTGCATTATTTAATGCAGTTGCGAAGTTGTGACTGCCCCATCCCTGGTTAAGGACAGGGCCCTGAGCAACCTCATCTAGTGGATGATGTCCCTGCCCATGGCAGAGGGGTTGGAACTGGATGAGCTTTAAGATCTCCTCCAACTCGAACTATTCCATGCTTCTGTGAAGATCAGTTCACTATTGTTAGACAGCAAATGTGATGTTTGGACCAGAGTTCTTGTTTTACCTGAATTTTACTGGAGCCAGTACAAGCTTTCCTCAGGAATGGCTGGCAGGCAGAGGTGCTCCTGAGCAATTTGGAATGGAATGATGTGTGCTGGAAGATTGTGCTCTCCTGTTGTGCTGGTGAACATCATCCCTCTGTACCTTCTGTGTCAGAACCGCAGGTGACACAGGACCAGTCCTGAATTCAGTGGTGGCTTTACACTGGAGGCTGTGTGTCCCTGCTGTGTATTCCGTTAGCTGCAGCTTGGATGTTTGCTCCACAGAGGATATCAATGGGATTTCTGTAGAATTATTGCCAGTCCAAACACATATTGCAAATTTAGACAGCTGAAATACTTCACAGAATTTGTGTGTTCCCAGTTTCCTGCTCATGCCCCAGGGCACCACAGCCTTTCTGAGCACAGACACCACAGTGGCTGAAAATCGTGGGAGGAGATCACAGGCTGGGCACCAAAATTCGTGGGGATGCTTGAGGAAGGAAAGAAGGCTATAAAATGTAGATTTAGTATTTGGAAGTTTCAAGAGATTGGTGTAATCTGTGTTTAGGTGTGACCAGCTAGATGCAGCTCTGAATGAAGCAAGTGCTCGCATAAAAGCCCTTGAAAATAAGAATAATCTGCTAGAAAAGCAAGTGGTAAGTGTATGTTCTTAAATCAAGTTGCTTTTTAAGTAAAAGGGTAGAAGAATGAGCTTTTTCATTAATAAGCTGATCAGTGTTTCCATACTTACTTTATTTTTAGCATTCCAGCCTTTCCCTTAATATATAACATCAGCCTACATGTTACAGTGACTTTCCTACCTGAGTTTATTAGGACTCCCTACTTGAATCATCATCAGTTTTGCTCATGAACTTTTTTCCATGTTAGCAGGGATCAAACAAAGTCTAAGAGTGAAATACTGTGATGTGTTTATCACGTTTCTCTTTCAATTTTCTTTTTTTCTTTATTTTGCTTTAATTACTTTCTTATTAGAGCTGTGATAAAAGAAATCTCACCTATGCTGGGGCAGAAATACTCTCTCTAGGTATATTTGCAGTTTTTCTAGCTAGGCCAGAACTGTTTGCTTGTGCATAAATGAATGCACAGCTGCATTTATTAATCAAAAACCAGGACGCTGTGTCATGAAAGTTGGACACTTTGTCATCGAAGTTAGACACCTGCAGAGACTAATTCCACCTTCTTCAGACGTTTTTCTTTGCTGGAAAGTGAGTCAGTCAGATGGATTGGAGGCCTCAGCTCTACATATTTTAAATCCTATCAAATAAATACATCTTGATGGGTTTAATCTTCATTTTCATTCTTTCTAAGTCAAAGAAATGAGCAAAAATCTTGTTTAGTTCATATACAGGTCTACCCTTGCTTTCTGTGCAGGTGATTTTATATTCTTCTTTGAACTGAAATAAATAGTCTGCCAGGGAATACAGGTGTTTTAAAGTTCTAAAGAGTGTTTTCTGTCTTCCAGGCAGATTGGAGAGAGCGTTTCTACGCCGTCAGTAACACTTCCAAAGTCCTGCAGGAGCGGCTCGAGGAAATGCGCACAACCCACAAGGAGAAGGACAACACCATCAGCCGCCTGAAATCGAGGCTCAAGGAGCTGGAGGAGGCTTTTGAGAAGGCTTACAAGTTATCTGACAATAAAAACACAAGGCTCCAGGAAGAAAACAAAATGTTTCAAAATGTGAGTAAGGAAATGGACGATGGTGTTGGCAGGGGCACAGCAGCAGGTCCCGGGGTGTGAAAAATACTCCGAGTTTGCCACTGGAAAGTCTTAATGCTTAATTAAGAAAACAGAAATTACTCAGCTGACTCCTTACTAGGCTGGGTGTTGGGGGGCACTATGGACCTAAAAGATATTTAAAAACAATTATTTAAGGCAGCAGGTGCATTACTCGATGTGGTAACCCTTGCAATAGTCTGTCGCAGGAATGTTATTACTGTGAGTGCTCTCAGTTAATTTTACTTTTGAAGATACTACGTGAAATTATTTTAGACAGTAATTTTGCCTCTCAAGCTTGTTGGAGATGGACTAAACTTTTCATACCTTATCCCGACTTGCTAAAACTGTTCATTGTGTGTGATTTTAGACTGAATCGAAGGAATTGTTCCTCTGATTCTTCAGGAAGAGCTTTATGGAACGCTTAAATGGATTGGCAGAATGGGTATTAGCTAGAAAAGCTACTTCATGCTTTAACTTCTTTTTTACAACTGAAATTTCAAAATACAAAGTCACTTTTAAAGTCACTGGGGAATTTTACTGGTTCATTCATTCAGTTTTTTCAGAGAGAAATAATTTGAAAATTAGAAATACATTCTATAAGTAGCTGTCTCCTCTTGTCCTGCCTATAACTTTTTGTTCCAATTTGAAGATGATAAGAAGAGCTTGACAAATACTATTAAAGTACATTTTGTATCCCCTGTTGTGCTTCTGCATGTGTTAGACAAGCTGTTGAGATGATTTTACAGCAGCCAACAGAACTGTTAATTGGCTGTGGTCTCACTGTGGGTTTGTGTGTTCTTTTGTTTTGTTTCAGCTTTTAGGAGAATACGAGTCCCTTGGAAAAGAACATGAAAGAGTAAAGGTAGGCACACACTGGTGAGAAAAACACAAAACATGGAAACTTTGTGATAATTCTCCACGGAATTAGCCAAATTAACTTAAATATTTTGAAAAAGCTTGAACAGAAAGATCCATATTTATCTTTACTGATAACTTCTTTCTTCGGAGTCCTGGAGGCAAAAGGAAGGAAACTGGAATCTATTATTTTCCAGTCACAGACAGCAAAAATACTGCAAAGTCAAAGCCAAAGAAATTTAATGGACCCTTTGAAATAGGAAGGTGTATTTAATGAATTGTTTTCAAGACTGATGTGGAGTTACTTGGGCTTTATTTAATGCACTTCTGTAGTTTCTGGGTCTTTTACATTTTTCTTTGTGTCCTTGTAGGATACGTTAAACACAACTGAAAACAAATTGCTTGATGCAAACACGGAGATTTCTGATTTGAAAAGGTAACTGTGAAACTTATTACTGTTTTAACAATATGAAATACAAACTGTGACCAGAACATCTTCTCCTAGAGTGTGAGGGCTGTAGATCTTGCAAGTTTAATTACATTTTATGGAGCATTTCATGTTGCTTTGTGTTACTGGCACAAACTAAAAATCTCATTAATTTAGGATATGTATTTTTTTCTACTCCCTCTGCTCCACAGCAGTATCTCCTGGTCCTGTCTTTCTGGCCAGATTACCTGGTTTATTTAACTTCAAATTCAAATACATATTTATATCCATATTTAAACAGACAGAGATACATAGACAGAAATGCAGCAGTTGCTCTTGTTCTCCTGCTTCATCTGGAATATCTGAATAAAAATGAGCAAACTCTTAAGAAATAAGATGGGTTTTTTATGCCATTTAAATCATCTCATAATGCATCTTTTTTAGGACAATTTTAAAACTTGAAGCTCAGCTCAAGCAGGTGGAACATGAAAATACGCTGAAACTTCGCCATATAAGTGAGAATCGTTTAAGAACCTCTTGTGCCAAGTAAGTGGAATATTCAACATGAAAACAATGTGTTTTGGAATAGCTTTTAACATGTTTTGGCTAAAAATGGATCAAGATGAGGTCAGTCCATGGGCTAAACTGGATTAAACACATGTGACATAATCCAGAGATTTGATGTGCCAAGAAATTATTAAACCCAAATAAATACTGTGGATGATGTATCTCTGGCTTGGCAAACTTCTCAAGTGAGTGTTTGCTAGGTCTCAACTGGTCAGCAGAATTCCCAAACTCCACAAAGATCTTGGGAATACAACCTGGGAGTTCAGTTAGACATTGGAGGTTTCCTTTGTGTGTCATTGGTGTGAAAGGCTGATTCCTGCTTGGTGTGGTTCTAAATACAGTTTGTACAGATATCCTGAGGGTAGAATGGAAGTTCAGTTAGAATGAACACTCTGGTTTGAATTGGGAATTTATGTTAAAGAAATTCAAGTTGATCTGTTCTCTGGTTCTGCTTGTTTGCTGTTTGAGGGGTTTTTTTTATGTTTTAAAGGCCTGAAAAGCTTTGTCCCCCTTTGGTTTTTATGACTCAGTTATGGCTGGCTTGTTCAGTGTCTCTCCCATTTCAGCACTGATGCTGTGGAGCCCAAAATGACAGTCCCTGTGATTTGGGGATGTCCATTTGGATGTATTGAACAGGAGTATTTTGGGGAGATTTAAATTTTGATGATTATGAAGACGGAAGTAATTTATGTGTTAAAATATTAGAGGGACAGATTTCTGTTTAAAGCTCTTTTAGTATTTATGAACCAGACCCCTCAACAATGAACAGAAAAAAGAAGACGTGGGCATGGCAGACCATGTTCATCAGGGAGGGGGATATAAGAGCCAATATGGATTTAGAAGTTAATCTGTCCCTAACTGATCTCAGAGGCTCAAGGAAAGCCTCATTCCAATTGAATACCCAGCAGGATAGATTTACAGAATAGTGTCTATAGTTCATAGCTTGGGTAAACAAGACCCTTTTTCCTAATTATCTGCTTTCCTGTGTATAGAAATCACATTTTTCTTTTGACATTTCAAGATAATAATGTATTAATTGATGCTTGTTAGTTAATGTTTATCACTCTCGGGTCATCAGTGCTGGCTTTTTCTTGTTTTTTCTTTTTTTTTGTTTTTCTAATAATTGTTGTCCAAAGGAAAGCTGGGATCAGATGCTCTGAACTACTGCAGTAATCTCCACCAAATGTTTTCATTTAATTAGTTGAGATCTACGTGCAACCCAAACCTTGGGCTGAGTAAGCAGCATTAAATTGCAGGAAGATCTTTGTGGAGCTCTGCATTCTGAGCATATTGTGTAATTTAGACTGAAACCTCAACATATGATTTATTTTTCCAAATATTTTATTTTTACTTCACAAGCATGTTTTAAAAAGCAGTTCTTTTTTCCACAGTATTTACAAGTTTATTGTATATTTGTTTCCGTTCACTGGAATCAATTGCAGGTTTTTCTTAAAAAACAAAACAAAACCAAACAAAAAAACCCCCAAACTCCAAAGCCTTTCATAATTTTGAAGCTTTTTATTTCCACAGCAAGTTGGGAACTCCTGATGTCAGCAGGCGAAAGTGGTTGATACCAGGAGCTGAATATTCCATCTTCACTGGGCAGCCTTTGGAGGGCCAGGAAAGCCCCAAAGACAACAGGCTGGAAGAAACCTATATCCCTTCTAGGTGAGTTGGTTTCCTTCAGTACCCACCACGATGGAAAGTGGAACACTTCTGAAAAATAATAAAGTGGAACCCTTGTAAAAGTTTTATCCAGAATTGACTGGATTCACGTTTCTACATTTTGTACCTGTTAAACAGAGTTTTCCAAAAATTTGTCAGTGCTGTAGGTGCTATACAATTCCTTAAAATTCCTTCAAATCTTCATTCCCTCACCTGCTACGACACAAACAGGAGCAGAGATCCTGCCCTGCCTCTTGTGCCGCTCTCGGTGTTTGTGTCCAGTCCTGCTCTGGGTTTGGGCATCGTGTGCTCTCTTGTACTGAGTGTGAGCTGTGGCACTTGGCTTCTGCTTGCCACCAGTGTGAGGCTTCAGGTGTAACTTAGGAGCTTGTCTTCTTATTTAGAAGTTTCTAAAGCCTCTGTCAGGACATATTTAGTTCTGAGAACAGGTTGAGTCACCAAATTAAACTCTCACCGTTCAACTTTAGATTCCTGAATTGACTCTAAAACCACCCTCTGGGGTTCTTGGCTGAAATTAAAGGCATCCTTACTGAAAATCTTAAACTGAATTTCTTCATGTTTTTGTTTATTCTGCTCATGTTTGGGTATATGAAATAAAAAAAAAATCTTGATCTTCTTTTTTGATCTCCTTTCACCACTTCACATTCTTTAAGGCACCATTCTCCTCCTGAAAAAGACTCTTCACAAGAAGATTCTTCAACAAACACAATAGAAAAGAAAGAAAATGACATGTCAGAAGCACCAATTATAAAAGCCTTTAAAGAACTTGAAGAAGGAAAAATACTTAAAGACTGGGGTACACAGACAGAAAAAGAAGATGCACCAGCTAGTAACTCTTATTTTTATATTCCTAAACGTGTCTTTTCTGGCTTTTCTTTGTTTGCATGTCTTTTGGCTTTGGTATTCTCAACACTCAAGTCCATCAGGCTTCAGTGATGGGATAAAAACAGTTTTAGCATGCAAACTTGTGGGGTTCTCCTAAGAAAATTCAAAGTTAGATATCTAAGAGATTTGTTTAGAATAGGGGGAATGCAGAGGTTGTTGTTAGGTCTCAAGCTGGAGACTAGTTAATGTCCCCTTTTCCAAGAATATCTCAGTATTTATAAACAGTTAATGAAGTCCTAACAAAGCTCTGGCTGCTGTACATCCATTTTCCTTTCCGTGGTGTTGTCTGGGAATGGTATTAAGGAAGTGGGACTGCACTGAGCTGTTGTAACAACACTGATTTAGAGAAAACACTGAGTCTTTCTTAAAAGCTTATATTCTGGGCCTCAGGCAGGTCCTGCAGCCTTTCCCAAAAGATACTTCTGGCCTCATTTCCACTGTTTGTCTATTAAGCAATTAAGCTACTCAGCATCATTTCTCCCTCACACACTGCAAAGATCCTTTTCCATGAGTTAAACTGTCTGATCCAGGAGTAGGAAGAGAGACTTGAGCAAAACAGAACAAATACGTTGATGTGAGGGAGAAGAAGCTGAGTTCAGGAGAATATTTGTGAGTTCTTGTATTGGCAAAGATTGATTAATATAACAACTTTTTTTTCTTTTAATTAGAACCATCAACTCGACGTCAGACTGTTGGGTTTGTTGAAACCTCTTTGGTTGCAAACCGATCTCCAGAGAAAGGGAAGGAGCAGCACAGACCCAAACGGTTCAGCTCCCCCTCTGGCCAGAGGTCATCGTCCCTTCCTCCTGCAAACAGGAAATCCAACACTCCCAGTCAGTGCTTTTCTCAGCTTTGCTTTGTGTTACTCAAAAAGTAGACTCAAATAATGAATTGTTGCTCTAGAAGATGGATAAATAGAGAGACAGGATTTCTGCATTGTTCCGACAGTCTGAAAAAAAATACGTCTGTAATCACAGACTGTGGGAGAGTTCTAAGTTTATTTTCCTTTTTCCATGTTGTGATGCACTTCTCATCAAATTTAGATAAACATGGAGACAGCTTTGGAGAGCATTCTTTTAAGCTGTAAGCACATGAGTGGGAGGTACTGCACTGGGGAGTTTAAGGTAGATAAACATACTTTGTCTTTTGCAGCAAGAAGAGAGATAATGTTGGCACCAGTGTCTGTGACATACAGCCCAAAACGATCTCCAAAAGAAAACCTCTCTCCTGGATTTAGCCATTTGCTTAGCAGAAATGAAAACACAGTGACAAGGTACGAGTCTGGTGAATGCAGCTGGGTTCTGATCATTGCTAGAGCAGCAGGATGTTTATACAGGCTCAGTGCTGCTGTTTCTTGTTCATTAAATGTCCTCAAAAATGAGTCGTGAAGATTTCTGAATATAAAGCTAAGTTGTACTTTTTAAAATCTGGCAAGGAAAATCTAGAATGATTGAACAGGATTTAGAAGACTTACAGTCTTCCTCTAAAAAAAAAATTGTTTATTCAACCAAAAGGTGAAAAAGTAGAAAATAATGTATTGCTTGATATATGATTTCTAACAAGTAATTGCTATGTGCTTCCTGCTCTGTAGATTTGATATACTTCTAGATGACCTGGAAACTGGTCCTACTTCTACTTTACAGCACAATAATCCGAGGAAAAGGCTCCAGTTTCACTCACTAGATGATGTAGAAGGTAATCTGTCAAAGTGGAGGGAAACTGTTCTTTATTTTTGTGCCACAATTCTTTCCACAGTGGTAGCAGCTGCCTAACTAGAAAGCTGACTCTTTACTCTGTGAAGTCCAACTTTTAAAAATCCTCTAAATCTTGCCTTATTCCAGTAGACAGAGAAATCCTGTTCGTACAGTATTTTATCTTTATGTATATGTGTGTGTGCACAAACAGAGCAGAACAAGAGAAATAATTAAATTGAGAAAGAAGGGCAATATATTTCCCTGTGCTTAACTCAGTTACACAATTCATATCTTAGCGGGGTCTATATTAAGATGTACATACTGAGTCATACTAATAAAATTCTATTGCTAAACATTGCATTATGGACAGCAAAGAGTAACTGTAATAAAACCAGTTGTTTCAGATTTTTTGAAATGATTGATCTTTTCTCACTTCTGTAAATCCTTGTCACAATGTTCTGCTTTTTGGTTTTATTGAGGCTCTTATTTAGACTGGTGTTTGCATGACAACCAGTCAGCTGGGTGATATTTAGAAATGTACCAGTAAAAGTAATTCCTAATTAGTACAACACAGGAATCTGTTTGTTAACCAAAAAATATGCTGTGTTTCAAAGATCACTTGAAAGATGACCCATACAAATGTTTTGCATTCTTTTGGGAAGCTGCTTAAGGCAAGTGACTGAGCCTTTGCTCGTCCCTCTCCTCGGTTCATGCACTGCCAAAACCACACTGCTTGTGCTGTCATTAGCTGCTTTTTCTGTCCTGTGTAACAGTTTCCCAGATAATTACAGCACAAATAAAAAGACTCCTATTCTGTTGACAGGAAGGCAGCATTTGGGTGTCAGACACAGCTCCTGTGCCGAATCCGTCAGTAATGGAATGAAGAAAGCGGCAGCTTGGGACGAGAGGAGCCAGAGATACGAGGCAGTGCAATCACCTTGTGAGGAAGACTTCAAATATGCAGCAAGGATTACAACTCTGGCTGAAACAGAGAGGCTTTTCGATGAGCTGACTCATGAAAAGCAACAGGCAAAGATTATTTTTGTTTTCAAGTTGTGAGAAATCATAATTGTTGTGTGTAAGAGGTGAGGGATGGAGCCATTTATCCATGCAGTGCATGGCTGAAATTCGTGCACAGCTTCAGTGCCACATCAGGAATGTGCCATCATCCTTCCCTGCTCTACTTGCAGTCCTTCCCTGTCCCTAAATTCATTAAAGGAGAGTCACTGTAACACAAACACAGTGTGGGTGGGGTTTGGCACAGTATTATGGTGTTAAAGAACAAAACTCTACGTGTATCTGTAATCTATACACCCCACCTCTCTTTCTGTAAGAGGAGTTAAGAAGGCTCATACTGGCTCTTGAAACAATTTACAGCTGAAGTGTTTTCTGTTATTAGATTGAGGCTGCACTGAGCCGAATCCCTTGTTCTGGTGGAAGAATGACCTTGCAAGCGAGACTAAATCAGGTGAAAAAGCTTCTCTGCATCACTGTTCTCTTTTGTTCTTCCCCAATTTGAGAATACATAATGTAGAAGAAGGATCCTCTGGGTAGTAAGTGTGATTACTGTGGGAATTTTTATATTGTTCTTGGTTTTTATGTTACGGTTTTATGTTGTTTACATCTTCTGTTTTTTGTACATGGCATGCACATTGCCAAATTACTGCAAGAATAGTCTGTTCTTGTGCTAACACTGAGAGGTAGATACAGGCAAAGCATTAACAAAACGCAGTGACTATGAAGTAGATCCCTGAAGCTGCAGAGAGGATGTTGTGCTGTAGGAGAAATTGAAAAGTTTAGTTTTTGTTTGGTTGGGGTTTGTCTCCTTGAGAGTATAAAGAAGGAAGTAAGAAGATGAAAATAAGTAGTGTAGGTGGAATACAGGGACGTGCTCTCTGTGGAAAACTCTGCAGACTCTTAATAAAGACAAGTCTGAAAGTTGTCTTTTAGAGCTCTCTGCTAAGCCTTCAACTTCATAATTTCCTAAATTGTAATCCCAGGGCGTATTATCAATTTATCAATTCGAAATTAAAAGTGCATTCCAGTAAATCAATACTGCCACTCACTGCAGTGATCAGCTGTTTCCTAAATATGCCTCCCCTAATTATCAGCCTGTCCTAATTCTTGTCAGGTTCCTCTCATGGAGTTTCATAAGTCACATGACAAAAAAGCCAACAAATACATAAAAATAACATGGCAAGTTTGTAGGTCTGGCTCTGGTTTTTGGGTGATAACAGAATACTCCCAGGGCCTCAAAAAAGGATACCGGGAATATAGGAATGGTAGCAGTTTCGTAATTTTAGAAGGATCATTGGATTTTATGATATTTTATTAATGCTTTTTTGTTCTTTCTTTTAACTCTTCCTTTTAGGAAGCCCTGGAAGATCGTTTGGAAAGAATTAATAGAGATTTGGGGTTAATACGAATGACTCTGAAAAGATTTCATGTTTTAAGAACCTCTGCGAATCTTTGACAATTCTCTCTTGACTGCAAATATACTTTTTTTTTTGCACTAATATATAAGGATGCACTTAGTAAATGCAAAATTGTTTTGTATTTTTATAAACCCCAAAAAGTAGTTTTGCAGCCATGTTACCCTTTACAAACAGCAATATTTTGTACTTCAAACAGCCACCTCTATTTTAAACATATTTTTGTTACACCTGAGAAATCAATGTTTATCCTGTATTGTAATATTTTTAGAAATATTAATTATTTTTAAATAGTGATATTCAATTTATAATAAGAAACTAAAAGGCAGCTTGTTTTCAGAAAATGATAGTGTTACCCTTTTGCACTTGGTTTTCCTCCACTGTTTTATAAATATTTATGGTGTGATGTAAATATTAGCCGAGGGGAGATTTTGGACTTTAGTACGAAAAGCAACATGAGTTGCCTGTGCTGAAGAGAGCTGCTGTTGTGTGGTAAATCCTTTTAATTTAAACCTTTAACGTGGATGTTTTTCACTGTGACAGAACTGCGAGCAATACTTGCACTATGGCTGGCTGGGGCAGGAAAATCCTGCTCCCATTTATCTGATGTCTCCCAGCAGTCACAGTGAGGGGTGTTTCGATACTGTGAGTACCAGGATTCACCTGACAGCAGCCTCCCTGTCTCCCAGTGAACAACTCGACTCCAGCTGACGCTCCAGGACTGGAACTCCTTCCCTGAAGTTACTGGTTCCACGTGCCAGACTGGGTTTTGTGCCAGTGTTCTGTTCGTGTACATTTCACGTGTTTGTGAACATAAACTGATTTTTCTTGGTGAAAAATACATATTTGCCGGTTGACATATTGTTGCATTACTGTCCAACATTGATATTTCAGTTTGTATTTTAATATTAAATAAATGTTTAATTTGATTCTTTCCTCCTGCTCAAGTACAATAATAGGCTCTGGGATATTACATCAGCGATAATGTAGGTTTTAATCATATTGTGTGTTTCAAATTCTGTCCTTGTTCAAGATGTTTAGCCACCAATGATGTGATTATAGGGCCAGAATAGCTGTCATAAAGGAAGCTTGAGAAGGTCTGATTCTAAAATTAGAGTGCTGTGGTTTAAGGTATTTGATGAAGAGCTGTCCTACCCATGCACAGTCTTTTAAAAAATGTTACAGTTTTTCCAAGCCCTTCTGCCCTGTGTGTACTTCCAGTGCAAGATCAGAGCTGGGGAGAACTCAAGGATGGTAGTTACTCATTTTCCCCTTTACTCTAAAATGCAGAAATTGGGTCTGAATGCTTGGAGAGGAATTGCTCCAATGTATTTCCAGTCTCCACAAAGAGATGGACAATTTTGATGGCATTCGATGTTCTCACTGGTAATTTTTACTTAGAAGGGGTGGAGAGGGGAGAAAAAGAATCTTTACTTCCCTGCTTAGCTCTATTCATCTGCAGTTTTCCCACTATTTTGTTATTAACAGGTACAATTTTAAAGCATTCTTCAGAAATGCCAGTCAGCCAGCGGGATTTTTCCAAGGAATCCATCACAGGAAAATTTCATGAGTCCAGTAATGGTCTTGTTTTCTTTCATCAGTGCTGCAGCAAAACCAAAGAATTTTCCTGACAGACATTAGAGGCAAGTAGGTAAATCAGCTCGGCTCTTTCACTGCCTCTCCTTCTAACTTCCCTTCATCTCCACTCCATTCTTTCCAGCACTATTCATATTCATGGACTCTTTTTTATTACATCTAGAAAACCGAATTGTGAGTCAGAATTTATTTTTTAATCAAAAGTCCTCCTCCATCTGTTGGAGCTCTTTAGGCTATTTCTGTTCTATTATAACACTGAAGGGGGGGTGGGGGGGAAGTGTTGCTTTTAGTAAACTTCTAGGCCAACCTTCTCAAATAACTGTGTGACCTGTTCAGTGTGGTGCCTTTGGCCTGATTCATCAGAGGGACAGAGGCTCTGCAGTTCCAGATTAAATCAGTGGGAGGCCTGAATGCTCAGTGCTTCTGAAAATCAGACCCGAAGCACCAAAAACTGGGGCACAGGGAGCATTTACTGTGGGAACCAGGACTGTGCTGGCCCTGCCCTTTGCCGGACACTGTCCTTATGTTTTTAATCCCCTTTCAACTTCCCCTTAACACGAGAAAATTGTTCTCTTTTTGAGGACACAAAAGGACTTTCAGAGAACCAGAGCAGCTTATGCTTCCTCTGCAGAGGACTTTAGTCATCTTCCTCTTGTGTTCTCACCTGACACCTCCCAGCTATGTTGGCATTTATCGCCTTTCCAGATCTACAAGGTCCTGCCTGGAGCCCCAGGCTCTCCTTTGCCTCAGTCTGCCCTTGCAAGACACTCCCATGCATAGCTTTCTGTATGACAATAAACATTTCAGCTCTTTCAACTCTGAGATTTAAACTCTGGAAAATAGAATTTCTGTTTGTTCACATCTCTAGAAAGCAAATTTTAAAAGTGTCTCGTTGTAGCGTTGATAGGTTTAGGCATAATCTGCCTCGCAAGAAGCTGTAGTGTGGACTACAACTTAGTGTGGCAATGCAGGGAGCAGTTACAAAACAAACTGCGAGTATTTTGCCTTTGCAGAGAGGAAAAAAAGCGCTGGAATGATGCATTCTGAATAAAAAACAACCGCAGGAAATTAACGAAGGTTTCAAAGGCCACCGCAAATTTCATTGCAGGGTCTTTTTCTGACGTTTCTGAATAAAACGATCGCTGAACTTTGTGAGATTTTTTTTTTTTTTCACCCCCTAGTCTGCAGAGAGTAAAGTTCGGGGAGTCACCAGCGCTGCTCTGGGGGCAGGTGAGGGCAGAGCACGGGCTGGGGCTCGGTAAGCGCCGTTACCCTCCCTGCGGGCACCGGTACCGGCACCGAGCGGGCGGACGAGGGGAGGAAGGCGGTACCAGCCGGGAGGAGCGCCTCACCTTTCCCGCTTTCCCCGAACCTTCCCCGCGCCACCGGCGCCTTCCCCTCACGGCGGGGCGGTCCCCGCTGCCCCGAGCTGCCCGCCGCGGCCGGCAGGCGGCGCCCCCGCCCCGCCCGCTCGGCTGAGGGAGCGCGGAGCGGCGCGGGGAAGGAAGTGGCGGCTCCCGGTGCCGCCGGTGCGCGGGGCTCGGCTCGGCGGGCGGATAAAGCCGCGGGG